>CAWUFW010010619.1:357500-679912 GCA_963921515.1 Calotriton arnoldi | reverse complement strand
CACCTTTGTTGGTTCATTCTGCACTGCTATTGCTTCTTTTTGTACCTCACTTGCCTCTTTCTGCACTTCTCTTGCTTCTTCCTACACCTCTGTTGCTTCTTTCACCAATTCTCTTGCCTCTTTCTGCACTTCTCTTGCTTGTTTCTGCACCTCTGTTGCATCTTTCTGCACCTCTGTTGCCTATTTCTGCACCTTGCTTGCTTCTTTCTGCACCCCTCTTGCCTCTTTCTGCACCTCTCTTGCCTGTTTCTGCACCCCTGTTCCCTCTTTCTGTACCTTTCCTGCCTGTTTCTGCACCTCTCACCTCTTTCTGTACCTCTGTTGCTTCTTTCTGCACTTCTCTTGCTCTTTCTGCTCTCTTCGCGCCTCTTTCAGCACCTCTGTTGCTTCTTTTTGCACTTCTCTTCCTACTTTCTGCACCCCTCCTGCCTCTTTCTGTACCTCTGTTGCCTCTTTGTGCACCTCTCCTACCTTTTTCTGCACCCCTCTTGCCTCTTTTTGCACCTCTGTTGGTTCTTTCTGCACTGCTCTTGCTTCTTTCTGCACCTCACTTGCCTCTTTCTGCACTTCTCTTACTTCTTTCTACACCTCTGTTGCTTCTTTCAGCAATTCTCTTGCCTCTTTCTGCACTTCTCTTCCTTCTTTCTGCACCCTCCAGCCTCTTTCTGTACCTCTCTTGCCTCTTTGTGCACCTCTCCTATCTCTTTCTGCACTCCTCTTGCCTCTTTTTGCACCTCTGTTGGTTCATTCTGCACTGCTCTTGCTTCTTTCTGCACCTCACTTGCCTCTTTCTGCACTTCTCTTGCTTCTTTCTACACCTCTGTTGCCTCTTTCCTCAATTCTCTTGCCTCTTTCTGCACTTCTCTTGCTTGTTTCTGCACCTCTCTTGTGTCCTTATGCACCGCTGTTGCCTCTTTCTGTACCTCACTTGCTTCTTTCTGCACCCCTCTTGCCTCTTTCTGCACCCCTCTTGCCTGTTTTTGCACCCCTGTTCCCTCTTTCTGCACCTTTCCTGCCTCTTTCTGCACCTCTGTTGCCTCTTTATGCACCTCACTTGCTACTTTCTGCAGCCCTCTTGCCTCTTTCTGCACCCCTCTTGCCTCTTTTTGCACCCCTGTTCCCTCTTTCTGCACATTTCCTGCCAGTTTCTGCACCTCTCCTACCTCTTTCTGTACCTCTGTTGCTTCTTTCTCCATTTCTCTTTCTGCACCCTTCGCGCCTCTTTCAGCACCTCTGTTGTTTCTTTTTGCACTTCTCTTCCTTCTTTCTCCACCCCTCCTGCCTCTTTCTGTATCTCTCTTGCCTTTTGTGCACCTCTCCTACCTTTTTCTGCACCCCTATTGCCTCTTTTTGCACCTCTGTTGGTTCTTTCTGCACTGCTCTTGCTTCTTTCTGCACCTCACTTGCCTCTTTCTGGACTTCTCTTACTTCTTTCTACACCTCTGTTGCTTCTTTCAGCAATTCTCTTGCCTCTTTCAGCACGTCTCTTCCATCTTTCTGTACCCCTCCTGCCTCTTTCCTTTCTGTACCTCTCTTGCCTCTTTGTGCACCTCTCCTACCTTTTTTGCACCCCTCTTGCCTCTTTTTGCACCTCTGTTGGTTCTTTCTGCACTGCTCTTGCTTCTTTCTGCACCTCACTTGCCTCTTTTTCCACTTCTCTTATTTCTTTATACACCTCTGTTGCTTCTTTCAGCAATTCTCTTGCCTCTTTCTGCACGTCTCTTCCTTCTTTCTGACCCCTCCTGCCTCTTTCCTTTCTGTACCTCTCTTGCCTCTTTGTGCACCTCTCCTACCTTTTTCTGCACCCCTCTTGCTTCTTTTTGCAAATCTGTTGGTTCTTTCTGCACCTCTCCTGCCTCTTTCTGTACCTCTGTTGCTTCTTTCTACATTTCTCTTTCTTTTTCTGCACCCTTCGCGCCTCTTTCAGCACCTCTGTTGCTTCTTTTTGCACTTCTCTACCTTCTTTCTCCACCCCTCCTGCCTCTTTCTGTACCTCTCTTGCCTCTTAGTGCACCTCTCCTACCTTTTTCTGCACCTCTCTTGCCTCTTTTTGCACCCCTGTTCCCTCTTTCTGCACATTTCCTGCCAGTTTCTGCACCTCTCCTACCTCTTTCTGTACCTCTGTTGCTTCTTTCTCCATTTCTCTTTCTGCACCCTTCGCGCCTCTTTCAGCACCTCTGTTGTTTCTTTTTGCACTTCTCTTCCTTCTTTCTCCACCCCTCCTGCCTCTTTCTGTACCTCTCTTGCCTTTTGTGCACCTCTCCTACCTTTTTCTGCACCCCTATTGCCTCTTTTTGCACCTCTGTTGGTTCTTTCTGCACTGCTCTTGCTTCTTTCTGTACCTCACTTGCCTCTTTCTGGACTTCTCTTACTTCTTTCTACACCTCTGTTGCTTCTTTCAGCAATTCTCTTGCCTCTTTCAGCACGTCTCTTCCATCTTTCTGCACCCCTCCTGCCTCTTTCCTTTCTGTACCTCTCTTGCCTCTTTGTGCACCTCTCCTACCTTTTTCTGCACCCCTCTTGCTTCTTTTTGCAAATCTGTTGGTTCTTTCTGCACCTCTCCTGCCTCTTTCTGTACCTCTGTTGCTTCTTTCTACATTTCTCTTTCTTTTTCTGCACCCTTCGCGCCTCTTTCAGCACCTCTGTTGCTTCTTTTTGCACTTTTCTACCTTCTTTCTCCACCTCTCCTGCCTCTTTCTGTACCTCTCTTGCCTCTTAGTGCACCTCTCCTACCTTTTTCTGCACCTCTCTTGCCTCTTTTTGCACCTCTGTTGGTTCTTTCTGCACCTCTCCTGCCTCTTTCTGTACCTCTGTTGCTTCTTTCTACATTTCTCTTTCTCTTTCTGCACCCTTTGCGCCTCTTTCAGCACCTCTGTTGCTTCTTTTTGCACTTCTCTTCCTTCTTTCGCCACCCCTCCTGCCTCTTTGTGTACCTCTCTTGCCTCTTTGTGCACCTCTCCTACCTCTTTCTGCACCCCTCTTGCCTCTTTTTGCACCTTTGTTGGTTCATTCTGCACTGCTATTGCTTCTTTTTGTACCTCACTTGCCTCTTTCTGCACTTCTCTTGCTTCTTCCTACACCTCTGTTGCTTCTTTCACCAATTCTCTTGCCTCTTTCTGCACTTCTCTTGCTTGTTTCTGCACCTCTGTTGCATCTTTCTGCACCTCTGTTGCCTCTTTCTGCACCTTGCTTGCTTCTTTCTGCACCCCTCTTGCCTCTTTCTGCACCTCTCTTGCCTGTTTCTGCACCCCTGTTCCCTCTTTCTGTACCTTTCCTGCCTGTTTCTGCACCTCTCACCTCTTTCTGTACCTCTGTTGCTTCTTTCTGCACTTCTCTTGCTCTTTCTGCTCTCTTCGCGCCTCTTTCAGCACCTCTGTTGCTTCTTTTGCACTTCTCTTCCTACTTTCTGCACCCCTCCTGCCTCTTTCTGTACCTCTGTTGCCTCTTTGTGCACCTCTCCTACCTTTTTCTGCACCCCTCTTGCCTCTTTTTGCACCTCTGTTGGTTCTTTCTGCACTGCTCTTGCTTCTTTCTGCACCTCACTTGCCTCTTTCTGCACTTCTCTTACTTCTTTCTACACCTCTGTTGCTTCTTTCAGCAATTCTCTTGCCTCTTTCTGCACTTCTCTTCCTTCTTTCTGCACCCTCCAGCCTCTTTCTGTACCTCTCTTGCCTCTTTGTGCACCTCTCCTATCTCTTTCTGCACTCCTCTTGCCTCTTTTTGCACCTCTGTTGGTTCATTCTGCACTGCTCTTGCTTCTTTCTGCACCTCACTTGCCTCTTTCTGCACTTCTCTTGCTTCTTTCTACACCTCTGTTGCCTCTTTCCTCAATTCTCTTGCCTCTTTCTGCACTTCTCTTGCTTGTTTCTGCACCTCTCTTGTGTCCTTATGCACCGCTGTTGCCTCTTTCTGTACCTCACTTGCTTCTTTCTGCACCCCTCTTGCCTCTTTCTGCACCCCTCTTGCCTGTTTTTGCACCCCTGTTCCCTCTTTCTGCACCTTTCCTGCCTCTTTCTGCACCTCTGTTGCCTCTTTATGCACCTCACTTGCTACTTTCTGCAGCCCTCTTGCCTCTTTCTGCACCCCTCTTGCCTCTTTTTGCACCCCTGTTCCCTCTTTCTGCACATTTCCTGCCAGTTTCTGCACCTCTCCTACCTCTTTCTGTACCTCTGTTGCTTCTTTCTCCATTTCTCTTTCTGCACCCTTCGCGCCTCTTTCAGCACCTCTGTTGTTTCTTTTTGCACTTCTCTTCCTTCTTTCTCCACCCCTCCTGCCTCTTTCTGTATCTCTCTTGCCTTTTGTGCACCTCTCCTACCTTTTTCTGCACCCCTATTGCCTCTTTTTGCACCTCTGTTGGTTCTTTCTGCACTGCTCTTGCTTCTTTCTGCACCTCACTTGCCTCTTTCTGGACTTCTCTTACTTCTTTCTACACCTCTGTTGCTTCTTTCAGCAATTCTCTTGCCTCTTTCAGCACGTCTCTTCCATCTTTCTGTACCCCTCCTGCCTCTTTCCTTTCTGTACCTCTCTTGCCTCTTTGTGCACCTCTCCTACCTTTTTTGCACCCCTCTTGCCTCTTTTTGCACCTCTGTTGGTTCTTTCTGCACTGCTCTTGCTTCTTTCTGCACCTCACTTGCCTCTTTTTCCACTTCTCTTATTTCTTTATACACCTCTGTTGCTTCTTTCAGCAATTCTCTTGCCTCTTTCTGCACGTCTCTTCCTTCTTTCTGACCCCTCCTGCCTCTTTCCTTTCTGTACCTCTCTTGCCTCTTTGTGCACCTCTCCTACCTTTTTCTGCACCCCTCTTGCTTCTTTTTGCAAATCTGTTGGTTCTTTCTGCACCTCTCCTGCCTCTTTCTGTACCTCTGTTGCTTCTTTCTACATTTCTCTTTCTTTTTCTGCACCCTTCGCGCCTCTTTCAGCACCTCTGTTGCTTCTTTTTGCACTTCTCTACCTTCTTTCTCCACCCCTCCTGCCTCTTTCTGTACCTCTCTTGCCTCTTAGTGCACCTCTCCTACCTTTTTCTGCACCTCTCTTGCCTCTTTTTGCACCCCTGTTCCCTCTTTCTGCACATTTCCTGCCAGTTTCTGCACCTCTCCTACCTCTTTCTGTACCTCTGTTGCTTCTTTCTCCATTTCTCTTTCTGCACCCTTCGCGCCTCTTTCAGCACCTCTGTTGTTTCTTTTTGCACTTCTCTTCCTTCTTTCTCCACCCCTCCTGCCTCTTTCTGTACCTCTCTTGCCTTTTGTGCACCTCTCCTACCTTTTTCTGCACCCCTATTGCCTCTTTTTGCACCTCTGTTGGTTCTTTCTGCACTGCTCTTGCTTCTTTCTGTACCTCACTTGCCTCTTTCTGGACTTCTCTTACTTCTTTCTACACCTCTGTTGCTTCTTTCAGCAATTCTCTTGCCTCTTTCAGCACGTCTCTTCCATCTTTCTGCACCCCTCCTGCCTCTTTCCTTTCTGTACCTCTCTTGCCTCTTTGTGCACCTCTCCTACCTTTTTCTGCACCCCTCTTGCTTCTTTTTGCAAATCTGTTGGTTCTTTCTGCACCTCTCCTGCCTCTTTCTGTACCTCTGTTGCTTCTTTCTACATTTCTCTTTCTTTTTCTGCACCCTTCGCGCCTCTTTCAGCACCTCTGTTGCTTCTTTTTGCACTTTTCTACCTTCTTTCTCCACCTCTCCTGCCTCTTTCTGTACCTCTCTTGCCTCTTAGTGCACCTCTCCTACCTTTTTCTGCACCTCTCTTGCCTCTTTTTGCACCTCTGTTGGTTCTTTCTGCACCTCTCCTGCCTCTTTCTGTACCTCTGTTGCTTCTTTCTACATTTCTCTTTCTCTTTCTGCACCCTTTGCGCCTCTTTCAGCACCTCTGTTGCTTCTTTTTGCACTTCTCTTCCTTCTTTCGCCACCCCTCCTGCCTCTTTGTGTACCTCTCTTGCCTCTTTGTGCACCTCTCCTACCTCTTTCTGCACCCCTCTTGCCTCTTTTTGCACCTTTGTTGGTTCATTCTGCACTGCTATTGCTTCTTTTTGTACCTCACTTGCCTCTTTCTGCACTTCTCTTGCTTCTTCCTACACCTCTGTTGCTTCTTTCACCAATTCTCTTGCCTCTTTCTGCACTTCTCTTGCTTGTTTCTGCACCTCTGTTGCATCTTTCTGCACCTCTGTTGCCTCTTTCTGCACCTTGCTTGCTTCTTTCTGCACCCCTCTTGCCTCTTTCTGCACCTCTCTTGCCTGTTTCTGCACCCCTGTTCCCTCTTTCTGTACCTTTCCTGCCTGTTTCTGCACCTCTCACCTCTTTCTGTACCTCTGTTGCTTCTTTCTGCACTTCTCTTGCTCTTTCTGCTCTCTTCGCGCCTCTTTCAGCACCTCTGTTGCTTCTTTTTGCACTTCTCTTCCTACTTTCTGCACCCCTCCTGCCTCTTTCTGTACCTCTGTTGCCTCTTTGTGCACCTCTCCTACCTTTTTCTGCACCCCTCTTGCCTCTTTTTGCACCTCTGTTGGTTCTTTCTGCACTGCTCTTGCTTCTTTCTGCACCTCACTTGCCTCTTTCTGCACTTCTCTTACTTCTTTCTACACCTCTGTTGCTTCTTTCAGCAATTCTCTTGCCTCTTTCTGCACTTCTCTTCCTTCTTTCTGCACCCTCCAGCCTCTTTCTGTACCTCTCTTGCCTCTTTGTGCACCTCTCCTATCTCTTTCTGCACTCCTCTTGCCTCTTTTTGCACCTCTGTTGGTTCATTCTGCACTGCTCTTGCTTCTTTCTGCACCTCACTTGCCTCTTTCTGCACTTCTCTTGCTTCTTTCTACACCTCTGTTGCCTCTTTCCTCAATTCTCTTGCCTCTTTCTGCACTTCTCTTGCTTGTTTCTGCACCTCTCTTGTGTCCTTATGCACCGCTGTTGCCTCTTTCTGTACCTCACTTGCTTCTTTCTGCACCCCTCTTGCCTCTTTCTGCACCCCTCTTGCCTGTTTTTGCACCCCTGTTCCCTCTTTCTGCACCTTTCCTGCCTCTTTCTGCACCTCTGTTGCCTCTTTATGCACCTCACTTGCTACTTTCTGCAGCCCTCTTGCCTCTTTCTGCACCCCTCTTGCCTCTTTTTGCACCCCTGTTCCCTCTTTCTGCACATTTCCTGCCAGTTTCTGCACCTCTCCTACCTCTTTCTGTACCTCTGTTGCTTCTTTCTCCATTTCTCTTTCTGCACCCTTCGCGCCTCTTTCAGCACCTCTGTTGTTTCTTTTTGCACTTCTCTTCCTTCTTTCTCCACCCCTCCTGCCTCTTTCTGTATCTCTCTTGCCTTTTGTGCACCTCTCCTACCTTTTTCTGCACCCCTATTGCCTCTTTTTGCACCTCTGTTGGTTCTTTCTGCACTGCTCTTGCTTCTTTCTGCACCTCACTTGCCTCTTTCTGGACTTCTCTTACTTCTTTCTACACCTCTGTTGCTTCTTTCAGCAATTCTCTTGCCTCTTTCAGCACGTCTCTTCCATCTTTCTGTACCCCTCCTGCCTCTTTCCTTTCTGTACCTCTCTTGCCTCTTTGTGCACCTCTCCTACCTTTTTTGCACCCCTCTTGCCTCTTTTTGCACCTCTGTTGGTTCTTTCTGCACTGCTCTTGCTTCTTTCTGCACCTCACTTGCCTCTTTTTCCACTTCTCTTATTTCTTTATACACCTCTGTTGCTTCTTTCAGCAATTCTCTTGCCTCTTTCTGCACGTCTCTTCCTTCTTTCTGACCCCTCCTGCCTCTTTCCTTTCTGTACCTCTCTTGCCTCTTTGTGCACCTCTCCTACCTTTTTCTGCACCCCTCTTGCTTCTTTTTGCAAATCTGTTGGTTCTTTCTGCACCTCTCCTGCCTCTTTCTGTACCTCTGTTGCTTCTTTCTACATTTCTCTTTCTTTTTCTGCACCCTTCGCGCCTCTTTCAGCACCTCTGTTGCTTCTTTTTGCACTTCTCTACCTTCTTTCTCCACCCCTCCTGCCTCTTTCTGTACCTCTCTTGCCTCTTAGTGCACCTCTCCTACCTTTTTCTGCACCTCTCTTGCCTCTTTTTGCACCCCTGTTCCCTCTTTCTGCACATTTCCTGCCAGTTTCTGCACCTCTCCTACCTCTTTCTGTACCTCTGTTGTTTCTTTTTGCACTTCTCTTCCTTCTTTCTCCACCCCTCCTGCCTCTTTCTGTACCTCTCTTGCCTTTTGTGCACCTCTCCTACCTTTTTCTGCACCCCTATTGCCTCTTTTTGCACCTCTGTTGGTTCTTTCTGCACTGCTCTTGCTTCTTTCTGCACCTCACTTGCCTCTTTCTGGACTTCTCTTACTTCTTTCTACACCTCTGTTGCTTCTTTCAGCAATTCTCTTGCCTCTTTCAGCACGTCTCTTCCATCTTTCTGCACCCCTCCTGCCTCTTTCCTTTCTGTACCTCTCTTGCCTCTTTGTGCACCTCTCCTACCTTTTTTGCACCCCTCTTGCCTCTTTTTGCACCTCTGTTGGTTCCTTCTGCACTGCTCTTGCTTCTTTCTGCACCTCACTTGCCTCTTTTTCCACTTCTCTTATTTCTTTATACACCTCTGTTGCTTCTTTCAGCAATTCTCTTGCCTCTTTCTGCACGTCTCTTCCTTCTTTCTGACCCCTCCTGCCTCTTTCCTTTCTGTACCTCTCTTGCCTCTTTGTGCACCTCTCCTACCTTTTTCTGCACCCCTCTTGCTTCTTTTTGCAAATCTGTTGGTTCTTTCTGCACCTCTCCTGCCTCTTTCTGTACCTCTGTTGCTTCTTTCTACATTTCTCTTTCTTTTTCTGCACCCTTCGCGCCTCTTTCAGCACCTCTGTTGCTTCTTTTTGCACTTTTCTACCTTCTTTCTCCACCTCTCCTGCCTCTTTCTGTACCTCTCTTGCCTCTTAGTGCACCTCTCCTACCTTTTTCTGCACCTCTCTTGCCTCTTTTTGCACCTCTGTTGGTTCTTTCTGCACCTCTCCTGCCTCTTTCTGTACCTCTGTTGCTTCTTTCTACATTTCTCTTTCTCTTTCTGCACCCTTTGCGCCTCTTTCAGCACCTCTGTTGCTTCTTTTTGCACTTCTCTTCCTTCTTTCGCCACCCCTCCTGCCTCTTTGTGTACCTCTCTTGCCTCTTTGTGCACCTCTCCTACCTCTTTCTGCACCCCTCTTGCCTCTTTTTGCACCTTTGTTGGTTCATTCTGCACTGCTATTGCTTCTTTTTGTACCTCACTTGCCTCTTTCTGCACTTCTCTTGCTTCTTCCTACACCTCTGTTGCTTCTTTCACCAATTCTCTTGCCTCTTTCTGCACTTCTCTTGCTTGTTTCTGCACCTCTGTTGCATCTTTCTGCACCTCTGTTGCCTCTTTCTGCACCTTGCTTGCTTCTTTCTGCACCCCTCTTGCCTCTTTCTGCACCTCTCTTGCCTGTTTCTGCACCCCTGTTCCCTCTTTCTGTACCTTTCCTGCCTGTTTCTGCACCTCTCACCTCTTTCTGTACCTCTGTTGCTTCTTTCTGCACTTCTCTTGCTCTTTCTGCTCTCTTCGCGCCTCTTTCAGCACCTCTGTTGCTTCTTTTTGCACTTCTCTTCCTACTTTCTGCACCCCTCCTGCCTCTTTCTGTACCTCTGTTGCCTCTTTGTGCACCTCTCCTACCTTTTTCTGCACCCCTCTTGCCTCTTTTTGCACCTCTGTTGGTTCTTTCTGCACTGCTCTTGCTTCTTTCTGCACCTCACTTGCCTCTTTCTGCACTTCTCTTACTTCTTTCTACACCTCTGTTGCTTCTTTCAGCAATTCTCTTGCCTCTTTCTGCACTTCTCTTCCTTCTTTCTGCACCCTCCAGCCTCTTTCTGTACCTCTCTTGCCTCTTTGTGCACCTCTCCTATCTCTTTCTGCACTCCTCTTGCCTCTTTTTGCACCTCTGTTGGTTCATTCTGCACTGCTCTTGCTTCTTTCTGCACCTCACTTGCCTCTTTCTGCACTTCTCTTGCTTCTTTCTACACCTCTGTTGCCTCTTTCCTCAATTCTCTTGCCTCTTTCTGCACTTCTCTTGCTTGTTTCTGCACCTCTCTTGTGTCCTTATGCACCGCTGTTGCCTCTTTCTGTACCTCACTTGCTTCTTTCTGCACCCCTCTTGCCTCTTTCTGCACCCCTCTTGCCTGTTTTTGCACCCCTGTTCCCTCTTTCTGCACCTTTCCTGCCTCTTTCTGCACCTCTGTTGCCTCTTTATGCACCTCACTTGCTACTTTCTGCAGCCCTCTTGCCTCTTTCTGCACCCCTCTTGCCTCTTTTTGCACCCCTGTTCCCTCTTTCTGCACATTTCCTGCCAGTTTCTGCACCTCTCCTACCTCTTTCTGTACCTCTGTTGCTTCTTTCTCCATTTCTCTTTCTGCACCCTTCGCGCCTCTTTCAGCACCTCTGTTGTTTCTTTTTGCACTTCTCTTCCTTCTTTCTCCACCCCTCCTGCCTCTTTCTGTATCTCTCTTGCCTTTTGTGCACCTCTCCTACCTTTTTCTGCACCCCTATTGCCTCTTTTTGCACCTCTGTTGGTTCTTTCTGCACTGCTCTTGCTTCTTTCTGCACCTCACTTGCCTCTTTCTGGACTTCTCTTACTTCTTTCTACACCTCTGTTGCTTCTTTCAGCAATTCTCTTGCCTCTTTCAGCACGTCTCTTCCATCTTTCTGTACCCCTCCTGCCTCTTTCCTTTCTGTACCTCTCTTGCCTCTTTGTGCACCTCTCCTACCTTTTTTGCACCCCTCTTGCCTCTTTTTGCACCTCTGTTGGTTCTTTCTGCACTGCTCTTGCTTCTTTCTGCACCTCACTTGCCTCTTTTTCCACTTCTCTTATTTCTTTATACACCTCTGTTGCTTCTTTCAGCAATTCTCTTGCCTCTTTCTGCACGTCTCTTCCTTCTTTCTGACCCCTCCTGCCTCTTTCCTTTCTGTACCTCTCTTGCCTCTTTGTGCACCTCTCCTACCTTTTTCTGCACCCCTCTTGCTTCTTTTTGCAAATCTGTTGGTTCTTTCTGCACCTCTCCTGCCTCTTTCTGTACCTCTGTTGCTTCTTTCTACATTTCTCTTTCTTTTTCTGCACCCTTCGCGCCTCTTTCAGCACCTCTGTTGCTTCTTTTTGCACTTCTCTACCTTCTTTCTCCACCCCTCCTGCCTCTTTCTGTACCTCTCTTGCCTCTTAGTGCACCTCTCCTACCTTTTTCTGCACCTCTCTTGCCTCTTTTTGCACCCCTGTTCCCTCTTTCTGCACATTTCCTGCCAGTTTCTGCACCTCTCCTACCTCTTTCTGTACCTCTGTTGTTTCTTTTTGCACTTCTCTTCCTTCTTTCTCCACCCCTCCTGCCTCTTTCTGTACCTCTCTTGCCTTTTGTGCACCTCTCCTACCTTTTTCTGCACCCCTATTGCCTCTTTTTGCACCTCTGTTGGTTCTTTCTGCACTGCTCTTGCTTCTTTCTGCACCTCACTTGCCTCTTTCTGGACTTCTCTTACTTCTTTCTACACCTCTGTTGCTTCTTTCAGCAATTCTCTTGCCTCTTTCAGCACGTCTCTTCCATCTTTCTGCACCCCTCCTGCCTCTTTCCTTTCTGTACCTCTCTTGCCTCTTTGTGCACCTCTCCTACCTTTTTTGCACCCCTCTTGCCTCTTTTTGCACCTCTGTTGGTTCCTTCTGCACTGCTCTTGCTTCTTTCTGCACCTCACTTGCCTCTTTTTCCACTTCTCTTATTTCTTTATACACCTCTGTTGCTTCTTTCAGCAATTCTCTTGCCTCTTTCTGCACGTCTCTTCCTTCTTTCTGACCCCTCCTGCCTCTTTCCTTTCTGTACCTCTCTTGCCTCTTTGTGCACCTCTCCTACCTTTTTCTGCACCCCTCTTGCTTCTTTTTGCAAATCTGTTGGTTCTTTCTGCACCTCTCCTGCCTCTTTCTGTACCTCTGTTGCTTCTTTCTACATTTCTCTTTCTTTTTCTGCACCCTTCGCGCCTCTTTCAGCACCTCTGTTGCTTCTTTTTGCACTTTTCTACCTTCTTTCTCCACCTCTCCTGCCTCTTTCTGTACCTCTCTTGCCTCTTAGTGCACCTCTCCTACCTTTTTCTGCACCTCTCTTGCCTCTTTTTGCACCTCTGTTGGTTCTTTCTGCACCTCTCCTGCCTCTTTCTGTACCTCTGTTGCTTCTTTCTACATTTCTCTTTCTCTTTCTGCACCCTTTGCGCCTCTTTCAGCACCTCTGTTGCTTCTTTTTGCACTTCTCTTCCTTCTTTCGCCACCCCTCCTGCCTCTTTGTGTACCTCTCTTGCCTCTTTGTGCACCTCTCCTACCTCTTTCTGCACCCCTCTTGCCTCTTTTTGCACCTTTGTTGGTTCATTCTGCACTGCTATTGCTTCTTTTTGTACCTCACTTGCCTCTTTCTGCACTTCTCTTGCTTCTTCCTACACCTCTGTTGCTTCTTTCACCAATTCTCTTGCCTCTTTCTGCACTTCTCTTGCTTGTTTCTGCACCTCTGTTGCATCTTTCTGCACCTCTGTTGCCTCTTTCTGCACCTTGCTTGCTTCTTTCTGCACCCCTCTTGCCTCTTTCTGCACCTCTCTTGCCTGTTTCTGCACCCCTGTTCCCTCTTTCTGTACCTTTCCTGCCTGTTTCTGCACCTCTCACCTCTTTCTGTACCTCTGTTGCTTCTTTCTGCACTTCTCTTGCTCTTTCTGCTCTCTTCGCGCCTCTTTCAGCACCTCTGTTGCTTCTTTTTGCACTTCTCTTCCTACTTTCTGCACCCCTCCTGCCTCTTTCTGTACCTCTGTTGCCTCTTTGTGCACCTCTCCTACCTTTTTCTGCACCCCTCTTGCCTCTTTTTGCACCTCTGTTGGTTCTTTCTGCACTGCTCTTGCTTCTTTCTGCACCTCACTTGCCTCTTTCTGCACTTCTCTTACTTCTTTCTACACCTCTGTTGCTTCTTTCAGCAATTCTCTTGCCTCTTTCTGCACTTCTCTTCCTTCTTTCTGCACCCTCCAGCCTCTTTCTGTACCTCTCTTGCCTCTTTGTGCACCTCTCCTATCTCTTTCTGCACTCCTCTTGCCTCTTTTTGCACCTCTGTTGGTTCATTCTGCACTGCTCTTGCTTCTTTCTGCACCTCACTTGCCTCTTTCTGCACTTCTCTTGCTTCTTTCTACACCTCTGTTGCCTCTTTCCTCAATTCTCTTGCCTCTTTCTGCACTTCTCTTGCTTGTTTCTGCACCTCTCTTGTGTCCTTATGCACCGCTGTTGCCTCTTTCTGTACCTCACTTGCTTCTTTCTGCACCCCTCTTGCCTCTTTCTGCACCCCTCTTGCCTGTTTTTGCACCCCTGTTCCCTCTTTCTGCACCTTTCCTGCCTCTTTCTGCACCTCTGTTGCCTCTTTATGCACCTCACTTGCTACTTTCTGCAGCCCTCTTGCCTCTTTCTGCACCCCTCTTGCCTCTTTTTGCACCCCTGTTCCCTCTTTCTGCACATTTCCTGCCAGTTTCTGCACCTCTCCTACCTCTTTCTGTACCTCTGTTGCTTCTTTCTCCATTTCTCTTTCTGCACCCTTCGCGCCTCTTTCAGCACCTCTGTTGTTTCTTTTTGCACTTCTCTTCCTTCTTTCTCCACCCCTCCTGCCTCTTTCTGTATCTCTCTTGCCTTTTGTGCACCTCTCCTACCTTTTTCTGCACCCCTATTGCCTCTTTTTGCACCTCTGTTGGTTCTTTCTGCACTGCTCTTGCTTCTTTCTGCACCTCACTTGCCTCTTTCTGGACTTCTCTTACTTCTTTCTACACCTCTGTTGCTTCTTTCAGCAATTCTCTTGCCTCTTTCAGCACGTCTCTTCCATCTTTCTGTACCCCTCCTGCCTCTTTCCTTTCTGTACCTCTCTTGCCTCTTTGTGCACCTCTCCTACCTTTTTTGCACCCCTCTTGCCTCTTTTTGCACCTCTGTTGGTTCTTTCTGCACTGCTCTTGCTTCTTTCTGCACCTCACTTGCCTCTTTTTCCACTTCTCTTATTTCTTTATACACCTCTGTTGCTTCTTTCAGCAATTCTCTTGCCTCTTTCTGCACGTCTCTTCCTTCTTTCTGACCCCTCCTGCCTCTTTCCTTTCTGTACCTCTCTTGCCTCTTTGTGCACCTCTCCTACCTTTTTCTGCACCCCTCTTGCTTCTTTTTGCAAATCTGTTGGTTCTTTCTGCACCTCTCCTGCCTCTTTCTGTACCTCTGTTGCTTCTTTCTACATTTCTCTTTCTTTTTCTGCACCCTTCGCGCCTCTTTCAGCACCTCTGTTGCTTCTTTTTGCACTTCTCTACCTTCTTTCTCCACCCCTCCTGCCTCTTTCTGTACCTCTCTTGCCTCTTAGTGCACCTCTCCTACCTTTTTCTGCACCTCTCTTGCCTCTTTTTGCACCCCTGTTCCCTCTTTCTGCACATTTCCTGCCAGTTTCTGCACCTCTCCTACCTCTTTCTGTACCTCTGTTGCTTCTTTCTCCATTTCTCTTTCTGCACCCTTCGCGCCTCTTTCAGCACCTCTGTTGTTTCTTTTTGCACTTCTCTTCCTTCTTTCTCCACCCCTCCTGCCTCTTTCTGTACCTCTCTTGCCTTTTGTGCACCTCTCCTACCTTTTTCTGCACCCCTATTGCCTCTTTTTGCACCTCTGTTGGTTCTTTCTGCACTGCTCTTGCTTCTTTCTGTACCTCACTTGCCTCTTTCTGGACTTCTCTTACTTCTTTCTACACCTCTGTTGCTTCTTTCAGCAATTCTCTTGCCTCTTTCAGCACGTCTCTTCCATCTTTCTGCACCCCTCCTGCCTCTTTCCTTTCTGTACCTCTCTTGCCTCTTTGTGCACCTCTCCTACCTTTTTTGCACCCCTCTTGCCTCTTTTTGCACCTCTGTTGGTTCTTTCTGCACTGCTCTTGCTTCTTTCTGCACCTCACTTGCCTCTTTTTCCACTTCTCTTATTTCTTTATACACCTCTGTTGCTTCTTTCAGCAATTCTCTTGCCTCTTTCTGCACGTCTCTTCCTTCTTTCTGACCCCTCCTGCCTCTTTCCTTTCTGTACCTCTCTTGCCTCTTTGTGCACCTCTCCTACCTTTTTCTGTACCCCTCTTGCTTCTTTTTGCAAATCTGTTGGTTCTTTCTGCACCTCTCCTGCCTCTTTCTGTACCTCTGTTGCTTCTTTCTACATTTCTCTTTCTTTTTCTGCACCCTTCGCGCCTCTTTCAGCACCTCTGTTGCTTCTTTTTGCACTTTTCTACCTTCTTTCTCCACCTCTCCTGCCTCTTTCTGTACCTCTCTTGCCTCTTAGTGCACCTCTCCTACCTTTTTCTGCACCTCTCTTGCCTCTTTTTGCACCTCTGTTGGTTCTTTCTGCACCTCTCCTGCCTCTTTCTGTACCTCTGTTGCTTCTTTCTACATTTCTCTTTCTCTTTCTGCACCCTTTGCGCCTCTTTCAGCACCTCTGTTGCTTCTTTTTGCACTTCTCTTCCTTCTTTCGCCACCCCTCCTGCCTCTTTGTGTACCTCTCTTGCCTCTTTGTGCACCTCTCCTACCTCTTTCTGCACCCCTCTTGCCTCTTTTTGCACCTTTGTTGGTTCATTCTGCACTGCTATTGCTTCTTTTTGTACCTCACTTGCCTCTTTCTGCACTTCTCTTGCTTCTTCCTACACCTCTGTTGCTTCTTTCACCAATTCTCTTGCCTCTTTCTGCACTTCTCTTGCTTGTTTCTGCACCTCTGTTGCATCTTTCTGCACCTCTGTTGCCTCTTTCTGCACCTTGCTTGCTTCTTTCTGCACCCCTCTTGCCTCTTTCTGCACCTCTCTTGCCTGTTTCTGCACCCCTGTTCCCTCTTTCTGTACCTTTCCTGCCTGTTTCTGCACCTCTCACCTCTTTCTGTACCTCTGTTGCTTCTTTCTGCACTTCTCTTGCTCTTTCTGCTCTCTTCGCGCCTCTTTCAGCACCTCTGTTGCTTCTTTTTGCACTTCTCTTCCTACTTTCTGCACCCCTCCTGCCTCTTTCTGTACCTCTGTTGCCTCTTTGTGCACCTCTCCTACCTTTTTCTGCACCCCTCTTGCCTCTTTTTGCACCTCTGTTGGTTCTTTCTGCACTGCTCTTGCTTCTTTCTGCACCTCACTTGCCTCTTTCTGCACTTCTCTTACTTCTTTCTACACCTCTGTTGCTTCTTTCAGCAATTCTCTTGCCTCTTTCTGCACTTCTCTTCCTTCTTTCTGCACCCTCCAGCCTCTTTCTGTACCTCTCTTGTCTCTTTGTGCACCTCTCCTATCTCTTTCTGCACTCCTCTTGCCTCTTTTTGCACCTCTGTTGGTTCATTCTGCACTGCTCTTGCTTCTTTCTGCACCTCACTTGCCTCTTTCTGCACTTCTCTTGCTTCTTTCTACACCTCTGTTGCCTCTTTCCTCAATTCTCTTGCCTCTTTCTGCACTTCTCTTGCTTGTTTCTGCACCTCTCTTGTGTCCTTATGCACCGCTGTTGCCTCTTTCTGTACCTCACTTGCTTCTTTCTGCACCCCTCTTGCCTCTTTCTGCACCCCTCTTGCCTGTTTTTGCACCCCTGTTCCCTCTTTCTGCACCTTTCCTGCCTCTTTCTGCACCTCTGTTGCCTCTTTATGCACCTCACTTGCTACTTTCTGCAGCCCTCTTGCCTCTTTCTGCACCCCTCTTGCCTCTTTTTGCACCCCTGTTCCCTCTTTCTGCACATTTCCTGCCAGTTTCTGCACCTCTCCTACCTCTTTCTGTACCTCTGTTGCTTCTTTCTCCATTTCTCTTTCTGCACCCTTCGCGCCTCTTTCAGCACCTCTGTTGTTTCTTTTTGCACTTCTCTTCCTTCTTTCTCCACCCCTCCTGCCTCTTTCTGTATCTCTCTTGCCTTTTGTGCACCTCTCCTACCTTTTTCTGCACCCCTATTGCCTCTTTTTGCACCTCTGTTGGTTCTTTCTGCACTGCTCTTGCTTCTTTCTGCACCTCACTTGCCTCTTTCTGGACTTCTCTTACTTCTTTCTACACCTCTGTTGCTTCTTTCAGCAATTCTCTTGCCTCTTTCAGCACGTCTCTTCCATCTTTCTGTACCCCTCCTGCCTCTTTCCTTTCTGTACCTCTCTTGCCTCTTTGTGCACCTCTCCTACCTTTTTGCACCCCTCTTGCCTCTTTTTGCACCTCTGTTGGTTCTTTCTGCACTGCTCTTGCTTCTTTCTGCACCTCACTTGCCTCTTTTTCCACTTCTCTTATTTCTTTATACACCTCTGTTGCTTCTTTCAGCAATTCTCTTGCCTCTTTCTGCACGTCTCTTCCTTCTTTCTGACCCCTCCTGCCTCTTTCCTTTCTGTACCTCTCTTGCCTCTTTGTGCACCTCTCCTACCTTTTTCTGCACCCCTCTTGCTTTTTTTTGCAAATCTGTTGGTTCTTTCTGCACCTCTCCTGTCTCTTTCTGTACCTCTGTTGCTTCTTTCTACATTTCTCTTTCTTTTTCTGCACCCTTCGCGCCTCTTTCAGCACCTCTGTTGCTTCTTTTTGCACTTCTCTACCTTCTTTCTCCACCCCTCCTGCCTCTTTCTGTACCTCTCTTGCCTCTTAGTGCACCTCTCCTACCTTTTTCTGCACCTCTCTTGCCTCTTTTTGCACCCCTGTTCCCTCTTTCTGCACATTTCCTGCCAGTTTCTGCACCTCTCCTACCTCTTTCTGTACCTCTGTTGCTTCTTTCTCCATTTCTCTTTCTGCACCCTTCGCGCCTCTTTCAGCACCTCTGTTGTTTCTTTTTGCACTTCTCTTCCTTCTTTCTCCACCCCTCCTGCCTCTTTCTGTACCTCTCTTGCCTTTTGTGCACCTCTCCTACCTTTTTCTGCACCCCTATTGCCTCTTTTTGCACCTCTGTTGGTTCTTTCTGCACTGCTCTTGCTTCTTTCTGCACCTCACTTGCCTCTTTCTGGACTTCTCTTACTTCTTTCTACACCTCTGTTGCTTCTTTCAGCAATTCTCTTGCCTCTTTCAGCACGTCTCTTCCATCTTTCTGCACCCCTCCTGCCTCTTTCCTTTCTGTACCTCTCTTGCCTCTTTGTGCACCTCTCCTACCTTTTTTGCACCCCTCTTGCCTCTTTTTGCACCTCTGTTGGTTCTTTCTGCACTGCTCTTGCTTCTTTCTGCACCTCACTTGCCTCTTTTTCCACTTCTCTTATTTCTTTATACACCTCTGTTGCTTCTTTCAGCAATTCTCTTGCCTCTTTCTGCACGTCTCTTCCTTCTTTCTGACCCCTCCTGCCTCTTTCCTTTCTGTACCTCTCTTGCCTCTTTGTGCACCTCTCCTACCTTTTTCTGCACCCCTCTTGCTTCTTTTTGCAAATCTGTTGGTTCTTTCTGCACCTCTCCTGCCTCTTTCTGTACCTCTGTTGCTTCTTTCTACATTTCTCTTTCTTTTTCTGCACCCTTCGCGCCTCTTTCAGCACCTCTGTTGCTTCTTTTTGCACTTTTCTACCTTCTTTCTCCACCTCTCCTGCCTCTTTCTGTACCTCTCTTGCCTCTTAGTGCACCTCTCCTACCTTTTTCTGCACCTCTCTTGCCTCTTTTTGCACCTCTGTTGGTTCTTTCTGCACCTCTCCTGCCTCTTTCTGTACCTCTGTTGCTTCTTTCTACATTTCTCTTTCTCTTTCTGCACCCTTTGCGCCTCTTTCAGCACCTCTGTTGCTTCTTTTTGCACTTCTCTTCCTTCTTTCGCCACCCCTCCTGCCTCTTTGTGTACCTCTCTTGCCTCTTTGTGCACCTCTCCTACCTCTTTCTGCACCCCTCTTGCCTCTTTTTGCACCTTTGTTGGTTCATTCTGCACTGCTATTGCTTCTTTTGTACCTCACTTGCCTCTTTCTGCACTTCTCTTGCTTCTTCCTACACCTCTGTTGCTTCTTTCACCAATTCTCTTGCCTCTTTCTGCACTTCTCTTGCTTGTTTCTGCACCTCTGTTGCATCTTTCTGCACCTCTGTTGCCTCTTTCTGCACCTTGCTTGCTTCTTTCTGCACCCCTCTTGCCTCTTTCTGCACCTCTCTTGCCTGTTTCTGCACCCCTGTTCCCTCTTTCTGTACCTTTCCTGCCTGTTTCTGCAACTCTCACCTCTTTCTGTACCTCTGTTGCTTCTTTCTGCACTTCTCTTGCTCTTTCTGCTCTCTTCGCGCCTCTTTCAGCACCTCTGTTGCTTCTTTTTGCACTTCTCTTCCTACTTTCTGCACCCCTCCTGCCTCTTTCTGTACCTCTGTTGCCTCTTTGTGCACCTCTCCTACCTTTTTCTGCACCCCTCTTGCCTCTTTTTGCACCTCTGTTTGTTCTTTCTGCACTGCTCTTGCTTCTTTCTGCACCTCACTTGCCTCTTTCTGCACTTCTCTTACTTCTTTCTACACCTCTGTTGCTTCTTTCAGCAATTCTCTTGCCTCTTTCTGCACTTCTCTTCCTTCTTTCTGCACCCTCCAGCCTCTTTCTGTACCTCTCTTGCCTCTTTGTGCACCTCTCCTATCTCTTTCTGCACTCCTCTTGCCTCTTTTTGCACCTCTGTTGGTTCATTCTGCACTGCTCTTGCTTCTTTCTGCACCTCACTTGCCTCTTTCTGCACTTCTCTTGCTTCTTTCTACACCTCTGTTGCCTCTTTCCTCAATTCTCTTGCCTCTTTCTGCACTTCTCTTGCTTGTTTCTGCACCTCTCTTGTGTCCTCCTGCACCGATGTTGCCTCTTTCTGTACCTCACTTGCTTCTTTCTGCACCCCTCTTGCCTCTTTCTGCACCCCTCTTGCCTGTTTTTACACCCCTGTTCCCTCTTTCTGCACCTTTCCTGCCTCTTTCTGCACCTCTGTTGCCTCTTTATGCACCTCACTTGCTACTTTCTGCAGCCCTCTTGCCTCTTTCTGCACCCCTCTTGCCTCTTTTTGCACCCCTGTTCCCTCTTTCTGCACATTTCCTGCCAGTTTCTGCACCTCTCCTACCTCTTTCTGTACCTCTGTTGCTTCTTTCTCCATTTCTCTTTCTGCACCCTTCGCGCCTCTTTCAGCACCTCTGTTGTTTCTTTTTGCACTTCTCTTCCTTCTTTCTCCACCCCTCCTGCCTCTTTCTGTACCTCTCTTGACTTTTGTGCACCTCTCCTACCTTTTTCTGCACCCCTATTGCCTCTTTTTGCACCTCTGTTGGTTCTTTCTGCACTGCTCTTGCTTCTTTCTGCACCTCACTTGCCTCTTTCTGGACTTCTCTTACTTCTTTCTACACCTCTGTTGCTTCTTTCAGCAATTCTCTTGCCTCTTTCAGCACGTCTCTTCCATCTTTCTGCACCCCTCCTGCCTCTTTCCTTTCTGTACCTCTCTTGCCTCTTTGTGCACCTCTCCTACCTTTTTGCACCCCTCTTGCCTCTTTTTGCACCTCTGTTGGTTCTTTCTGCACTGCTCTTGCTTCTTTCTGCACCTCACTTGCCTCTTTTTCCACTTCTCTTATTTCTTTATACACCTCTGTTGCTTCTTTCAGCAATTCTCTTGCCTCTTTCTGCACGTCTCTTCCTTCTTTCTGACCCCTCCTGCCTCTTTCCTTTCTGTACCTCTCTTGCCTCTTTGTGCACCTCTCCTACCTTTTTCTGCACCCCTCTTGCTTCTTTTTGCAAATCTGTTGGTTCTTTCTGCACCTCTCCTGCCTCTTTCTGTACCTCTGTTGCTTCTTTCTACATTTCTCTTTCTTTTTCTGCACCCTTCGCGCCTCTTTCAGCACCTCTGTTGCTTCTTTTTGCACTTCTCTATCTTCTTTCTCCACCCCTCCTACCTTTTTCTGCACCTCTCTTGCCTCTTTTTGCACCCCTGTTCCCTCTTTCTGCACATTTCCTGCCAGTTTCTGCACCTCTCCTACCTCTTTCTGTACCTCTGTTGCTTCTTTCTCCATTTCTCTTTCTGCACCCTTCGCGCCTCTTTCAGCACCTCTGTTGTTTCTTTTTGCACTTCTCTTCCTTCTTTCTCCACCCCTCCTGCCTCTTTCTGTACCTCTCTTGCCTTTTGTGCACCTCTCCTACCTTTTTCTGCACCCCTATTGCCTCTTTTTGCACCTCTGTTGGTTCTTTCTGCACTGCTCTTGCTTCTTTCTGCACCTCACTTGCCTCTTTCTGGACTTCTCTTACTTCTTTCTACACCTCTGTTGCTTCTTTCAGCAATTCTCTTGCCTCTTTCAGCACGTCTCTTCCATCTTTCTGCACCCCTCCTGCCTCTTTCCTTTCTGTACCTCTCTTGCCTCTTTGTGCACCTCTCCTACCTTTTTGCACCCCTCTTGCCTCTTTTTGCACCTCTGTTGGTTCTTTCTGCACTGCTCTTGCTTCTTTCTGCACCTCACTTGCCTCTTTTTCCACTTCTCTTATTTCTTTATACACCTCTGTTGCTTCTTTCAGCAATTCTCTTGCCTCTTTCTGCACGTCTCTTCCTTCTTTCTGACCCCTCCTGCCTCTTTCCTTTCTGTACCTCTCTTGCCTCTTTGTGCACCTCTCCTACCTTTTTCTGCACCCCTCTTGCTTCTTTTTGCAAATCTGTTGGTTCTTTCTGCACCTCTCCTGCCTCTTTCTGTACCTCTGTTGCTTCTTTCTACATTTCTCTTTCTTTTTCTGCACCCTTCGCGCCTCTTTCAGCACCTCTGTTGCTTCTTTTTGCACGTTTCTACCTTCTTTCTCCACCCCTCCTGCCTCTTTCTGTACCTCTCTTGCCTCTTAGTGCACCTCTCCTACCTTTTTCTGCACCTCTCTTGCCTCTTTTTGCACCTCTGTTGGTTCTTTCTGCACCTCTCCTGCCTCTTTCTGTACCTCTGTTGCTTCTTTCTACATTTCTCTTTCTCTTTCTGCACCCTTTGCGCCTCTTTCAGCACCTCTGTTGCTTCTTTTGCACTTCTCTTCCTTCTTTCTCCACCCCTCCTGCCTCTTTCTGTACCTCTCTTGCCTCTTTGTGCACCTCTCCTACCTTTTTCTGCACCCTCTTGCCTCTTTTTGCACCTCTGTTGGTTCATTCTGCACTGCTCTTGCTTCTTTCTGCACCTCACTTGCCTCTTTCTGCACTTCTCTTGCTTCTTTCTACACCTCTGTTGGTTCTTTCAGAAATTATCTTGCCTCTTTCTGCACTTCTCTTGCTTGGTCTGCACCTCTCTTGCTTCTTTCTGCACCCCTCTTACCTCTTTCTGCACCCCTCTTGCCTCTTTTTGCACCCCTGTTCCCTCTTTCTGCATCTTTCCTGCCTGTTTCTGCACCTCTCCTGCCTCTTTCTGTACCTCTGTTGCTTCTTTCTGCACTTCTCTAGCTCTTTCTGCACCCTTTGCGCCTCTTTCAGAACCTCTGTTGCTTCTTTTGCACTTCTCTTCCTTCTTTCTCCACCTCTCCTGCCTCTTTCTGTACCTCTCTTGCCTCTTTGTGCACCTCTCCTACCTTTTTCTACACCCCTATTGCCTCTTTTTGCACCTCTGTTGGTTCTTTCTGCACTGCTTTTGCTTCTTTCTGCACCTCACTTGCCTCTTTTTGCACTTCTCTTACTTCTTTCTATACCTCTGTTGCTTCTTTCAGCAATTCTCTTGCCTCTTTCTGCATGTCTCTTCCTTCTTTCTGCACATCTCCTGCCTCTTTCCTTTCTGTAACTCTCTTGCCTCTTTGTGCACCTCTCCTACCTTTTTCTGCACCCCTCTTGCCTCTTTTTGCACCTCTGTTGGTTCTTTCTGCACTGCTCTTGCTTTTTTCTGCACCTCACTTGCCTCTTTCTGCACTTCTCTTGCTTCTTTCTACACCTCTGTTGGTTCTTTCAGAAATTATCTTGCCTCTTTCTGCACTTCTCTTGCTTGGTCTGCACCTCTCTTGCTTCTTTCTGCACCCCTCTTACCTCTTTCTGCACCCCTCTTGCCTCTTTTTGCACCCCTGTTCCCTCTTTCTGCATCTTTCCTGCCTGTTTCTGCACCTCTCCTGCCTCTTTCTGTACCTCTGTTGCTTCTTTCTGCACTTCTCTAGCTCTTTCTGCACCCTTCGCGCCTCTTTCAGCACCTCTGTTGTTTCTTTTTGCACTTCTCTTCCTTCTTTCTCCACCCCTCCTGCCTCTTTCTGTACCTCTCTTGCCTTTTGTGCACCTCTCCTACCTTTTTCTGCACCCCTATTGCCTCTTTTTGCACCTCTGTTGGTTCTTTCTGCACTGCTCTTGCTTCTTTCTGCACCTCACTTGCCTCTTTCTGGACTTCTCTTACTTCTTTCTACACCTCTGTTTGCTTCTTTCAGCAATTCTCTTGCCTCTTTCAGCACGTCTCTTCCATCTTTCTGCACCCCTCCTGCCTCTTTCCTTTCTGTACCTCTCTTGCCTCTTTGTGCACCTCTCCTACCTTTTTGCACCCCTCTTGCCTCTTTTTGCACCTCTGTTGGTTCTTTCTGCACTGCTCTTGCTTCTTTCTGCACCTCACTTGCCTCTTTTTCCACTTCTCTTATTTCTTTATACACCTCTGTTGCTTCTTTCAGCAATTCTCTTGCCTCTTTCTGCACGTCTCTTCCTTCTTTCTGACCCCCTCCTGCCTCTTTCCTTTCTGTACCTCTCTTGCCTCTTTGTGCACCTCTCCTACCTTTTTCTGCACCCCTCTTGCTTCTTTTTGCAAATCTGTTGGTTCTTTCTGCACCTCTCCTGCCTCTTTCTGTACCTCTGTTGCTTCTTTCTACATTTCTCTTTCTTTTTCTGCACCCTTCGCGCCTCTTTCAGCACCTCTGTTGCTTCTTTTTGCACGTTTCTACCTTCTTTCTCCACCCCTCCTGCCTCTTTCTGTACCTCTCTTGCCTCTTAGTGCACCTCTCCTACCTTTTTCTGCACCTCTCTTGCCTCTTTTTGCACCTCTGTTGGTTCTTTCTGCACCTCTCCTGCCTCTTTCTGTACCTCTGTTGCTTCTTTCTACATTTCTCTTTCTCTTTCTGCACCCTTTGCGCCTCTTTCAGCACCTCTGTTGCTTCTTTTTGCACTTCTCTTCCTTCTTTCTCCACCCCTCCTGCCTCTTTCTGTACCTCTCTTGCCTCTTTGTGCACCTCTCCTACCTTTTTCTGCACCCCTCTTGCCTCTTTTTGCACCTCTGTTGGTTCATTCTGCACTGCTCTTGCTTCTTTCTGCACCTCACTTGCCTCTTTCTGCACTTCTCTTGCTTCTTTCTACACCTCTGTTGGTTCTTTCAGAAATTATCTTGCCTCTTTCTGCACTTCTCTTGCTTGGTCTGCACCTCTCTTGCTTCTTTCTGCACCCTCTTACCTCTTTCTGCACCCCTCTTGCCTCTTTTTGCACCCCTGTTCCCTCTTTCTGCATCTTTCCTGCCTGTTTCTGCACCTCTCCTGCCTCTTTCTGTACCTCTGTTGCTTCTTTCTGCACTTCTCTAGCTCTTTCTGCACCCTTTGCGCCTCTTTCAGAACCTCTGTTGCTTCTTTTTGCACTTCTCTTCCTTCTTTCTCCACCTCTCCTGCCTCTTTCTGTACCTCTCTTGCCTCTTGTGCACCTCTCCTACCTTTTTCTACACCCCTATTGCCTCTTTTTGCACCTCTGTTGGTTCTTTCTGCACTGCTTTTGCTTCTTTCTGCACCTCACTTGCCTCTTTTTGCACTTCTCTTACTTCTTTCTATACCTCTGTTGCTTCTTTCAGCAATTCTCTTGCCTCTTTCTGCATGTCTCTTCCTTCTTTCTGCACATCTCCTGCCTCTTTCCTTTCTGTAACTCTCTTGTCTCTTTGTGCACCTCTCCTACCTTTTTCTGCACCCTCTTGCCTCTTTTTGCACCTCTGTTGGTTCTTTCTGCACTGCTCTTGCTTTTTCTGCACCTCACTTGCCTCTTTCTGCACTTCTCTTGCTTCTTTCTACACCTCTGTTGGTTCTTTCAGAAATTATCTTGCCTCTTTCTGCACTTCTCTTGCTTGGTCTGCACCTCTCTTGCTTCTTTCTGCACCCCTCTTACCTCTTTCTGCACCCTCTTGCCTCTTTTGCACCCCTGTTCCCTCTTTCTGCATCTTTCCTGCCTGTTTCTGCACCTCTCCTGCCTCTTTCTGTACCTCTGTTGCTTCTTTCTGCACTTCTCTAGCTCTTTCTGCACCCTTTGCGCCTCTTTCAGAACCTCTGTTGCTTCTTTTTGCACTTCTCTTCCTTCTTTCTCCACCTCTCCTGCCTCTTTCTGTACCTCTCTTGCCTCTTTGTGCACCTCTCCTACCTTTTTCTACACCCCTATTGCCTCTTTTTGCACCTCTGTTGGTTCTTTCTGCACTGCTTTTGCTTCTTTCTGCACCTCACTTGCCTCTTTTTGCACTTCTCTTACTTCTTTCTATACCTCTGTTGCTTCTTTCAGCAATTCTCTTGCCTCTTTCTGCATGTCTCTTCCTTCTTTCTGCACATCTCCTGCCTCTTTCCTTTCTGTAACTCTCTTGTCTCTTTGTGCACCTCTCCTACCTTTTTCTGCACCCCTCTTGCCTCTTTTTGCACCTCTGTTGGTTCTTTCTGCACTGCTCTTGCTTTTTTCTGCACCTCACTTGCCTCTTTCTGCAATTCTCTTGCTTCTTTCTACACCTCTGATGCTTCTTTCAGCAATTCTCTTACCTCTTTCTGCACTTCTCTTCCTTCTTTCTGCACCCCTCCTGCCTCTTTCTGTACCTCTCTGGCCTCTTTGTGCACCTCTCCTACCTCTTTCTGCACCCCTTTTGCCTCTTTTTGCACCTCTGTTGGTTCACTCTGCACTGCTCTTGCTTCTTTCTGCACCTCACTTGCCTCTTTTTGCAATTCTCTTGCTTCTTTCTACACCTCTGTTGCTTCTTTCACCAATTCTCTTGCCTCTTTCTGCACTTCTCTTGCTTGGTCTGCACCTCACTTGCCTCTTTCTGCAATTCTCTTGCTTCTTTCTACACCTCTGATGCTTCTTTCAGCAATTCTCTTACCTCTTTCTGCACTTCTCTTCCTTCTTTCTGCACCCCTCCTGCCTCTTTCTGTACCTCTCTTGCCTCTTTGTGCACCTCTCCTACCTCTTTCTGCACCCCTCTTGCCTCTTTTTGCACCTCTGTTGGTTCACTCTGCACTGCTCTTGCTTCTTTCTCCACCTTACTTGCTTCTTTCTGCACCCCTCTTGCCTCTTTCTGCCCCCCTCTTGCCTCTTTTTGCACCCCTGTTCCCTCTTTCTGTACCTTTCCTGCCTGTTTCTGTACCTCTCTTGCCTCTTTCTGTACCTCTGTTGCGTCTTTCTGCACTTCTCTTCCTCTTTCTGCACCCTTCACGCCTCTTTCAGCACCTCCGTTGCTTCTTTAAGCACTTCTCTTCCTTCTTTCTGTACCCCTCCTGCCTCTTTCTGTACCTCTCTTGCTTCTTTGTGCACCTCTCCTACCTCTTTCTGCACCCCTCTTGCCTCTTTTTGCAGCTCTGTTAGTTCTTTCTGCACTGCCCTTGCTTCTTTCTGCACCTCTTTTGCAAATTTCTGTATCCCTCTTGCTGCACCCCTCTTCTCTTTTTCTCCACCTCTTGCTTCTTTCTGCACTTCTCTTGCTTTATGCACTGCTCTTGCTTCTTTCTGTACATCTCTTGCAAATTTCTGTATCCCTCTTACCTCTTTCTGCACTCCTGTTCCCTCTTTCTGCACCTTTCTTGCCTGTTTCTGCACCTCTCTTGCCTCTTTCGGCACCTCTGTGGCTTCTTTCTACACTTCTCTTGCCTCTTTCTGCACCTCTGACTTAGAGGTAGTTTTAATCCCCCTGCCATAATATGTACTAGAGCCTTACAGGGGAGGTCATGCCAATCACAGGGGTACCCCAACCCATAGTGTACCCTAGTGTATGTAGGTGTTTTCACTGTATTCTAAGTGTCTTTCAGCATATCACTGGCTCCGGGCCTGGTTAGTCAGAGTCAGTTACCACCAGGACCAGTCAGCAAAAAGTTGGGGGCACAGGATGACTTTGCAACAAGGCCTCTTTCTGCACTTCTGTTGGTTCTTTCTGCATATATCTTGCTTCTTTCTGCACCTTTCTTCCTCTTTCTGGACTTCTGTTGCCTCTTTCTGCATTTCTCTTGCTTCTTTCTGCGCCTTTCTTCCTCTTTCAGCACATGTCTTACCTCTGTAGTTATAGTTAGAAATTAGCATTTAAAAAACCTTAGAAATTCACTGAAAAAAACATAGTTTTCAGGGATGTTATAGTTAGAAATTAACATTTAAAAAACCTGTGAAATTCACTGAAAAAACCATAGGTTTCAGGGACGTTATAGTTAGAAATTAGCATTTAAAAAACCTTAGAAATTCAATGAAAAAACCACAGGTTTCAGGGACGTTACAGTTAGTTGGACATTTCCCTCGCACAAAACCAGAAAATTTCGGCCGTTATAGTTAGTTGAGCTAACTTTAACTCGTGCCCCTGCAATGCACTGCTGATGACGTCACATATTACATCATTCATGACATGGTCAGTGACATCACGAGTGAAATGTCCAACTAACAATAACGTCCCTGAAACCTGTGGTTTTTTCAGTGACTATATATACATACATATGTATGTTGCACTGCCCTTTCGCAATCCAACACTTTCCCTACTGTTGCGCTGACTGGAGTGGGAATAGTACATTTTACCCCTCCACAATCGAACACTTTCCCTACTGTTGTAATGTCTGGAGTGGGAATAGGAAAGTTTACCCCTCCGTAATCCAACACTTTCCCTCCTGTTTCACTGACTGGTTTGGGAATAGTACATTTTACCCCTCATGAGTTTAACGCTTTCCCTACTGTTACACTGACTGGAGTGGGAATAGTAAATTTTACCCCTCATGAGTTTAACGCTTTCTCTACTGTTACACTGACTGGAGTGGGAATAGTGAGTTTTGCCCCTCCTGAATCCAACACTTTCCATACTGTTGCATAAATTGGAGTGGGAATAATAAATCTTACCCCTTCGCAATCCAACACTTTCCCTACTGTTGCACTGCGTAAAGTGCAAATAGTTAAATTTACCCCTCATGAGTCCAACAATTTTCCTACTGTTGCATGGACTGGAGTGGGCATAGAAAGTTTTACCCCTCCGCAAATAAACATTTCCCATACTCTTGCACTTTGTGGAGTGGGAGTAGTACATTTTTCCTCTCCTGAGTCAAACATTTTTCCTACTGTTGTATAAGTTGTAGTGGGAATAGTATATGTATTATTTATAGAATTTTATAGTTCAGTTTACTTTCTTTAAAATTAAATTATTATGTTTTTGTCTATGTAAAAATATTATATTTATAATGAATAGTATTTTCAATATTCAATCATAATTATAAATAATTTTTAGTAAATTGATAGTTTTTTATGTTGTTTAATTTTATAATTGCAATAAAGTTGGCATGTTTTTAATGTTATTGGGTGTATATATATATATATATATATATATTTATATATATGTTAATTTATTAAAATATTACATTTAAAATATTTTTTGAATTAAAGTATCAATTGAAAATATTGGTTTAATAATATTCTTCATTTATATATGTAACTAGGTATATATATTAATATATATGTGTCTTTAAATTTTTTGAATAAGTGTAATATATATTTATTTCAAATGTAATTAAATATATTTAATTTGTATTATATTAGTGTTACTTTTTAATATATTTAATTTTTGATATTTATATTTATTTAAAAACATTATTTTGTACAACTATATTAATGGCAACGATATTTTTAAATCAATATTTTTGTCATTTACATTATAACTATAGGATGACGATAATTTTGACAATGATATTTATGTGACGATATTTTGGTATGGCGATATTTCCAGAGACAAAATTTTGTCAGTGAACCACCGTGCACACCATAAGCCATAGAAGATGGGTAACCCCTGCCTGCTCAATGCAGCCCCTATCCAAGCAGCCCCCAACCCTGCTGTATGTGCACAAAGAGGTTAAAATGCAACAAACATACTAGTGAAACTGTAACTGAATATGGAGGCGGGTAGGGGAGGATACCAATAGGGTGGGTGGGGGGGTTTAGGTAGGAAATAGAATTTAAAAAATGTAGAAATTCACTAAAAATACCTAAGGTTACAGGGACGTTATAGTAAGGTTCCAATTTTACACACACAACACTATAGAAATTCAGCAGTTATAGTTATCTCAAGTAACTGTAACTTGTGCCCTAAGGTAACAATAACTTGTGCTCCTGCCATGCACTGTTAATTTCCCCACATTACATCACTCATGACATCTTCTATAATATCATTGATAATGTCACTGCAACATTCTTGGTAAAATAATTAATGCGGAAACTGTGCATAGCAGGGGGTGAATTTCTATGGTTTTGTATGTATAAAATCTGAACATAACTATAACATTCCTGTAACCTTTGTATTTTTTGTGTGAAAAAAAAACATATATATATACATATATATATTCACTGAAAAAACCATAGGTTTTAGGGACAGTTATAGTTAGTTGGACATTTCACTCGTACAAAACCCGTGAAATTCCCCCGTTATAGTTAGTTCAGCTAACTATAACTCGCGCCTCCGCAATGCACTGCTGATGACATCACATATTACATCACTCATGACATGGTCAGTGACATCACTGATGACATCACTGATGACATCTCAAATGACATCACTGATGACATCATCCAGTGACTGTGTGTTTCTGTAAAGTTTAAATATTTTTAATATATATAGGAAAAGACGTATTGAAGAATGAGTGGGTGTGTAAGTGTCTGTATGGATGATTTAGTAGGTGCGTGACTGACTCTATAAGTGAGTGATTTAACGTATCTTACTGAATGCATGGGTTAGTGACTAAACTGGGTGAATGTCTGTATCCGTCTGTCTGTTGCTGTGTAAGTGGCTGCATGGGTTTGTGAATAGCTACATGAGTGTCTATATGAGTTATTGATTGGTTGTCTGAGTATCTGTATGGGTGCCTGAGTGTTTGTGTGGGTGGGGTGTGTGCGACTCTGTGCATAGATGTGTGAGTGGGTGATTCACTGGGTGGATGGTTTCAAGAGTGCATCTGTGATAGACTGTATGGGTGGGTAAGTGTGTGTAAGAGTGTGTTAGTGAGTGAATGTATGTCCCAGTGGTACATGTGTGAGTAACTACATATGTGAAAGCCAGTATATATGTGTGTTGGAGTATATAAATAGCTATAAGCGAGAGTGAGTGATTGTGATAGTGGCTGTATGGATGAGTGTGTGCTTGTATCAGTGATTGTATAAGAGCGTAACAATGTGCTAGTATTTGTATGATTAAGTGAGCTGGTGTGTGTATAACTGTATAGGTGAGTAAATGGCAGTGTGTTTAATTATTTGCATGACTGACTAGGTGTGTGAGTACCTCTATGGATGAGTGGCGGTGTTTGAGTGTCTATATAGGAGTAAGAGTGCATATGATAGTCCTGTACTGAGTGACCATAAGTATGAGTGACTGTACGGGTGAGTGAGTGGATGTGCGTGTGTAGACCTAAGAATCAGTGAGTGGGTATGTAGTTATTGATGTTGGAGTGTCTATAGTTTTGCGAATGGCAGTCTGTAATTTAGATTGGGTGTATCAAAGGTTATATTAGGGTGTGAGGAGCTGCATCAGATTATCACGTGGATGATGTCATCAGTGATGTCATTTGAGATGTCATCAGTGATGTCATCAGTGATGTCACTGACCATGTCATGAGTGATGTAATATGTGACGTCATCAGCAGTGCATTGCGGGCGCGAGTTATAGTTAGCTGAACTAACTATAACGGGGAATTTCACGGGTTTTGTACGAGTGAAATGTCCAACTAACTATAACTGTCCCTAAAACCTATGGTTTTTTCAGTGAATTTCAAAGGTTTTTTAAATGCTAATTTGTAACTATAACATATCTGAAACCTATGGTTTTTCAGTGAATTTCAAAGGTTTTTTAAATGCTAATTTGTAACTATAACTGTCCCTAAAACCTATGGTTTTTTCAGTGAATTTCAAAGGTTTTTTAAATGCTAATTTCTAACTATAACGTGTCTGAAACCTATGGTTTTTTCAGTGAATTTCAAAGGTTTTTTAAATACTAATTTGTAACTATAACGTGCCTGAAACCTACGGTTTTTTCAGTGAATTTCAAAGGTTTTTTAAATGACATTTTTTAAATGTATTAATTTTTATATTAATTTTTTTCATACTGATTTACTACATTTTTAGCAACAATTTCTTTTACATATTTTATTTTTTAAATTACATTGTAATTACATTATACATTACATTACAAAAAATACTTTCTCAGAATGAATTACTTTAGTTTAAATACTTAGCACATAGGCAATAGACTTTTAAGTACAGTAGTTACAGTTGTTGCAATGGGCAACACATTTTCAAACACAATGCAACATTCAGCTCAATGTGAATTTCTAGTTAAATGCAATTAGTTACTTTATGGATTACTTTTTCTAACCACAGGACTGGATCCTAGATTCAGTCCTGGGACATCTCCTGTAAACAGTTGAGTAAAAGCGTTTTGGTTACAGTCGTGATTTTTAAGGAATATTATTGTATTTTAAAAGTTGACACTTAGAAACTTTTCCTCATAGAATCACCAATGTTATCCTATGGAAGGAAATTCACTTAGCAGGTAAAAACTGTTATCGTTACTTTTTCTTACTCAGTGTTGGATCCTGGATCCAGCACTGGTGCATCTCCTGTAAACAGTTGAAAAAATGCGTTTAAGTCATACAGGCGATTTTTAAGGAATATTTGTAGTTTGTGAAAATCGACACTTTGAAACTTTTCTGCTGAAAACCAGACAATGGATTCCTATGGAAGAAAAGATAAGTTACTGGTAAGTACGGTTAAAATTACTTTTCAGGGTCAGTGCTGGGCTAAAAGATGCAGCACTGGGTTCTCTCCTGATAACAGGTGAGTAAATCGGAATTCGTATTTCGGCTGATTTTAGAAGAATAATTTAAAGTTCCAAAACTCCACACTTAGAAGAATTTTCAAGTGAAACCAGTCAATGTTAGCCTATGGAAGGAAATTCAAGTTACTGGTAAGTACGGTTAAAATTACTTTTCAGGACCAGTACTGGGCTGAAAGATGCAGCACTGAGGTCTCTCCTGATAACAGGTGAGTAAATCAGAATTCGGATTTCGGTTGATTTTAGAGGAATATTTGTATGTTTCAAAAATCAACACTTAGAAACTTTTTCAGCAAAAAGCAGGCAATGATATCCTATGGAAGGAAATTCAAGTTACTGGTAAGTACGGTTAAAATTACTTTTCAGGATTAGTACTGGGCTGAAAGATGCAGCACTGAGGTCTCTCCTGATAACAGGTGAGTAAATCGGAATTCGTATTTCGGCTGATTTTAGAGGAATATTTTAAAGTTCCAAAACTCCACACTTAGAAGAATTTCCAAGTGAAACCAGTCAATGTTAGCCTATGGAAGGAAATTCAAGTTACTGGTAAGTACGGTTAAAATTACTTTTCAGGACCAGTACTGGACTGAAAGATACAGCACTGAGGTCTCTCCTTATAACAGGTGAGTAAATCGGAATTCGTATTTCGGATGATTTTAGAAGAATATTTGCACAATGGTGAAGGGGAGAGGGCGGGGCCTGAGGTGACATCTGTGCAAACGCGCCCGTGGCGCGTTTTAAGTTGGGGGATTAAGTCCCCTTGAATCCTGAGGGTCCCTAGGGGCCAACTAGCCCACCAGGAACCTCCAATATGCGCCAGGGGCTGCGTTGCAGAGACGTGTAGAGAGGCCACACCCCTTTTACACCTCTCTGCAACGCAGCTCTGTGGCGCTTTCTGGATGTACCTGTTGGGCTAGTTGGCCCCCAGGGACCCCTCAGGATTGAAGGGGATTTAATCCCCCAACTTAAAACGCGCCACGGGGCGCGTTTGCACAGATGTCACCTGAAGCCCCGCCCCTCCCTTCACCACTGTGCAAACGCGCCCCGTGGCGCGTTTTAAGTCGGGGATTAACTCCCCTTGAATCCTGAGGGTCCCTGGGGGCCAACTAGCCCAACAGGTATATCCAAAAAGCGCCACAGAGCTGCGTTGCAGAGAGGTGTAAAAGGGGTGTGGCCTCTGTACACCTCTCTGCAACGCAGCCCCTGGCGCATACTGGAGGTTCCTGGTGGGCTAGTTGGCCCCAGGGACCCCAGTATTCAAGGGGAATTGTTCCCCCTCTGCAAACGCGCCAGGGGCGCGTTTGCAGAGTGGTGAAGGAAGGGGCGGGGCCTGCGGGCCCGATTGTTTTTTTTTGTCCCCTGAAGGGGGCTGTGTGGCCCCCTTCCTTTTTCCTGTTTTTGGGCCCTGGGGACCCCATCCCCCAGGGCCTTACCCCTTACTTTAATTAAATAAAAAAAAAAACGGGAAGGTGGCCGCGTGGCCCCCTTCCCTGGGCCTGTATTGGCCCCGGGGACCCCATCCCCGGGGCATGGCCTCGATTTTTTTTTTTCTTTGGAGGGGGCTGCGTGGCCCCCCTCCTCAGGCCATTTAAGGCCCAGGGGACCCCATCCCCCGGGGCCGGCCTTTCCGTTTTTTTTTAATTTATATTTTTATTTTTTGGGGAGGGGGGCGGCGTGGCCCCCCTCCCGGGCCACTACTTGCCCTGGGGACCCCATCCCCTGGGGCTGGCCCTCTCCGTTGGGGACTGTGGGGGGGTCCCCAATCCCCCCACAGTCCCGCCGGCTCCCCGCGTCCCTTGGGAGCCGGCATTGCTTTTCCACATGGGGAGCTGCTAAGATGCAGCTCCCCATGTGGAAAAGCAATGTGCTTTGGATATTGGAAGAGAGAGCAGGTTTCCCTGCTCTCTCTTCCAATATCCAAAGCAGTTTGCTATGGCAGGACGGGAGCCGCGAGGCTCCCGTCCTGCCATAGCACACTACAGTGTCCCGGGGTAGGCACCCCGGGACACTGCAGGAGCCGGCCCTGGGGGTGGCGGTCCCCAGGGCCATCAAGGGCTCCAGGAGGGGGCCGCGCGGCCCCCCTCCTTAAATTGCACAGCCCCGGGGAGGTGGTGGTCCCGGGGCTCTGGGGTCCGTAATGGACCCCCACATTTATTTTGTAAGTGCCCCGGGAGGTGGTGGTCCCTGGGGCGTGTGGGGGCTGGAGCCCCCCACACCTGTTTATTTAAAAAAGAAGCCCCGGGGGTGGCGGTCCCCGGGGCTGCGGGAGGGCAGGAGAGCCCTCCCGCACCATTTTTATAAAGCCCCGGGGGTGGCGGTCCCCGGGGCTTGGGGGCCCTTTGAGGCCCCCGCATACAAACAATATACCCACCCCCACCATGCCCCGGGGACTTGGGCCACCCGGGGGCAAAATGTGACCGAGCGCGGGAGACCGCGCTTCGATTTTTTTTCGGCAGGATTCGCGCACCCTGAGCGCATCCTGCCGATTTTTTTAAAATTATTATTTTTTTTTGCCCAGGGGTCCTTGTGGGACCCCCTGAGCAAACCTAGGGGGTCAGGGTGTTTCTACCCTGCCCCCTTTGTGCGCTTTGCGCACTTGTTTCTGTCCCTCGGAATGTTGACAGCCAGCTGACAGCCAATTAACATGCAGCTCGTGATCGGGACGGTGCGCGCAGGGTGCGCTGAGGTGCACGCGGACCATACTCGGCCATAGATATATCTATCTTTTTACTTTTGATTTTCTCAGCAACTACTGAATGGATTTACACCATTTAACAAAAGGGTTCTTTCTGAACCAAGAACTACCTCTTTGCCAAATTTGGTGTAATTCCGTTCAGCAGTTCGAGTTGTAGCCGTGTCTAAAGTTTCCTATGGAAAATTGCATGGGAAAACGCGTTTTGGGACCCCCTTTTTCTCGGCCCCCGCTTCCACAAATCCCCCGAGACTTTCAGGGTAGGAGCGGACCGGAGCGCCCCACAAAGTTTGAAAATTTTGCGAAGATACGTCAACCGGCAAGAGAGTTATTTCAAATAGAATGTCGCGGATTTCCTATGGATAATAGGTTGTAACTATAACTATCTACTGGCGACCGCCAGTAGATAATATGTATACATATTTTTTTTCACTAAAAACCAAAGGTTACATTAACGTTACATTTAGGTGAATATGTCAGTGATAACATTAACGTTTTGAACTAAAAAAAACACAAAACTTCACCAGTTTTAGTTAGCAGCGCTAGCTATAACTTGCACCCCTGCCATGCACTGCTAATGACCTCACATATGGCATCACTCATGGCATGTTCTATGACACAATTTATGACATCTCTGATGACATCTGATTTCTGCTCTGGGGATCCCATACCTAGGGGCCCAGTGCATTTTGCAGGGGGAGGAGGGCATATGGCCCCCCTCTCTGGGCAGATTGTGCCCCAAGGACCCAATCACCTGGGGTCCAACTTTATTATCAGGGAGAGGGGGCACATAGCAGTCCACCCCAGGCTGATTCCATCCCCCGGGGCCTAGTGCACTTGTTTGGGGGAGGGTGCACATTGCCCCCTGTCCCCAGGTCAATTTCGGTCCCAGGGACCCCATCCCCAGGGATCGGCATACTTGTTCAGGGAGGGGAGCACGGGGCCCCTCTCCCCAGTCTAATTCCCTCAGAGCCCAGCGCAATTTTTATGGGAAGGGTCTCGCGGCCTCCCTATCCTGGCCGATTTCGGCCCAAAGGAACCCATCCCCAGGGCCCAGTACAATAAAATGTGAGTGCCGTATTGCCCACCCATGTCACCCACCCTAGTTTCATTGGGGACTGTGGGGGAAGCCCCAAGGCCTACATGGCAGCATCCAGTGGGAACCAGCATTGCTCCCACCCACAGGAAGCAACTTCTAACACTGCTCCCTGTGGCGGGAGCTATATTTAGATCTGTTTCCCTGCTCCCGTCACTGCGGGCAGGGAACATCTAAAGTCTGCTCCCAGCAGGCGGAAGCATTTTTGAAACTCCCACCTGCTGGGAGCAGACTAGGTATTTGCTCCCGCTTGGCGGGAGATTCAAAAATACCTCCGCCGTGAGAGAGCAAACACAGTTTTCCTTGCCATATCTTAGGGGTTGGTTACCTGGGATATAGCATCTTAGCTGGCCCCAGGGGATGGGGTCCCCGGGGCCACTGATGGCTCAGTGAGGGGGGCCGCATAGCCCCCTCCTGTAAAGGAATCAGCCCCGGGGGTAGGCTCCCCAGCACCTTCTCAGTGGCCCTCTGCCCATGTCCTCGAATTTCGACCTCAGAGGTGGGCTACCTTGGGCTTCCCTTTTCTTATATTTTTGCCCAAGGGTGGACTCTCCAGGGCCTTTCAGGGCTCAGGGAGAAGGGCTGCACAGTCCCTCTCCCCACAAATAGTAATGTCAGCCCCTGGGGGCTCCCCTCTTCTTATATTTTGACCCAGGGGTTGACTCCCCGGGGCCTCTAGGGGATGGGGCCACGTCGCCCCCCCCCTCCATTTTTGTCAATGTTGGCCCCAGAGGTAGACTCCCTTGGACCTACTGAGGCTCAGGGAGGTGGATGGCGTGTCCCCCCTCACCATAAAAACAGTTTTTGGCCCCAGTGGAGGCCTCCACAGGGCCTTTAGAGGCTCAGGAGGGGGTCACACAGCCCCCCTAACCTATGTGAAATCTGCCCTGGGGCATTAGGGATTTAAATGTAGCCCATCCTCCATTTAATTTTTTTTGATCCTGCAAAAGTCTTAAGGGATCACATCTTTTTTTAATTTTGTTTTTCTTTTTTGGCCCCAGGGGGTCCCACTAGGTTCCCCCATGGGGCCTAGGGGGTCAGGGTATCCCTACCATTCCCCCCTATATCTTTCTTTTTTTACAACTTCAGGACAGGGGACTAAGTCCCTGTGTCCTAGAATGACTGCCAGTAACATTTTTCTCATGTTGCTGGCAGCCAATCAGTGCGCTCACTCTTGCGGGAGTCTGACTCCCACAGAAGGAAAATGGCCCAAGGGAAATATAGCTCCCTGGGCCAATTAGAACACTTTATTTTTAAATTGACTCTCCTGCAAAAGTCTCTGAGACTCTCGCGGACCCAACTGTCAAAATGTACTATTTATATTTAACCTTAATTTCTCAAAACTTACTGAACGGATTTACACCAAATCACAAAAGCACAATCTACAGACCAAGATCTACCTTTCTGCCGAATTTGGTGTAATTCCATTCAGCATTTTTGCTGTATCCTCATCTTAAAAAGTCCATGGAAAATGCATAGGGATTTTGCCTTCTGGGACTCCACTTTTTTCTCAGCCCCTCCTTTCCATGAAGAAGCTGAGTTAGATGAACTTTGGTTTTAAAAGGTTTTGGGAAGATTCGTCAAATGGGGCGAAAGTTACTAGCAAACCAAAAAACAGCTCCGTCTATGGAATAGCAGACCTTACTGGTGACCGCCACTAGGATATATATATATATTACCTAAAACATATATGGAAAGTTAATTTGAGTAACGCCCGTTGGCGAGTGACAAGAGACATCTTATGCTATGTTTGTAACATGCACTTTTAAATGGTTTAGAACAATTACCCAAATATAAGGATAATTTAAATAACCATAGACACCAAGTTGATCCTGAACCCCATTGGAAAATATGATCAGGTACAGCATCATTGGACATTATCAGGATAGGCTTGGGGGACAGTTTGCAGAGGTCATTGGCGGATTTGTCCCATTCCATTAAACTCTGCTGTAGGGGGTTGCAACTCCATCACCAGCCACTGGCATGTTTCATGGCAAGAAAGGTTTTGTGAGAAAAAAATAAAAAATACTTGCTTTTACATGAGCTCTATACTGAATCACGTTTCTACTCATCTCCCGTTGTATCCTTGTTCTGCTTTTGGTTAATCATTGTATCTGATTTCATTACACTATGTCCACATTTGTGGGAGGTTGTGTAGGCAGAGGATGGGGCTTGATCACCCTTTGCTGCCTTTCAGGCACAGGGAACATGCACTAAGTGTGCTTCACCTTCACAGCAGAACACAATGGTTAAATAAATTGTTTCTTCCATTTATTTGAGAGCAAGGGTAATGGCTGGCCAGTGCTTAATTTGTGCCAAGGTTGCAGGTGGTGGGCACAGTCACACATTTTATGGGACCCTGACTTACTGTGATCCAGAGCAAGAAAATAAAAAGGCAGAAGAGACTGAATGAAGAAGGAAGAGAAAGATAGCAAAACAAGCATTTGTAATGCAATCGGTCTCGCCTTTGGGCACTTATATGTATTTAGCTATGCAGCACTTTAGCCTGGGTGCTGAAACATCTACTGTTCTTTAACATGAAGCGAAAGTAAGCACCAAACTGCGTGACACGCCAGGTATGGGAACACATGGAGAGAAATATTGCCTTTCAGCGGGAAATGGTATATTCCAAAGCTTTGTTTTTAATATAAAATCAGAGCCTTTGGTGGTCATATCACTGAAAATACAAGATTTGAAAAAAATATTATTGTCTAGGGGTGCTCATTGAAGACAATTTCTATGGACTGGAATCTAGAGAATGCAAAGTGATTCTGGTATTTTACTGACCTCTGCTGGTCGTTTTCTATCAAGAAAGTTAAATAGAGGCAGTTACCAGAAAAATAAAAAAAGAAAGACCCTCAGCAGAAAGCAATTCTGGTATTTTACTGGCCTCTTCTGGTCGTTTTCTATCAAGACAGTTAAATAGAGGCAGTTGAACAGAAAAAAAGTCCCTAAGCGGAGGCAGACAAGTCCTAGGGCTGATCTCCAGAGCCCACAAAGTACATACACATATAAGTATATACTAAAGTATATACAAGAGGCCTCAGATGCTCGACCTAAAAAAGTGACAAAGGGATAAAGCAGGGAGGGAAAAAAACATGCAAGAGAGAGATAAAGAGAAGGAAAGTGTAGGGTGGTGTAAGAAGGAGGCAAGAGGAGGAATTAAGTTAGGCAGCCTTCATCTTTGGCAGCTCTGGCAATCGGCAATGCCAGCAGCATCCTAGGAAAGGTTGGGACTCATCACTTACTTATTTTTGCAAATTAACCACTGTGTGCGGATAGATAACAGCTAAACTGTCATGATCTGTGGGCACAGCAACATAACCTCATTGAGTCTAGTCAGAGATAAATGTGTGCCAACTTCAAATGGAACTTCTATGAGCAGTATCAAAGACTTTCAAGTTCAGACAACCTTACAGGGATTTGCTGTAAATTTAGTAGATCAAGCAGCCCATCAAGGTAATGATTATTAAATCATAACATCCTGGCATGTCTCCCTTCAATGCTGCTCTAATTATTGTATTGATTTAGCTACTGATATCCTTAGATTCATTACAAAATAGAAGCCCTGTCGTTTTCTGAATCCTGCCGTAATTGCATCTTGATAGATGGAAATGAAGCACATATTTTCAAAGCAGCTCACTTACTTTGTTTCTCGACCATCAGCGTGGTTGCCATGGGAACCATACATTCCACTTTATCTTGCAGAGGCAAGAAAGGCAGTCGTGCCGCGAGCTCCTTGAAAGTAATACTCCACGCTCTGTAAACTTACACACGAATTCGGGGCACTGTGTAGGATAAATATATTTGTAATGCAGTGACAAGGGCTGAAGCAAATTGCACATGGAGTGCTCCTAGTAGGCCAGTACAATTATACACTAGAACATTGGCTAAATACATGCTTTATTTTTTAACAGAGACATGTCTGAAACTAGGATACCCTCACTTAAAAAACCACAATGTGCTACGTAAGGACAACATTAAAGAGAGTTACCATGCGTTACCTCCAGAGGCAGCTCCTCCGTAATGGCGGAGAAGCGTCGCCCCACTGCCAAGGGCCAGCAAATGAAAAATAAAATGATAATAAAACAATTTTATTATCATTTTATTTTTCATTCCCTGACAGTGAGCCGATGCCGCAAGTGTAGGGCAGGACCGGGCCGACCGCCATGGACAGCAGGGAATAAGAGTGTACATGTCGCTTTGGCTGTCTGTCTTAGGGCGGCCAAACCAATATACTCACTTAGATTTCTCCAACCCAGCTGTATTTTACAGCTGTGTGGAGAAAAGGCACAGACTTCCTTGCCTGAGCGAGCATCAAACCAGCCTGCTCAGGCCAATCCCAGCGCTGCTCTCATGCTGGGTAATAGCATGAGAGTAGCATCCTGGATTGGGTGGAAAGTCTGGGAGTCTGTGCTGTGTGGCCGCAGGGAGCAGAGGAGCACCGAGTCGGCTGGCAGCAGGACCGGGAGAGGCAGCAGCAGGTAAGTGTTTTTTTTTAATTATTTCCCCCCTGCCCTGTCACCACTTTCTGTTGCCAGCAGCCTCCACTGGTTACCTCAACATTAAGTATGGATATCTAATCCTAGATAGGAATGATGGGAACTAGTTGTTTTTGCATTTTTGGAGCCATTTTTGCTAATGTACTGAAGAAGGTTTCTTACTAAGTGGTCTTAACTTTTTTTTGGGCTCACTGACACAATATCGTATTTTTAGACACAAACATCATGTCAAAAATATTGTTTACCAAAATATTGTGTCCCTATACTTAAAATGATAAGTATGAAAATATAAGAAACAAAATATTTTTTCACACTGATATCGTCCTAATACATACAGAAATATAGTTTTTAAGGTATTAACAATTTGTTTGAGTTGCATTACCTCAGCAATAATGTGTTTCACAGTCTATGATTATCTCCTGCAGTGATGTTAGTATCTTCTATGTGCTGTGTCATCCACAACACCTGATACAAAGTTTCTCTCACATATATACCTGCATGTTTAAAATTGTATACTGTGACTAATGATTCAATATATGCCACATATCTTCTTCTATACAACAAAATTCAATAAAGCTTTTTTTTTTAAATATATGAGCTGGAGTTGGGTTCAAAATCCCTATGGGAAATGTTTATCGTTTGACACCTCCCCTATATATATATATTTTTTTTTTTCACTGAAAAACCATAGGTTTCAGGGACGTTATAGTTAGAAATTAGCATTTAAAAGACCTTAGAATATCACTAAAAAAACCACAGGTTTCAGGGACGTTATAGTTAGTTGGACATTTCACTCGTACAAAACCAGAGAAATTCGGCTGTTATAGTTAGTTCAGCTAACTATAACTCACGCCCCCGCAATGCACTGCTGATGACATCACATATTACATCATTCATGACATGGTCAGTGACATCACTGATGACATCACTGATGACATCTCAAATGACATCACTGATGACATCACTGATGACATCATGCAGTGACTATGTGTTTCTGTAAAGTTTAAATATGTTTTATATATATATATATGCCAAGGTGTATTGAAAAATGAGTGGGTGTATAAGTGTCTAGATGGATGATTTAGTAGGTGCGTGACTGACTGTATAAGTGAGTGATTAAATGTGTCTTACTGAATGCTTTGGTTAGTGACTGATACAGACATTCACACAGTTTAGTTTGTCAGTTGGTGTAAGCGGTTGCATGGGTTGGTGAGTAGCTAAATGAGGATCTATATGGGTTATTGATTGGTTGTCTGAGTATCTGTATGGGTGCCTGAGTGTCTGTGTCGGTGGGTGGGGGTGTGTGACTCTGTACATAGATGTGTGAGTGGATGATTCACTGGGTGTATGGGTTCAAGAGTGCATCTGTGAAGGGCTGTATGGGTGGGTGAGTGTGTGTATGGGTGTGTTGGTGAGTGACTGGATGCCTCAGTGGTACATGTGTGAGTAACTGCATATGTGAAAGGCAGTATATCTGAGTGTTGGAGTGTATAAATGACTATATGTGAGAGTGAGTGATTGTGAGAGTGGCTGTATAGATCAGTGTGTGCTTGTATTAGTTATCGTATAAGAGTGTAAGTATGTGTTAGTATATATTTGAATAAGTGAGGTGGTGTGTGTATAACTGTATAGGTGAGTAAATGGGAGTGTGATTGATTCTTTGCATGACTGACTAGGTGTGTGAGTAACTCTATGGATGAGTGGCGGTGTGTGAGTGTCTGTATAGATATGTGAGTGTATATGATAATGCCGTATTGATGGTTGACTGCATGTATGAGTGACTGTATGGGTGAATGAGTGGATGTGTGTGTAGACCTAGGAATTAGTGAGTGGGTATGTACTAACTGGTATTGGTGTGTCTATGGTTTCGAAAATGGTAGTCTGTATTTTAGAGTGGGTGTATCAAAGGTTATATTAGGGTATGAGGAGGTGCATCAGATTATCACGTGGATGATGTCATCAGTGATGTCATTTGAGATGTCATCAGTGATGTCATCAGTGATGTCACTGACCATGTAATGAATGATGTAATATGTGACGTCATCAGCAGTGCATTGCGGGGGCGTGAGTTATAGTTAGCTGAACTGACTATAACGGCCGAATTTCTCTGGTTTTGCACGAGTGAAATGTCCAACTAACTATAACATCCCTGAAACCTGTGGTTTTTTCAGTGAATTTCTAAGGTTTTTTAAATGCTAATTTCTTACTATAACGTCCCTGAAACCTATGGTTTTTTCAGTGAATTTCAAAGGTTTTTTAAATGTTAATTTCTAACTATAAAGTCCCTGAAACCTATGGTTTTTCAGTGAATTTCAAAGGTTTTTAAATGCAAATTTCTAACTATGACTACAAAGGTAAGAAATGTGAAGAAAGAGGAAGAAAAGTACAGAAAGAAGCAAGACAAATGCAGAAAGAGGCAACAGAAGTCTAGAAAGACAAAGAAAAGTGCAGGAAGAAGCAAGAGATGTGCAGAAAGAACCAAGAGAGGAGCAGAAAGTCCTCCTGTGCCCCCAACTTTTTGCTAATGGGTACTGGTGGTAACTGACTCTGACTAACCAGGCATAGAGACAGTGCTATGCTAAAAGACACTTAGAATACAGTGAAAACACCTATATACACTAGGGAACACTATTCGTTGGGGTACCCCTGTGATTAGCATGACCTCCTCTGTATTTGCCATGAGTTAGTGCCTGGGTCATTGCATGAGTACATGGGTAGTGACTGGATGATTAGAGTGCTGCAAGGACAGTGTATGGTGATTTTATAACTGCTTGTGCTTTGGCGGAGTGATTGGATAAGTACATGATGCTGGATGGGTGATTGGAGGAGTGCATGGGTAGTGACAGGGGGATTGCTGGAGTGCATGGGTACTACCTGGGTAATTGCAGGAGTGAATCAGTACTGTGTAGGTGGTTAGAGGTCTGCATGGGTAGTGCAGAGGGTATTGTAGCAGTGATCAGTCAGTGCCTGGATCATTGCATGAGTACATAGCTACTGACTGAAACATTAGAATACTGCAAGGAGAGTGCCTGAGTGAATTTATAAGTGCTTGGGTATTGGCAGAGTGTTTGGATTAGTACATAGTAGTGGCTGACTGACTGGAGGGGTGCACGGGGAGTGACTAGGTCATTGCATGAGTACATGGGTACTGATTGGATGATTAGAGTACTGCAAGGAGAGTGCATGGTGAAATTATAAGTGCTTGGGTTTTGGCGGAGTGATTGGATAAGTACATGGTGCTCACTGGGTGATTGGAGGAGTGCATGGGTAGTGACAGGGTGATGGCTGGACTGCATGGGTAGTTCTCATGGTATTGTAGCAGTGCATGAGTTAGTGCATGGGTCATTGCATGAGTGCATGGGTAGTGACTGGATGATTAGAGTGCTGCAAGGAGAGTGCATGGTGAATTTATAAGTGCTTGGGTTTTGGCGGAGTGATTGGATAAGTACACACATGTCACATGAGGCCCCGCCCCCTCCCTTCACCACTGTGCAAACCTGCCTCCTGGCGGGTTTTAAGTTGGGGGATTAATTCCCCTTGAATCCTGAGGGTCCCTGGGGGCCAACTAGCCCACCAGGTACCTCCAGTAAGCGCCACAGAGCTGCGTTGCAGAGAGGTGGTCCGAGGCCACGCCCCTTTTTACACCTCTCTGCAACGCAACTCTGTGGTGCTTACTGGACGTACCTGGTGGGCTAGTTGGTCCCCAGGGACCCTCAGGATTCAAGGGGACTTAATCCCCCAACTTAAAACGCGCCACAGGGCGTGTTTGCACACTTGTCACATCAGGCCCGCCCCCTGCCTTCACCACTGTGCAAACTCGCCCCCTTTGGTGCGTTGTAAATTGGGGGATTAAATCCCCTTGAGTCCTGAGGGTCCCTGGGGGCCAACTAGCCCACCAGCTACCTCCAGTAAGCGCCACAGAGCTGCATTGCAGAGTGGTGTAAAAAGGGGGCGTGGCCTTGGACCACCTCTCTGCAAGGCTGCTTCCTGGCGCTTACTGGAGGTACCTGGTGGGCTAGTTGGCCCCCAGGGACCCTCAGGATTCAAGGGGACTTAATCCCCCAACTTAAAACACGCCACGGGGCGCGTTTGCACAGTGGTGAAAGCAGGGGGCGGGGCCTGATGTGACAAGTGTGCAAACGCACCCCGTGGCATGTTTTTAAGTTGGGGATTAAGTCCCCTTGAATCCTGAGGGTCCCTGAGGTCCAACTAGCCCACCAGGTACCTCCAGTAAGCGCCACAGAGCTGCGTTGCAGAGAGGTGTAAAAGGGCGTGGCCTCGGACCACCTCTCTGCAACGCAGCCCTGTGGTGCCTATTGGAAGTACCTGGTGGGCTAGTTGGCCCCCAGTGACCCTCAGGATTCAAGGGGACGTAATCCCCCAACTTAAAACACGCCACGGGGCGTGTTTGCACACTTGTCACATCAGGCCCTGCCTTCACCACTGTGCAAACGCACCCCGTGGCGCGTTTTAAGTTAGGGGATTAAGTCCCCTTGAATCCTAAGGGTCTCTGGGGGCAAACTAGCCCACCAGGTACCTCCAGTAAGCGCCACAAGGCTCACAAGAGGACGCAGTCACTAACCCATGCATTCAGTAAGATACGTTTAATCACTCACTTATAGAGTTAGTCACGCACCTATTAATCATCCATACAGACACTTATACACCCACTCATTCTTCAATACGCCTTTCCCTATATATATTAAACATATTTAAACTTTACAGAAACACACAGTCACTGGATGATGTCATCAGTGATGTCATCAGTGATGTCATTTGAAATGTCATCAGTGATGTCATCAGTGATGTCACTGACCATGTCATGAGTGATGTAATATGTGACGTCATCAGCAGTGCATTGCGGGGCGCGAGTTATAGTTACCTGAACTAACTATAACGGGGGAATTTCACGAGTTTTGTACGAGTGCAATGTCCAACTAACTATAACATGTCTGAAACCTATGGTTTTTTCAGTGAATTTCAAAGGTTTTTTAAATGCTAATTCCTAACTATAACATGTCTGAAACCTATGGTTTTTTTCAGTGAATTTCAAAGGTTTTGTAAATGACAATTTTTAAATGTATTAATTGTTATATTTATTTTTTTTATACTGATTTACTACATTTTTTTAATCTATTTATTTTTAGATATTTTATTTTTTAAATTACATTGTAATTACATTATACATTACATTACAAAATATACTTTCTCAGAATGAATTACTTTAGTTTAAATACTTTGCAAATAGGCAATAGACTTTTAAGTTCAGTAGTTACAGTTGTTGCAATGGGAAACACAATTTCAAACACAATGCAACATTGAGCTCAATGTGAATTTCTAGTTAAATGCAATTAGTTACTTTATGGATTACTTTTCTAACCACAGGACTGGATCCTAGATTCAGTCCTGCGACATCTCCTGTAAACAGTTGAGTAAAGCGTTTTGGTTACAGTAGTGATTTTTAAGGAATATTATTGTATTTTAAAAGTTGACACTTAGAAACTTTTCACATAGAATCACCAATGTTATCCTATGGGAGGAAATTCACTTAGCAGGTAAGTAGTGTTATCAGTTACTTTTTCTTACTCAGTGGTGGATCCTGGATCCAGCACTGGTGCATCTCCTGTAAACAGTTGAAAGAATGCGTTTAAGTCATACAGGCGATTTTTACGGAATATTTGTAGTTTGTGAAAATCGATACTTTGAAACTTTTCTGCTGAAAACCAGACAATGGATTCCTATGGAAGGAAATACAAGTTACTGGTAAATACGGTTAGAATTACTTTTCAGGGTCAGTGCTGGGCTAAAAGATGCAGCACTGGGTTCTCTCCTGATAACAGGTGAGTAAATCGGAATTCGTAGTTCGGCTGATTTTAGAGGAATATTATCAAGTTCCAAAACTCCACACTTAGAAGAATTTCCAAGTGAAACCAGTCAATGTTAGCCTATGGAAGGAAATTCAAGTTACTGGTAAGTACGGTTAAAATTACTTTTCAGGATCAGTACTGGGCTCAAAGATGCAGCACTGAGGTCTCTCCTGAAAACAGGTGAGTAAATCGGAATTCGTAGTTCGGCTGATTTTAGAGGAATATTATAAAGTTCCAAAACTCCACACTTAGAAGAATTTCCAAGTGAAACCAGTCAATGTTAGCCTATGGAAGGAAATTCAAGTTACTGGTAAGTACGGTTAGAATTACTTTTCAAGGACAGTGCTGGGCTAAAAGATGCAGCACTGGGTTCTCTCCTGATAACAGGTGAGTAAATCGGAATTCGTAGTTCGGCTGATTTTAGAGGAATATTATAAAGTTCCAAAACTCCACACTTAGAAGAATTTCCAAGTGAAACCAGTCAATGTTAGCCTATGGAAGGAAATTCAAGTTACTGGTAAGTACGGTTAAAATTTCTTTTGAGGATCAGTACTGGGCTCAAAGATGCAGCACTGAGGTCTCTCCTGATAACAGGTGAGTAAATCGGAATTCGTAGTTCGGCTGGTTTTAGAGGAATATTTGCACAGTGGTGAAGGGAGGGGGTGGGGCTTCAGGTGAAATGTCTGCAAACAGGCCCTGTGGCGCGTTTTAAGATGGGGAATTAAATCCTCCTCAATCCCGAGGGTCCCTAGGGGCCAAGTAGCCCACCAGATACCTCCAGTATGCGCCAGAGAGCTGCGTTGCAGAGAGGTGTTCAGAGGCCACGCCCCTTTTTGCACCTCTCTGCAACGCAGCTCTGTGGCGCTTTCTGGACGTACCTGGTGGGCTAGTTGGCCCCCAGGGACCCTCAGGATTGAAGGGGATTTAATTCCCCATCTTAAAACGCGCAACGTGGCCTGTTTACACATGTCACCTGAAGCCCCGCCCCTCCCTTCACCACTGTGCAAGCGCGCCCGTGGCGCGTTTTAAGTTGGGGAATTAAGTCCCCTTGAATCCTGAGGGTCCCTGGAGTCCAACTAGCCCACCATGTACCTCCAAAAGCGCCACAGAGCTGTGTTGCAGAGAGGTGTAAAAGGGGCGTGGCCTCTGTACACCTCTCTGCAACGCAGCCCCTGGCGCATACTGGAGGTTCCTGGTGGGCTAGTTGGCCCCAGGGACCCCCAGTATTCAAGGGGAATTCATTCCCCCTCTGCAAACGCGCCAGGGGGCGCGTTTGCAGAGTGGTAAAGGAAGGGGGCGGGGCCTGCGGCACGATCGTTTTTTTTATTTATTTCTTTTTAAATGCTTTTTTCTGCCCAGGGGTCCTTGTGGGACCCCCTGAGCAGAACCTAGGGGTTAGGGTGTTTCTAACCTGCCCCTTTGTGCGTTTGCGCACTTGTTTCTTGTGTTTTTTTTTAATCAGTGGGATCCGCGCACCTAAGCGCATCCCGCCGTTTAAAAAAAAAATACTTTTTTCTGCCCCCTCCCTGAGCAGACCTAGGGGGTCAGGGTGTTTCTACCCTGCCCCCTTTGTGCGTTTTGCGCACTTGTTTCTGTGCCTCGGTTCTACCGAGGCATAAAATGGCTGCCAACACTTCCTGATTTGGAGTGTTGACAGCCAATTAGCATGCAGCTCGTGATCGGGACGGTGCGCGCAGGGTGCGCTCAGGGTGCGCGGACCCTACTCGGCCATAGATATATATGTGATTTTACTTGTGATTTTCTCAGAAACTACTGAACGGATTTACACCATTTAAGCAAAAGGCACGACACTGAACCAAGGGCTACCTCTTTGCCAAATTTGGTGTAATTCCGTTCAGCATTTCGGGATGTAGCTGCGACTAAAGGTTCCTATGGAAAAATGAACGGGGAAAACACGTTTTGGGACCCCCCTTTTTTCTCAGCCCCCGCTTGACGAATCACCCCGAGACTTTCAGGATAGGAGCGGACCGGAGCGCCCCAACAAGTTGGAAACTTTCGTGAAGATTCATCAACCGGCGCCAACGTTATTTCACATAGAATGTTGCGGATTTCCTATGGAAAATAGGTCCTAACTATAACTATCTACTGGCGACCGCCAGTAGATATATATATATATATATATATATATATTCACTGAAAAAACCGTAGGTTTCAGGCACGTTATAGTTACAAATTAGCATTTTAAAAACCTTTGAAATTCACTGAAAAAACCATAGGTTTCAGACACGTTATAGTTAGAAATTAGCATTTAAAAAACCTTTGAAATTCACTGAAAAAACCATAGGTTTTAGGGACAGTTATAGTTAGTTGGACATTGCACTCGTACAAAACCCGTGAAATTCCCCCGTTATAGTTAGTTCAGCTAACTATAACTCGCGCCCCCGCAATGCACTGCTGATGACGTCACATAATACATCACTCATGACATGGTCAGTGACATCACTGATGACATCACTGATGACATCACTGATGACATCTCAAATGACATCACTGATGACATCATCCAGTGACTGTGTGTTTCTGTAAAGTTTAAATATGTTTAATATATATAGGGAAAGGCGTATTGAAGAATGAGTGGGTGTATAAGTGTCTGAATGGATGATTTAGTACGTGCGTGACTGACTCTACAAGTGAGTGATTAAACGTATCTTACTGAATGCATGGGTTAGTGACTAAACTGTGTGAATGTCTGTATCCGTCTGTTGGTGTGTAAGTGGATGCATGGATTTGTGAATAGCTACATGAGTGTCTATATGGGTTATTGATTGGTTCTATGAGTATCTGTATGGGTGCCTGAGTGTTTGTGTGGATGGGGTGTGTGCGACTGTGCATAGATGTGTGAGTGGGTGATTCACTGGGTGGATGGTTTCAAGAGTGCATCTGTGATAGACTGTATGGGTGGGTAAGTGTGTGTAAGAGTGTGTTAGTGAGTGAATGTATGTCCCAGTGGTACATGTGTGAGTAACTACATATGTGAAAGGCAGTATATATGTGTATTGGAGTATATAAATAGCTATAAGCGAGAGTGAGTGATTGTGATAGTGGCTGTATGGATGAGTGTGTGCTTGTATCAGTGATTGTATAAGAGCGTAACAATGTGCTAGTATTTGTATGATTAAGTGAGCTGGTGTGTGTATAACTGTATAGGTGAGTAAATGGCAGTGTGTTTAATTATTTGCATGACTGACTAGGTGTGTGAGTACCTCTATGGATGAGTGGCGGTGTTTGAGTGTCTATATAGGAGTAAGAGTGCATATGATAGTCCTGTACTGAGTGACCATAAGTATGAGTGACTGTACGGGTGAGTGAGTGGATGTGTGTGTGTAGACCTAAGAATCAGTGAGTGGGTATGTAGTTATTGGTGTTGGAGTGTCTATGGTTTTGCGAATGGCATGAACCATAGTTATGGTTCATTGCCTATGTGCAAAGTATTTAAACTAAAGTAATTCATTCTGAGAAAGTATTTTTTGTAATGTAATGTATAATGTAATTACAATGTAATTTAAAAAATAAAATATGTAAAAGAAATTGTTTCTAAAAATGTAGTAAATCAGTATGAAAAAAATTAATATAAAAATTAATACATTTAAAAATTGTCATTTAAAAAACCTTTGAAATTCACTGAAAAAACCGTAGGTTTCAGGCACGTTATAGTTACAAATTAGCATTTTAAAAACCTTTGAAATTCACTGAAAAAACCATAGGTTTCAGACACGTTATAGTTAGAAATTAGCATTTAAAAAACCTTTGAAATTCACTGAAAAAAACATTGAGCTGAATGTTGCATTGTGTTTGAAAATGTGTTGCCCATTGCAACAACTGTAACTACTGTACTTAAAAGTCTTTAGTTACTTTATGGATTACTTTTCTAACCACAGGACTGGATCCTAGATTCAGTCCTGGTACATCTCCTGTAAACAGTTGAGTAAAAGCGTTTTGGTTACAGTCGTGATTTTTAAGGAATATTATTGTATTTTAAAAGTTGACACTTAGAAACTTTTTCTCATAGAATCACCAATGTTATCCTATGGAAGGAAATTCACTTAGCAGGTAAAAACTGTTATCGTTACTTTTTCTTACTCAGTGTTGGATCCTGGATCCAGCACTGGTGCATCTCCTGTAAACAGTTGAAAGAATACGTTTAAGTCATACAGGCGATTTTTAAGGAATATTTGTAGTTTGTAAAAATTGACACTTTGAAACTTTTCTGCTGAAAACCAGACAATGGATTCCTATGGTAGAAAATATAAGTTACTGGTAAGTACGGTTAAAATTACTTTTCAGGACCAGTACTGGGCTGAAAGATACAGCACTGAGGTCTCTCCTTATAACAGGTGAGTAAATCGGAATTCGTATTTCGGCTGATTTTAGATGAATATTTTAAAGTTCCAAAACTCCACACTTAGAAGAATTTCCAAGTGAAACCAGTCAATGTTAGCCTATGAAGGAAATTCAAGTTACCGGTAAGTACGGTTAAAATTACTTTTGAGGATCAGTACTGGGCTGAAAGATGCAGCACTGAGGTCTCTCCTGATAACAGGTGAGTAAATCGGAATTCGTATTTCGGCTGATTTTAGAGGAATATTTTAAAGTTCCAAAACTCCACACTTAGAAGAATTTCCAAGTGAAACCAGTCAATGTTAGCCTATGGAAGGAAATTCAAGTTACTGGTAAGTACGGTTAAAATTACTTTTGAGGATCAGTACTGGGCTGAAAGATGCAGCACTGAGGTCTCTCCTGATAACAGGTGAGTAAATCGGAATTCGTATTTCGGCTGATTTTAGAGGAATATTTTAAAGTTCCAAAACTCCACACTTAGAAGAATTTCCAAGTGAAACCAGTCAATGTTAGCCTATGAAGGAAATTCAAGTTACCGGTAAGTACGGTTAAAATTACTTTTCAGGACCAGTACTGGGCTGAAAGATGCAGCACTGAGGTCTCTCCTGATAACAGGTGAGTAAATCAGAATTCGGATTTCGGCTGATTTTAGAGGAATATTTGTATGTTTCAAAAATCAACACTTAGAAACTTTTTCAGCAAAAAGCAGGCAATGATATCCTATGGAAGGAAATTCAAGTTACTGGTAAGTACGGTTAAAATTACTTTTGAGGATCAGTACTGGGCTGAAAGATGCAGCACTGAGGTCTCTCCTGATAACAGGTGAGTAAATCGGAATTCGTATTTCGGCTGATTTTAGCGGAATATTTTAAAGTTCCAAAACTCCACACTTAGAAGAATTTCCAAGTGAAACCAGTCAATGTTAGCCTATGGAAGGAAATTCAAGTTACTGGTAAGTACGGTTAAAATTACTTTTCAGGACCAGTACTGGGCTGAAAGATACAGCACTGAGGTCTCTCCTGATAACAGGTGAGTAAATCGGAATTCGTATTTCGGCTGATTTTAGAGGAATATTTTAAAGTTCCAAAACTCCACACTTAGAAGAATTTCCAAGTAAAACCAGTCAATGTTAGCCTATGGAAGGAAATTCAAGTTACTGGTAAGTACGGTTAAAATTACTTTTCAGGATTAGTACTGGGCTGAAAGATGCAGCACTGAGGTCTCTCCTGATAACAGGTGAGTAAATCAGAATTCGTATTTCGGCTGATTTTAGAGGAATATTTGCACAATGGTGAAGGGAGGGGGCGGGGCCTGAGGTGACATCTGTGCAAACTCGCCCCGTGGCGCATTTTAAGTTGGGGGATTAAGTCCCCTTGAATCATGAGGGTCCCTACGGGCCAACTAGCCCACCAGGAACCTCCAGTATGCGCCAGGGGCTGCGTTGCAGAGACATGTACAGAGGCCACACCCCTTTTACACCTCTCTGCAACGCAGCTCTGTGGCGCTTTCTGGACGTACCTGTTGGGCTAGTTGGCCCCCAGGGACCCTCAGGATTTAAGAGGATTTAATTCCTCATCTTAAAACGCGCCACGGGGCCTGTTTGCACACATGTCACCTGAAGCCCCGCCCTCCCTTCACCACTGTGCAAACGCGCCCCGTGGCGCGTTTTAAGTCGGGGGATTAACTCCCCTTGAATCCTGAGGGTCCCTGGGGTGCAACTAGCCCACCATATACCTCCAAAGCGCCATAGAGCTGCGTTGCAGAGAGGTGTAAAAGGGGCGTGGCCTCTGTACACCTCTCTGCAAGGCAGCCCCTAGCGCATACTGGAGGTTCCTGGTGGGCTAGTTGGCCCCAGGGACCCCAGTATTCAAGGGAGTCGTCCCCCTCTGCAAACGCGCCAGGGGCGCGTTTGCAGAGTGGTGAAGGAAGGGGGCGCGGCCTGCGGGCCCGATCGTTTTTTTTTTTTGTTTTTTTTTCCCCCCTGAAGGGGGGCTGTGTGGCCCCCCTTCCTTTTCCTATTTTTAGGCCCTGGGGACCCCATCCCCCAGGGCCTTACCCCTTTTTTTAATTAAAATAAAAATAAAAAAACGGGGAAGGGGGCCGCGTGGCCCCCTTCCCTGGGCCTGTATTGGCCCCGGGGACCCCATCCCCCGGGGCATGGCCTCTTTTTTTTATTTGGAGGGGGCTGCGTGGCCCCCCTCCTCAGGCCATTTAAGGCCCCGGGGACCCCATCCCCGGGCCGGCCTTGCACTTTTAAAAAAAAAAAATCCCATTCTTTTACTTTGGGGAGGGGGCTGCGTGGCCCCCTCCGTGGCCACTTATGGCCCCGGGGACCCCATCCCCGGGGCCTGGCCTCTCGTTGGGGACTGTGGGGGGTCCCCAAGCCCCCACAGTCCCGCCGGCTCCCCGTGTCCTACGGGAGCCGGCATTGCTTTACACATGGGGAGCTGCTAAGATGCAGCTCCCCATGTGGAAAGCAATCAGCTTTGGATATTGGAAGAGAGGCAGGTTTCCTGCTCTCTCTTCCAATATCCAAAGCAAGTTTGCAATGACAGGACGGGAGCCGCGAGGCTCCCGTCCTGTCATTGCAAACAGCAGTGTCCCGGGGGTAGGCACCCCGGGACACTGCAGGAGCCGGCCCTGGGGGTGGCGGTCCCCAGGGCCACCACAGGCTGCAGGAGGGGGGCCACGCGGCCCCCTCCCTACATTTTGAAAGCCCCGGGGAGGTGGTGGTCCCCAGGGCTTGGGGGTCCAAAACGGACCCCCATTTTAATTTTCTTAGTGCCCCGGGGAGGTGGTGGTCCCGGGCGTGTGGGGGCTGGAGCCCCCCACACAGGTCTTTAATTTAAAAAAAGAAGCCCCGGGAGGTGGTGGTCCTCGGGGCTGCGGGAGGGCTCAGAGCCCTCCCGCACCATTATACATAAAGCCCCGGGGGTGGTGGTCCCCGGGGCTTGGGGGCCCTCAGAGGCCCCCACACATAAAATTAACCCCCCAGCATGCCCCGGGACTTGGCCCACCCGGGGCCAATTAACATCGAAGCGTGGGAGACCGCGCTTCGATTTTTCGGCAGGATTCGCGCTCCCTGAGCGCATCCTGCCGATTTTTAAAAAAATAAAAAAATTTTTGCCCAGGGGGTCCTTGTGGGACCCCTGAGCAGACCTAGGGGGTCAGGGTGTTTCTACCCTGCCCCCTTTGTGTGCTTTGCGCACTTGTTTCTGTCCTCGGTTCTACCGAGGGACAAAATGGCTGCCAACACTTCCTGATTTGGAGTGTTGACAGCCAATTAACATAAAGCTCGTGCTCGGGAGGATCCGCGGCCCTAGATATATCTATCTTTTTACTTTTGATTTTCTCAGCAACTACTGAACGGATTTACACCATTTAACAAAAGGGTTCTTTCTGAACCAAGAACTACCTCTTTGCCAAATTTGGTGTAATTCCGTTCAGCAGTTCGGGCTGTAGCCGTGTCTAAAGTTTCCTATGGAAAATTGCATGGGGAAAACGCGTTTTGGGACCCCCCTTTTTTCTCGGCCCCCGCTTGACGAATCCCCTTGAGACTTTCAGGGTAGGAGCGGACCGGAGCGCCCCACAAAGTTTGAAAATTTTGCGAAGATACGTCAACCGGCAAGAGAGTTATTTCAAATAGAATGTCGCGGATTTCCTATGGATAATAGGTTGTAACTATAACTATCTACTGGCGACCGCCTGTAGATAATATATATATATATATATATATATATATATATATATATATATATATATGCTGAAAAAGTGGGTCTGTGAGTAGCAGTAAGGATGAGTGAGTGGCTGTACTGGTGAGTGAGTGGCTGTGGGAGTGGCTGTACTGGTGAGTGTGTGGGTGTGTGAGTGGCTGTATGGGTGAGTGAGCGGCTGTATGGATTGGTGAATGCGTGTGTGAGTGGCTGTGTGAGTGCTATATGGGTGAGTGACTGGGTGTGTAAGTGGGTGTATGGGGGAGTGAGTGGGTGTTTGGTTAACTGAGTGGGTGTGTGAGTGGCTGCATTGGAGAGTGGGTGTCTGAGTGAGTGACTCTATGGGTGAGTGAGTGGCTGTGTGAGTAGGTGTATTGGTAAGTGAGTGAATGGATGTGTGAGTGACTCTAAGGATGAGTGAGTAGATGTGTTAGCAGTTGTATGGGTGTATGAGTGGGTGTATAGGTATATGAATGGATGTGTGAGTGGTTCTGTAGATGATGTCATCAGTGATGCCACTGGCCATGTCATGAATGATGTAATATGTGATGTCATAAGCAGAGCACTGTGGGGGTGTATGTTATAATTAGCTTAGATAACTATAATTGCTGAATTTCACTGATTTTGTATGAGTAAAATCTGAGCCTAACTATAACGTTGCTGTAATCTTTGGTTTCTTCTGTGAATTTCTACATTGTTTAATGTTATTTCCTCACCATAATGTCCCTGTAAACTTTTGGGGTTTTTAGTGAATTTTGAAGTTTTTTTAATTTTATTTCCTATCTGTAATATGTAACCTTTGAGAATGAGTGTGTGAGTGGCTGCATGGGTCTGTGAGTAGTTATAAGAGTGGCTGCATGGGTCTGTGAGTGGGTGCATGAGTGGTTTTGTGGGTGTGTCAGTGACTATGGGTGTGTGAGTGGGTGTGTAAGTGGCTGTATGAGTCTGTGAGTGGGTGTGTGAGTGGTTTTGTGGGTATGTGAGTGACTCTATGGGTGTGTGAGTGAGTGTGTGAGTGGCCATGTAGGTCTGTAAGTGGATGTTAGAGCGGGTGTCTGATTGTCAAACGATTGTTATAACTTGTACCTTTTCTGTAAGACTGCACATGCCCCATACCAGATAACATTGCATCATAATTCATCCTCTGGACTCCAACCAACAAGAAAGACCTCAACCATGTGGAAACACACCATTAAGGGAGGTCCAATGAACTGCCAGTACAAGAACAGTGCTACATAAAATGCCGATAACATAGCCTGCATATAGGCTAAAATGGCCCCGTTCAACACCTTCTGAAATAAAAATAGATGCAGTATGCCATTAATGTTACAAATACCCAGATGCCCAAGTACTATTCTCCTTAGTATGTAAAGGTACGAATGATGCGCATACGAGTTCACTGTACCATGTCGAGGACTGAAAGGAATCCACCTCCCATTTAACAATGCATTCTGTAGTAGGATTTGCTTCAATTTAAATTACCCAGACTTACAAAAAGACAAGGGTCTTTTCACAACTGGTTAAAAACAAGATTTCACAGGTTAAATAGAAAGAGGGGTGGTGGCTCACTGGTTTAGGGCCACTGCAGTTCAACCCTTACCACAGTCCTCACAACATGTAGGATCCATAGGCTGGGCTCGAACCATTACCACAGTCAAAACTACATGTAGGATCTAAAGGCTGGGCTCGCACCCTTACCACAGTCTACTCTACATGTACGATCTATAGGCCGGGTTTGCACACTCATCACAGTCATGTACATGCTACATGTTGGATTTATAAGCCTGGCTTGTATCTTTCCCGCAGTGTGCACTACATGTTGGAGATATAGGGCGAGCTCGCTCTCTTACCACAGTCCACACTACATTTGGATCTTTAGGCTAATCTGAGATCCTTCCCACCGTGTTCCTGCATGGTACTTACAATATGGGAACTTCATAAAAAGAAACATAGAAGAGCATCCTGCTAACTGAAGGTGGTTCTTTCATTTGTACTGAGATATACCCGGGCAGAGCACTCCTTTTTTGTAACTGATTTACAGATGTTAATTCTATGTTAATTCTAGGCCAAGAGATAGATCGCATGGTTAGGTATTAGCTGCTAAACTCTGCCTGTCCTTATGAGGTTGAAACATTAATCAGCATTAAGCCAGCTCAGATTTTCCTCTTTGCGATATCGATAGCTGTAAAGTTGGATTACAATATCAGTTGTCATCTACAGTTTTTTGAAACGGCAAAGACTGCGACTTTAAGCGCTATAATCATATCACTACCTCTTGTTACCACGTTCCTTTTCTTCAGCATGACTCGTGTATTTGCGAGAATTGTACATACCGTGTAATTATGTAGTGGTTGCGCATGGTTTCTGAAAGGTGATTTGTTGCCAGTCCTCCTCAGGCATAGGGATGCCTACAAGTGGATCACACAAGAGATTTGTAGGTGGCAGATGTTCATTTTGAGAGTCTGTATTTACAAGTTTCAGGTGTAGACACATACCACTGGTAATAGGGCAATTGCCTCTTTCACATAGTTTCTGCAGCCATTTGCAGTTCTGGTCTTTGTTTAATGTTCATAGTTTTCAGATATGCAGCACAACTTAGTCACTTAATTCCATGCTATCCTCTACTAGGGTCTATACAAGAGGCATGATATTTAAGCCAGCATGTTGCTCGGCTGTGTTTGGCATTTGCCATCATCTCATGGGAGTGCTTTTAAGCATTTTTACTAAGTCGTGACTGGTAGATATTTTGGTGCAAAATACATTTTTTTGGCCTGTGCTGTGTATTCATCTAGTTGTTGACTTATTTTTCACCTCATATTCATTTCGGCAGTGGTGGATGGGAGCAATTTGGCCACCAGATTGTCTACTTATTTCCTGCACTTTGTGTACATTGCTCTCCTGACAAACGTAATCTTTGCATCAGTTTATTTAATGATTTTTTGCTTACATGCTCTCCTATACTTGGCTCTGAGTCTCCAGTAATTCTAAAAACCAAGGCACTGTCTCCCCTAGACCGTGGTAAGACTGGTTTCACAGCTACCTGGAAGCATGACGATGAGATTCAAACAATAATTCACCAGTTTATGATAGTTCAAACCATAACAAACTATTCTAATTTCTAAATGGTCAACATTGGTGTAAGTTATTAATCACTAATTACAATTTAAAGAGATGAAATTTTAGGTTGACCTAGATTTCAGTTGCATTTATTTCATGTCCACTGAGTCGACCAATCAATGACAGTGATTCACTTATGACAAAATCATGCATCATTAACATCTGCTTTTTCCAGATGTGCCGATGCATTATATCAGCATTTATGATTCTCAAAAAGCAAAACACGAGTCTTAAAGCATGTGTCAAGAGGTTGGACATTCTGACCAGCACAAGATGTGGGGCATTGCTTGGTATCAAGTGACGCTGATGCAAAGATAAGTGCAGCTTAGGAATTTATGAGATTGGTGTGGAATCTTTTCTCTGGGGTTCAGAAGAGACTGAAAACGAACTCCTGATGGAGTTGAAAGGGGCGTAAGAAAGCAGCAACGTGATCAGGTGAAAGGTGACTGGAAAACAAAGTAAAAAATGTTGCTTGCCTTATACAAACCATTATTAATAAGATGACCTATTTAAACACTCAAGTGCAGAGTCATCTCTGTGGAAATGTGAATGGTGAATGAAAGCACCCGGATGCGAATGCCATGCTCCATGTCTTCCCAGACACATCACTGCTGCCTAAAATGGCACCCTACATGCACCATGTCTCATCCCGGGCTTGAAGAATGTGAGCTCATCTGCCCCTACTCTGTCTCCCTTTGCTGACCTGAATCCTCCAGTTACCCCACCTGCCACATACTGGGATAACAAGCTCGACATCTCCAGTGGGCTCTTAGCATGCCCGCAACCAAGACACCTTCAGACTGTAGGCAAAGAAGTGCAAGAAAGAACAGAGAAACGGGCCTACTCCATCTATGTACTCAATATCTGAGACAACTTCCCTGTCTCTATCATCACTACCTTCTCCATTTTGGGAAAAAGCTGAAGATGCACCTGTTGTTGCCCTTTTGCCCTTTGCCTTCTGTTCCCCTCGTGTGCCTGACTCTGTGCCCTTTGCCTTCTGTTTCCCCTCATGTGCCCCCTGTCCCTGCGCCCGATTGTTTTGCCTTCTGTGTTTCCCCGTGTGCCCCTGATTCTGTGCCCATTTTGCCTTCTGTTTCCCCTTGTGTGCCCCTGATTCCGTGCCCGGTTCTGTGTCCCTCGCCGCTCCTGTTTCCCACCGCTGCGTCCCCTGCGGCCCCGCCCCCCTCACCGACAATTCGCTGCCCCTGCCTCCCGCCTCCCAGCTGCTCCTCCCTCCCACCTCCCCATATATGGTGGCCGAAGGCACGCCTAAGGCAAGCCCGTCTGCGCCCGTCAGCGCCTGGACCGCGCCCAGCGCCAGAACCCCTGGTCCTCGCGCCCCCTGCGCCCACCAGGACGATCACCGCCACTACGATGCCAGCACACTCCACGCTCTCAACCCCGGACGGACCCACACCTGCTTCAAGGCCGCCCCGAAACGCACTCATGGTCCCTTCACCTGCCGGAACTGCAGCTACACCAGCCTCAGAGCCGCCGAAGCGCCCGCCAAGAAGGACCCCAACCACCTCCGATGCATCCTACTGAACACCCGCTCCGCACGCAAACACGCCGTCGAGCTCTGGGACCTGCTCGACACATCATGCCCGGACGTCGCCTTCCTGACAGAGACCTGGATGAACGACTCCTCCGCACCCGACATCGCCATAGCCATCCCAGACGGCTATAAGATCACCCGCAGAGACCGCACCAATGGAGGAGGAATCGCCATCGTCCACAAGAACACCATCAGGGTCTCGACCAGCACCGACGACACTCTCAGCACCGCCGAACACATGCACTTCCAGATCCACACGGACCCCAAAACCATCCTAAGAGGCACCCTCGTCTACAGACCCCCCGGACCCCGACCCCAGTTCAGCGACTCCATCGCCGACTTCATCAGCTCGCTCGCCCTAACCTCCACCGACTACATCCTCCTCGGAGACCCGAACTTTCACCTGGAGAACAACAACGACAGCAACTCCACCACCCTGATCGACAATCTCACCAACCTCGGACTGAGACAGCTCGTCACAACGCCGACCCATTCCGCCGGCCACACGCTCGACCCCGTCTTCTCCTCAAGCTCCCACGTCTCCTTCAGCCACACCACCGAACTCCTCTGGACCGACCACCGCTGCATCCACTTCACCTTCCAGAAACCCACCACACACCACCGCACCCAACAGATCCCACGCCGCTGCTGGAGCAAAGTCACCGAAGACCAACTACAGGCAAACCTCGCTCTCGGCCCACCCACCGACCTCTCCAACACCGACGACGCTGCACGCAACCTCAGACGATGGATTGACGACTGCGCCAACACCCTCGCCCCGCTGAAAAAACCCACCTACAGAGACACCAGAAAGAGAGCCAGCTGGTTCACCCCGGAACTCCTAGCATCCAAGCGTACCTGCCGGAAACTAGAGATGAAATGGCACAGTGAAAAGACACCGGACAGCCACGCAGCCCACAAAGACGCCATCCGCAACCACCATCACCTCATCAGGGCCGCCAAGAGGATCTCCTTCAAAGACCGCCTCGACAGCAACGCACACAACAGCAAGGAGCTCTTCAACATCGTGAAGGAACTCTCCAACCCCAGCTCCAACACCAACGACATCCCGCCGTGCTAAGCCCTGTGCGACTCTCTCGCCACCTTCTTCCACCGCTAGATCACTGACATCCACGACAGCTTCAACACCCAGACATCCCCAACAGACACCGACACACCAGACTCGCCGCACACCATCGACCACGACCACTTGCCAGCCTCGGCCAACGTGAACATCGATGACACCATCAAGACCATGAGCACAATCCACTCCGGCTCCCCGTCAGACCCTTTTCCGCACCACATCTTCAACAAAGCCAGCAGTTCCATCGCACCCCACCTGCGCAACGTCATCAACCTCTCCTTCGAGACCGCGACCTTCCCAGAGAGCTGGAAACACGCCGAGATCAACGCCCTGCTCAAAAAACCCAAGGCGGACCCCGAGAGACCTCATGAACTTCCGGCCCATCTCCCTGCTTCCCTTCCCAGCCAAGGTCATCGAGAAGATCGTCAACAGACAGCTAACCCGATACCTCGAAGAAAACAGCATCCTGGACCCATCCCAGTCAGGGTTCCGCAGCAACCACAGCACCGAGACTGCCCTCATCGCCGCCACCGACGACATCAGGACCCTGCTGGACAACGGTGAGACCGCAGCCCTCATCCTGCTGGACCTCTCCGCCGCCTTCGACACTGTCTGCCACCGCACTCTATGCACACGCCTCCACGAGGCAGGGATCCGAGACAAGGCCCTGGAATGGACCACCTCCTTCCTCTCCGGCAGAACCCAGAGCGTCCGCCTCCCCCCATTCCGATCCGAAGCCTCCGAGATCATCTGCGGCGTACCCCAGGGATCATCCCTCAGCCCGACACTGTTCAACATCTACATGGCCCCCTCGCACGCATCGCCCGACAGCACGACCTCAACATAATCTCCTACGCCGACGACACTCAACTGATCCTCTCCCTCACCAAGGACCCCCTCACCGCCAAATCCAACCTCCACGAAGGAATGAAGGCCGTCGCCGATTGGATGAAGAGCAGCCGACTAAAGCTGAACACGGATAAGACGGAGGTCCTCATCCTCGGCTCCACCCTTCAGCCTGGGACGACTCCTGGTGGCCTACGACATTGGGGGAAGCCCCGACACCCACCGACCACGCACGCAACCTGGGAGTCATCCTCGACTCAATGCTCTCCATGGCCAAGCAAGTAAACACAGTCTCCTCCTCCTGCTTCAACACCCTCCGCATGCTCCGCAAGATCTACAGGTGGATCCCGACAGATACAAGAAGAACAGTCACCCAGGCCCTCGTCAGTAGCAGACTCGACTATGGAAACGCCCTCTACGCGGGAGCCCCAGCCAAGCTCATCAAACGACTGCAATGCATTCAAAACGCCTCGGCACGCCTGATCCTCGACGTACCACGCCACAGCCACATCACCCCCCACCTGAGAAACCTGCACTGGCTCCCCGTCGACAGGAGAATCTCCTTTAAACTCCTCATCCACGTACACAAGGCACTCCACAAGACCGGCCCAGCCTACCTCAACAGACGGCTCTTCTTCTACGCCCCCAACCGCCAGCTCCGCTCTGCCGACCTCTCCCTTGCCACCGTCCCCCGCATCCGAAGAACCACCACTGGCGGCAGATCCTTCTCCCACCTCGCCGCCAAGACCTGGAACACCCTTCCACTCAGCCTACGACAGACCCAAGACCTGCTGACCTTCAGGAGGCTACTCAAGACCTGGCTGTTCGACCAGTAGCGGCAACCCCCCCCCTTTTTCTTCCCTTTTTTTTTCTCTTCCCCAGCACCTTGAGACCCTCACAGGTAAGTAGTGCGCTCTACAAATTCCGTGATTGATTGATTGATTATAGCGAACTTCACTTACCAGAACCCAGTTACCTCTCCTCCCACGTGATGACTGTGCCTTTCCCTTTAACACTGTACTCGGCTCCAGTGGCTAGGTTTGTGATCTACAAATACCACATACACACATGTACAAAAACAACTAGAAACAATCCCTGTCATGCCAAGGATCTTATATTCTTCTTTGGCCTTTATCTGCACCCGACCAAAGAATGTGCAGCACACATAACAGAGAACCACTCTGCTGTGGCCATCTGCAGCTTTTGAGAATCTTGCTCTATGAAAACATAAAAGTGCAAAGGTCATTTTCCACAGGTGACCTAACACCTGCCTCCGGCCTGCTAGATGCATATGACACCAGTCCAGTCCAAGAAATTGGCTATGCTAATGATTTCAGTGAACATGTTTCTGGGATTTTTTCTACTTCTGTATTTTATAGATGGTCTGCTATATGAAGAAATGTACTCTAGAACCCTTTTCCCTAGATTCCTTCTGGGTGGGCATATATGGTGGGGTGGTGCTGGTTTTGCGGTCTCGCTAAACTCTTGTAATTTTTGGAAATACCTATGCTTTAACATTACTTTCTCTCGAACTGTTCTGAACAGTGTATTCTGTTGTCGAAGCTAGGAACCCACGTGCCAGCTCCCAGCTCCTCCATGCCACACAGACCTTGCACTACAATTAGAACAGAGATATGTGACCATTTCTAAATCCTTGAAAAATGTTTATTTTTTCCTAACAGTTGTAATGCTTTCATTTACTGGTTAATGCATTCATTCTGTACCGATTTTCACGCCACATTTTCAGAAGAAATTCTTTGGATGTTCTTCGTTGTTTGCAAGGGAAATATACAGTAGAAGGCATCAATAAAGTATTTTGTTGTTGCTGTGTGCATGTGGGTAGTCCTATGTTGTTTTTGTGCGAATCTTGGTAGGATAGTAGTATGAGGTAATTGTCTTGATCTAATTTCCCGTTAGAAGTGTGAGTTTCAAGCATTAGTGGCTGTCCTCTGGCGAGCTGTTTTGTTAAACTGCAGTAGTCCCCTTCTACAATGGAGGTGCGTATGCTATTTAGAGTGTAGTTTACACTTGTCCATTTTGAGATTAAGATGCATTTCTGCTCCACTTGTGCTTATTCAGGTCTAAAAAGGTAGAGGTCATATTGAATGCTGGGAATATTGCTGAAGCAGTGGATACATAATAAGGATAGATGCCAATCTAAATAATTTAGCCGTTTTGGAGAATTTGCGCCAACAAATTAAGGATTCCAGTCCCAAAAGCCCGAGAAGGATCGGAAGATACCAAAACTCCAGTTGTTGAGTCTGATCGCATGTGGGTTTGTAATCCCTGTATTCTAATGTCAAGGTGTATTAATTTAGAAATATGAATATTGCAAGTATGCTATATTGATTACAAACCAGAAGTGAGTTAATGGTAAGCCTGGGCGTAGTTCGCGAAGTAGCGCTACGCGAAGCTACGCAAAGTGCAGTTCGCACTACGCGAACTACGCATAGCACTACGCGAACTGCGTAGTGCACTGTTCGCAATGATTGCACAGTGCCGGATGCTTGTCCGCACTGTGCAATAATTGAAAACGGCATCTTGCACAGTGCGAGCTGTCTTTTACTGCCGCTCGAGTAGATTTTTACTCGAGCGGCAGCTTTCTCAACGCGGACTGGTAGTTTCTCATCGCGAGCGGTCGCGAGCATACGCGACCACTCGCAATGAGAAACCTGACCTCCCTGCGTTGAGAATCTCGCCAGGATGTCATTTTGCTTGCTCGCGGTCGCCAACTTGACGTTGAGGACCGCGACCAAGCAAAAAAGGACCGCTGCACTACGCTACGCTACGCGTGTTTGCACTGTGCTATGTGCAATTCGCGTTGTGCGAAGTAGCGCAAACTTCGCAAACTACGCGAGCGTAGCGTAGTGCTTTGCCCAGGGTTAGTTAATGGATGATTGAGTGAGAGTGATGAAATACGTTATTTTCAAGAATAAATTATTTTAGAAATACAAAAGCTAAAATGTTTAATTTCCAAGACATATCTAATACACAAATAATTAATTAAATAAAGGGGTTAAACATACACACAATAACAACTTTCCTCAATATTCACACAGACTACATGCATAGCAAAAAGGCATGAAAAGTAATCCCTGTATATAAATAAGAACCCCATTGTATGATTAGAGCACTACAACTTTTGATAGTTGTCCATATCAGAAACTCGAAGTTATATCAGAGAGATCTCTTCTGTATCAGCATGATCTACTTTGCAATTGCAAGTACAATATCTATAGACTTTGTTGTGCATAAAGTGACTTGTGCTTCATTTCGTGATCTAATACCTAAGCAGAGGACAAAGAATCTTCTTCCTCTCGCCTCAGAAGAAGGGACAATCGAGAAGATGTAATGAAGACTATTTCATTTTTAGATCACAAAAATAATAACCAGAATTTTCAGAGACTATCTCTAAAAACGGAGATTCTCCTGGAGACTAGTACCATAATCGTTTGTATTTGTTTACCAGGAACCTGGGATAAATAAGGAAAAGTGTCGGCATCACCCATACTACCAATACAGTGGTCTACAGATCGCTCCTCTCCAAGGTAATATCTATCACCAGCTATAGTGCTTTCCCTTACCCCAACACGGAGGACGCTCTTTACCTTATTTAGGGTTATCGAGTCTTTGGTCCTAAAGATGTTAATTCCTTAATTCAAATTTCAAAACAAAATCACCAATAAGTCTTGAGAACTAATTGGATTGTGACATTATATGCTGCAACATTAAAGATGAAAGGTTACTTTTAGTACCATACAGTTTAATGTTAAAGAAAAACCTTTAAAACTCTAGATCAAGCAAAACAGGATCCAAGAATTAAGACCCAGCTCCTGGCTTATTGCCTTAAACATTGAATTCTTTGGGTGACCCAGAAGGGTCTTCAAGTGCAGAGCTCTGCTCCATTTACCATTTAGGCAATTTGCGTGCCTATTATTACCTTTTTCAAAGACTCTACTGAGAAGCCCTCAAAACGAGTCAAACCTTTTAAAGGCATTAACAGACACATTAAGCAATGTTTTTAGAATAGCAATGTATTTATCCCATTTTAGAGTACTAGCAAACATGAGATCTAGAGATCTTTAACCACTAACTTGTTCCAATGGAACATTATTTAAATACCAAGTTTGTTTAGTAGCTTCAAAAAGATCAGGGTCTTAGCTTTTCTAAAATAACAGTAAGACTATTGTATTCACAGTAGGCGTGGAGAGTGTCCGGTTTACTTTGCAAGCCAATCGAGGGATATGCCATTATAAGTTAACTAAATTGTCCGCATGCATTACACAATAGACATGAGTACCTATTTTAGCAAAGAAGGAATTTGTTTGGTAGTGCCATTAGGAGGTCGTCGATGAAAAGACTAAACAAAAGGGATAATAGGACACACCCCTGCCTTCGTCCAGTTAAGCAGGCAATTTTTGTGATAAGATTCCAGTACAATTTAGGTCAAACTAAACTCAGTTGTTGGTATGCATTTGTTGTAACATACACACTAAGGACCAGATGTACAAACGCTAGGAATACCCATTTCCTAATTGCTAATAACTTGGAATCGCAATTAGGAAATTGGTATTCATAATGTAGGAAGTACTTTATTTACACATAGCGATTTCTAGTAGGTTTCAAATTGACCTAGCTCAAAAATATTAATGAGGTAGATCAGAATTTGCAACCCATTAGGATTCGCAGTGATCACAGGGATGGTGGCCTGCTAAGGTCAGCAGACCACCATGTCTATGATTGCTTTTTAATAAATGCAGCCGGTTTTCCCAGAAAAATGGGATATGTTTAAAAAGAAAAAAATAAACTTTGAAGTTTAATTTTTTAAGAGTAGGCATTCAAAAATATTTTTCAACATTCTCAAAGGGGAAGGGACCCAAAAGGGACCCCTTTCCATTTGCGAATGGGCTACCATCACTTTTAAAATGGTGGTAAAGTATTACTGTTTTGTGTCTGGAATTCTATCAGAAAACAATAATACATACCATACTGATTTGGTATTTGGAAGGGATGCCTAAAGCACGTCCCTTCCAAATATAGAATCGCAAATGCAAATTGCATTTCGGTAGCAAGTAACCAATCCTATTTTGCACATTAGAAAAAGCATTTTTCACATCGCAAATGGTCCAATTCTGCAAATCGGGCCGATTGTGACCAGAAACATGCTTAGCACATCTGGCCCATAATCCCTTTCTTAGTATTTCCCAGATGGTATCATGGTTTACCCTGTCAAAAAGCTGCCTGAAGTCAACAAACCAATAACAAAATGTACCCACTGTTACTGGTGACCTCCTTGCAGCTCCCTACTGTACTATACAATGGTTGATTGTGGAATTATTTTTTTCTAAAGCACCGCTGCTCTATGGGAATATGGCCAGACCCAACCTCCCATGCCTCAAATGGACTTAAACAGAGTTTGGGGATAATCTAAGAGGCAGGATTGTCCTGAGATCCCTTCTTATAATTAGTCTTGCCATGAATCGAGAATTTTTCCTGTAAATGATAGACATTTAAGAAAATGTTTGAGAACATTAGCCCACCAAAGAGGCTCAGCGTAAGAAAATGTCCGTTTTGTGTGGTCACCCCCCATTTCTTGCTGGATTTAATTGCTGGTGTATGAACTCTGAGCACAGGGGTGCCTCCGTCCTGCACCCACTGCATGTTCTCCTACCTCTAAAACATGCACAATTGGCCAACCCCTGATTGGCATATTCAACTTACCTATAAATCCCTAGTATATTGTACCTTATGTACCCAGGTCCGAGTGGCTGCACTAGTGACTGCTAGTGGACTGCAGCCCTTATTGTGCCTCTACTAAAGTGACCATGTAAATCATCACTCTAGGCCTGCCACAGCAGCCTAGCATGGCAGTTTCAAAACTGACATATTGATCTATTAAAATCGGATCCTTTTAACAGACCTAAACCTTCCTTTTTAATACTTATAAGTCACCCTAAAGGTTGACCCTAAATGACTGTAGGGCAGGTTGCATGGCATTTGAAAAGTAGGACAAGTGTTCTTAAGTTTTACATGTCCTGGCAGTGAAAAATCTCCAAAGTCGTTTTTCACTGTGGCAAGGCTGGCTCTTTCTTAGAAAAGTACTTGGTTGCATTGTAACACCTTATAATGCAAAGCTTTAGTTTGGGAATAGCTAAGACCTTGGGACAAGGACTCAAATTAATAGGAATTTTAAATCCAATCAGATGTTCAAGTCGGATTTTAAATTACTATTTTAAAGATGCCACTTTTAGAAAGTTGGCATTTCCCTATCTACAGTCTCTCTTATCATTTTAAGTGTTAATCCCCAGCTGCCATGCGGCAGCCTGCTGGGAGGTGTTAATAGCTCCCTGGAAAGGTGAGAAAAGGGCCTTGGCTGGGAGGAGGTGTGAGCTCCTCCTGAGGGTATAGTCTGGGCAGTGTGGTCACAAACTGCACAAGCTTCAAAGGGGCATCCCCTGTCACAGGCAAATAATTCATACCTAGGCCTGCCCCTGCCATTGTCCTAGTAGCCCGGGTGGCATCAATCCCAGTTGGGGTGAAACCTGTTTCAGAACTGGTTTGCAGGGGGAGTTTTTCATTTTCCTATACACACCCCAGGGGTATGCGCAGAGCTTTGAACAGGGGCAGAAAGTTTCTGCCATGCTGGAATTTGGCAGGACAAGGCACAGTGGGATTATTTAAGGCAGCCACCCCCCCCCCCCCTCAATATGGATAAGGTTGACCCTGGGAACATTATCCCTATTTGTCAGGGAGGTTCTCCCACCCACAAGCTAGTGCCAGGCATAAAAGTGGCACCCCTGGGTGTCATCTTCAGAACATCTCTGGACCCGTGGAAGACAAACAAAGGATTGCACATGCTGTTCAACTTATGGAGAGAAACCCCAAGGGATGGACTAGCTCCCACATGTACCCAAGACAGAAGAGAGAACTCCAAAGGCTAGTTGGCTAGTCTTCTGTTCAGCACCAGAAACACAAAAGGTGCACAAATCTCAGGTCTCTTAGAGCCCACTGATCAGTTCCAACTGGATTTGCCCTGGACAGTGCTGGTGGCTTCTGGGAGATGGAGTGCTAACCCTCAAGTGGTGACCCAAGGGTCCTGGATTCTTGGATGATTTTAGAGTGTACTCTTTTTCCCTCTAAAATTGTAAGACTGTTTACTTCAAAACTTTTTCTGAGCTTTTCATAAAAAAACAGAAGCTAGCACTGGATTGCTGCCAAGAAACAGCCACCGACATTGAACAGCTGGTCGGATTCAACTTGTTGGTTTGACCGGCTGAAAGGATCCTGGCTTCCAGAAAAGTTTCCATGTCCAAACGCAGTAGACTTCACAAGGCCGATGGCAAGCAGATCCCCATCGCAGCTGTGCCTTCCTGGGCCTGACCCATGGACTCTGCCCCCATTCTGAGTTTTCCCACCTCCGACGCCGAGAGCCATGAGGCTCCCACTAAGGTCCTACACTGCCACAGGTTGACACTAATGAGCCCTTCTTCAGTTTCCAGCTGGCACTCCGACCTGCCAATGACCTCATCAATGAGGATTTACTCCAAGAAAAGGTCTAAATCAGAAGGTAAACTTTCCACCGGGCCGAACCTGGTCCCTGTATTTGATCCATGTTCCATCGCTGTCGGCCTTATCTTTTGACTTTGACCCGGTCGAGTGCTACCTGATACCCGTGGTTGGCCCTTTGCACATTTTGGAAACATATAAAACTTTGAAAAATCACTTCTCCAGTTCCCTACATTAAATTTTTGTCACTTGTCTATTTGTTCATTAAAAATGCCTCTATTTTTTATTGAATTGTAATGGGCTTTTTATTGTGTTGTGTTTTCTACTTTTTAAATGTTTTGATATTGATAAATGCTTTACACATTTCCACTAAGTTAGTCCTGTCTTTTCTGTGCTATAGCTACCAATGATTGAGCTCAGGTTTAAATTACTGAGAACTAATTGGACCTAGTCAGGAATAGTGTCATTATTACCAGTAGATGACTACCATCCCCTTCAACCAATAATCCACCTAATCACATTCAGCCTTGAAAAGTATAATTGGCAAACTTTCTGCTCTCCCCCTGCTCACGATGGTTTCATATCACTAATCATTTCAGAGATTATCCCAGTTTCCGGAAGTAACAATAAAGGATTACTCTTTATGTGATACACAATTAATCAAAATTCTAAATTCTGTTGCAATTATGTCCCCACCATTGGACACTCTGCGTCTCAATCGGTTTTAAGACCATCCAATGTCCTTGGTACGCCTAATCCGCCCCTTCAACAAGCCACCTTTAATTAGTGCCAGGTGCAAAGTTGGCATTATAAATCACTTTCAAGGGAGATAGAACTCTTTTTACTAATCGATTATGCCACTCGATGCCATTACCACTGGTATTTATCAAATTCTTATCAACGTGTAAGTAACTCTTGAATATCCTCCTCAGTAATTGAATTATTGTAAATTAGAAATAAGTCCAGCACTAGTTTTGAGGTGTTCTTATGTTTAACTTTAAACACTAGCACGTGATCACTTTGTCATCAATTAAACCACACTGCTCTGACGGTTGATGATAGAAGATATAGCAAAAACCCTTTAGTACAAGGAGGCCAAGCTGGTAAATGTTGAATCAGAAGAAACCATCTAGGGTGTGGATTTTTCTCATGAACATTTCATTCCTGATAAAAATGTAAATATGGAAGAAAAAGGTACGTTTGCATTAACTATAATGTGACTGTCACATGATTTCCATCTTGGAAGATAGACAACACTGGTGATCACAATTGTATTTATATATACACATGTGAATCTATTCACCTGGACCATTGATATCATTGGATAGAGGAGAGCTTACTATTTATTAATGGAGTCAAGGCTGAGATACTGGTGCTGGGATGAGCAGTCTCCAGTGTTGGACTGGGACAGAAGAAAGGCCTGGGCAACATAATAAGAGTGGACCCCCCTCATTAGCGAATCTGATAAGTAAGAAATGGCCCACATTTGCAAATCAGGGCAATTTTGAACTTGTAAACACACACGGAATAGGTGTTTTGCAAGATATGGGAGACTACATGCATTTTTGCTTGCTGCAAGCAATGTTTGTGATAACATCAGGGAAATCAACTGTAAAACCTGGCCCAGTATACCCACAGGCCCAAAAACTGACAAAAAAGGCCCACATACCGACCTGTCAGACCAGCTCTATGGCCATTGCCAAATTACCATATAGGTCAGTTTGACCCTGTCTGTGACTCACTACCCTTTGATTGACCTGCTGACCAAGGGTCCCCACCATCCTTATTGCTAACAGCAAGGAACCTGGAAATACTATTGACTCTGTACTCTATACCCTCATTTGCATCCAAAGCCAATGTTGCATTATAGGGCATCAACTTGTAGCTACGCTGGAAAATTCACCTACTCCTCCAAACAGGCCTTCGTGTGCACCAGAATGTTGCCATGGTTTAGAATATGAAAAACTAATATACATTGAGCTCCCAAAAAACTGATTGATAGACCGAAGTGACTCCAAAACAAAACAGCTAGAATGTGACAGAGGGTGAGCATCTCTAATATACAAGGAAAGTACAACTCTGGCTTTTGTGGACAGAAAGGCTACACCCCAGTGAAATGAGGGAACTCCCCCTTGAGATTGCACCAATGCTACATGTGTGCTACACATGTGGCTGCAGCCCCATCTGTAATGCCAAAGTTCCACAGTGGCAAAAATCAGGGGCACATGATTTTCATGGCCTCAGGGGCACTTCTGATAATACAGTCTCTAATCATACACACTGCCTCCAAAGGGATGGTACATGGCTGCAGGACCCTGCAAGTCCAGGGCCTCAAACTGTAATATTCTAAATTAAAGCTTGCAGGCAGAACCCAAACTTCAACTGCTTTATGACAGATTTTCAGTCTTTTACAGTGCTTTCAAGGGTACCGTACCAGAAAATTGATTTTTAAATATTGGGCTGCAAAAATATGGTAACTAAAATATTTACTACGAAAAATGTTGTGAAGGTAATTATTTATATAGGGAAGTATTGATTTCCCCCACTTAACTCCACATTTACGTATCTTGACAATATACCGTCAAGGTACATAGATGTCGAGTTAAGAATAGTAAATCTATACATCGCTATTTCTTTAGGATATTTTGGCTGTCGATTTTCTATTTATTTGCGGTTTTATATAGAGCAAACGTTACCCCATGGCATTAGAGTGCTATATATGAGAAACAGACTTGTAAACCTTTTTTACTCGGTGATTTGCCCAGAATCACAGGATGTTGTGCTGCAGCCGGGATTTCAGTTCCAGTGTCGGCACTGGCACATTTCTCTAACCCTGTCTACGAGCCTTTGTAGCACAGTGTTTTATACACAATATTTTGAGACACAAAAACTCTAAAACGAATGAAAGAATAAGTACATGAAAAAGTAAAAAGATTGAATGTTGTATTTCTCTGACTGGACAGACATTACTAAGATTCATTCCTATAGAAATGTGGGCTCTGGCTTCTTTCTGTTGCCCCCTGTGCTGCGGCGTCTGCCACCCTATTAAATGAGGTGTATATTGAAGGAACGTTCATCTTGAGAAACATGCAGGCTTGATGAGGCTGAACGGAGTTTGCAGACAGGCATGAAGAGGGTAGTTTTCTTGCTCGTTGTAAAGATTGAGTGTGCGGCGAGAATGTACAGGCCACAGGACTGCACCTTTTAGGGCTGAGTAATAACGAGAATGCTGTCATTATTTATCCCTCTGCAGCGCTCCAACCTTTGCTGATGAGGATGGGAAGTCAGCATTTAATGTCTCATCCAGTCCGACCTGTGAGTTGTAATTGTGTGCTGCTCATTCGCGACCTTTTCACATTCTGCTAATTGGTTGGGCAATCAATACTTTCCTCGACTTTTCAGCTTGCTGACCTTCCATAACAGAACGAGAGATAAAAAACAAAAATGGTGTATTAGTCAGGAGCAAATGTGTTAATGATGCCGAGCAGTTACAAAATGCACCTTGCATTCAAAGCACAGACCGACCAAAGGAAGAACATTACTTAAAGGCTTGGAGCACAATAAGATATGTCCCAATTCTTTAAATTGATATATGAGCATACTGCTTAGATAACACCCCACCTGATGATGCACCCATTGACACACTGTAAATAGGGGATTTAATTTGACAGTTACCCACTGCTTTTAAGATAGGTTGTCAGAATATGATATATAGAAACACCGTCTAACATGAATATTGTGACCAGAATATTGCTTATAAAGAAATAGGTCAATTTGGTGCAGATTGTCTGTCATGAGGTTGTAGGCACATATTTATTTCCAGAGTATGTTTAGGGCACAATATTTATGCCAGAAGATATTCTGACAATGATATTCTCTCAGATTATTGCTGCGGAGATACAGGGTACCTCTGATTATTGTGAGCAAAATTTGCAGACAACTGTTCCACCAAAACAAATACAACAAACCAAAACAAACACAAATGCAAAAGGAACAGAGAGCAAAGTGAGCTAAAACTACAGGGATCATCCTTACTCTACTTTGGTTGTTAGGGCTTGTTAGACCTGGCACCATTGGCGTGGGATTCCCCAGCATTTTTTGCCTTTGCCTCCTGTGTTTTTGCTTTATGTTGGACTCCATTTTTGCTGGTCTAGATGCTTTGGGCACTTTGCCACTGCTGTTCAGTGCCAAAGTGCAAGTGCTCCCTTTGTAAATTATTGTTATGGATTCGTTATTCCATGATTGGCTTATTTGATTTACTTGTCAGACCCTAGTACAGTGCACTATGTGTGCCCAGGGCCTGTAAATCAAATGCTGCTGGTGGGATTGCAGCACTGATTGTGCCACCCACAGAAGCAGCTTGTGAAATGTGACTCAGGCCTGCCATTGCAGAGACTGTGTGCAGTCTGGGACTGCCATGTCGACTTGGCAAGTGCACCCACTTGCCAGTTCCTAAACCTTCCCTTTTCTACATATTAGTCACCCCTAAGGTAGGCCCAAGGTACCCCTGTGGGCAGGGTGCAGTGTATGTGAAAGGTAGGACATGCCCTAGTGTTTGTGGCATGTTCTGATAGTGAATTACTGCCAATTTCGTTTTTCACTATTGCAAGGCTACCTGTTCTCATAGGACAGAATGGGGAGTTTGTTTATAACATCTTATATACATAACTGCCCCTGGGAACAAGGTAGGAAAATAAAGTTTAGTATGCCTGAACTCAGAATGTTAAAATGCATCTTTTAGTGAGGGTGATTTTTACATTCTGTGCTTGAAAATACCACTTTTAGAAAGTAGGTATTTTCTTGCATAACCATCCAGTGTGCCTCTGCTAGGTTTGTGTATTGCATGTCTGGCTTTTGGATGACAGGGGCTGGAGAGGGGCAGTGGCTCCAGAGAGCCTGATGAGTCAGGGCTGGGCTGAAAAGGTCTGGTCTGCATTTGGAGTGGTGGGAGGATTCGCACCTGCACCTGAATAGGGCTGTGCCTGTCTTTCACAATAATGGCTCCGCCCCCCTGTGGTGTGTCTGGAGCCAGGGCTCAAACTGACAATGGATGTTGTTGTGCACTTGCAAAGTGCCCCACAGAATTGGTTTTGGCTGGGTACAGACACTCTCTGCCTTCAGAGAACAAAGGATTTTTGTGTATAAAAAGAGGGGCCCAGACCCCAGACTTTTAGATCACTTTTGGGAAATCAAGAGGAACCTTTGCCAAGGAGAAGAGCCGGATAAGCTGAGGAGCAATACTGCCCCTGTGCTGTTTGCTGTCTGGGGTTGGCCTGTAGTGGCTGCTTGCTGCCAAGAAAAGGAGAAAAAGGACTTTGCTGTTTGCTTTGTCACCTGCTTGAAGAAAAGATCTCCAAGGGCTTGAATCTGAGCTTGCCTCCTGTTCTGAAGTCTCAGGGACACAAAGACTTCACCACCAGCTCCCCTGAATTCCCTTGCTGGGAATTCCAACCTGCAAAGAGGTGCCTGCTGCTGTTTAGGACCTCTAGAGACTGTTTTGTCGCAGGGAGCTGGAAAATTGGCGCAACATCGAAGAAGCGTGACGCATCCGCACCTGTTTCAGACGCATCGCCGAAGAAACCGTCGCAGCACCTGCCGCGGCTCGAGAAATCGCTGCACGACGCATCGGATGCAATAATCTCTGAAGTCCGAGATCACTGCACCGATCCCGACGCAAGCCTGCTGGGCGGCTGCACGGAGCCATGCATCGTACCGGATCGACGCATCGCAACGAGGCGCCAAGACTGTCGCATCGTTGGGGGCCGCAGTAAGAAACAGACGCATCAACTCCCCACGCAGTAAGAAAACAACGCATTACCTCCTCTCCGGTAAGGAATCGACGCATCAACTCCCCTGTGCTGCAGTAAGGAACCAACGCATCACCTCCCCTGGAGCAAGGAATCAACGCATCACCTTCCCTGAGTGTAAGGAACCGACGTATCACCTTCCCTGCGGCCATTTTGTTTGTTTTGCGTTACGCATCCTAGGTACTTTTGAGAAAAGTGTCGCATTTACAACTTGCACTGAACGGAACTATTTCTACCATCTGAAAGTCATATTTTTATTACTGTATTGTGGATTTTTGTCATTTGGTCTTGTTTTGGTTTAGATAAAGATTACTTATTTTTCTAAACTGGTGTGGTGTCCATTTGTAGTGTTTTCACTATATTACTGAATGTGTTCACAAATGCTTTACACACTGCCTCTGAGATAAGCCTGTCTGCTCGTGCCAAGCTACCAAGGGGGTGAGCAGGGGTTATTTTAGGAGTGTATCCCCCTTACCCTGACTAGAAGCAAGGGTCCCTATCTGGACAAAGGTACCTACCTCTGCAACTAGAGACCCCCATTTCTAACAGGGCCCAATTCACAAAATTCTTAGGCATGCCAAAACCTATTTGCAATGTCCTAATTTACAGAAACAGCTTTTGTTGAAACTTCACAGCACAAGGCACACTTACAAGAGCTGGAAATCTACATGTGCAGTGGATTTCCTACTATCCTGTGTAGAATGTTAGGAAATGGAACGGTAGAAGGGAGTGATGAGTACTTAATTTGAGCCAGTGGTTGCCAGTGGGGGCCACAGGCACTTATTTTTGATGATCAGTGCTTTTCTCCATCAGATATTTACCAAGAGCAAGAGAGGAAAACACACAAATTGGAACAAGTAAGGAAGAGAAAGATGGAAAATCTGTCACAAAGGGAGAAAGCAGGAACATGCAAGAATGTGATAATGGGGCTGAGAGTGTCTAGCTGCGGAAAAAGAGGCATGAGTTGAATATAAGTCTACAGAGCTTGGGTATTCTGCACTCCGACATTTAATTGCACTGGCCACGGGCTTCTGGGCAGAGCTTCAGCACTCTCTCTTTAACAAATTAAGCACTGGGAGTGACCATGAAAAAAAGCAGTTGCTAACTACAGAGTCATATGTTATTTTTATTTATTCTTTTTGGCAGTTTTATATAGCACAAATTCGACCGAGGGTATTGGAGTGCTTTACACAAGCACCAGTTACGTTACACAAGGATATTGTCTTATTTTGGTAGGCACGGGGAGATTAAGCAATTTGCCCAGAATCACAGGATGTTGAGCTGACGCAGAGACTCAACCCTGATTACCCAGTTCCAAAGTCAGCAGCTCTGACCATTATGCCACATTCAAACCTTATGCAGTAACCCCAGATGGTAACACACATAAAACAAATCTGTTTAAGGAAGGATCCAATGCCTTATTATGGTGCAAGATGAAAAAGAAATCCCTCCTGTTCTGAATTTATTAACATGGAAATTGCAAGTTAGAAAATTATGGAAGGGGGAATGCACATGGAAAACTGTGATCATTCTGGAACTCCATGCTTCATTCCTGGAATTTGTGAATTTCAAACCTGTCACATATCTACTCCAAAATTGAAACAAAGCTACAAGAGATGATTTCCAACTTCTGCAAGCACGCATTGCTTTTTAGGTATGGCTATAAACATTCTCTGATGCCTCTTAAAGCTTTTGTTAAATATTTCTAAAAATATACAGAGGGGATTTCAGAGGGGAATTACTCTCTAACTTCAGTGATATTAGCTATTCAGTACTGTCTCGTAGGGAGTTGTTCGACATGGTCCTCCCAGCAGTGCCACCCCCATTTTATTGACCTTCTCCCCTTCTGTTTTCTCAAGCCATTTTTGTTGGCCTTAGGACTCTGCACACTTTACCACCGGTAATCAGTGTCAAAACATGGTCAAACTGTCTTACATCTGTCTGGCATATATCATTTACTTATAAGTCCATAGTAAAGTGCTATACCATATACCCAGGGCTGGTAAATTAAATGCTACTAGTGGGCCTGCAGCACTCATTGTGCCACCCACTTAAGTAGCCTCCTAAAACATGCCTCATGCCTGCCATTGCAGCCTGTATGCAGTTTTAAATTGCCAATTGGTCTTGGCAATGTAAACCTTTTGCCAAGCCTTAAACTCCCTTTTTAGTAAACATAACTCACCCCAGGGTAGGCCCTAAACAGACCATATGGCAGGGTGCATTGAAAGTTGGGCATGTACTTTAAACTTTTACATGTCCTGGTAGTGAAAAACTCACACATTTGTCTTTTACTGCTATTAGGCCTACCTCTCCCATAGGATAACATTGGATAACCTTAATAAATGTAATCAGTGATAACATTTGTTTGGGAGCAGGTAGAAATGGCATGTTTGGCATCTAGGGAATTGTAATTTAAAATCCTCGTTATTGGTAAAGTCAGATTTTAAGTCACAGTTCTGAAAATGGCACTTTTAGAAAGTTGGTGTCTTCTTGCCCCAACCATTTGGGGTCTGCAGCCTGTTTCCATGGTCTCATCACTAGGTGTAGAAGGCAGTTGGCCTTTGTGTACTCCTCCCAGACAGGCACACACTAGAGAGACTGGATTTTGGCAGGATTGCGCGGTGCAGATGTGCACAGCCCTTCTTCCACTCTAAAGACCCTGTCTTAGCTCACACAAAAAGAACTTCACACTAACCTATTGTGCCTGCATACATACTGGGGGTGGGATAGGGAGGTGGGAAATACCAGACACTTCTGTAGGGAGAAAACTCCAGAAGCTTCTCTCACTTCAAAGCTGGCATCAGGTAAAATAAATATGACCCTCAGACCCACTCTTCAGTATCCCCCGGGCTTGTGGATACTACAAAAAAATTACTTCCCTGCTGTCAGAAGACAGTCCTGCTCCCTGAGTCTGCCCCGCTGTCTGAGAAGTAAGACTGGGCTTCATCCCAGGCTACCTGAGTGACTCCAAAGGTCAGCTGACTGACATCTTGTTCTGAGCTACAAGGAGGCTACAAGCTCCAGAGGCCTCCCTGCAACTGCCCAGCTGGTCTGCTCCAATGGACCTGCCTGAGTCTGCAACTGGACCTGCTTAAGCCCTGCAGGTCTCTGCTGGAGTGGGTTCCTGATCCCCAAGTGGTGTCTCGCCAGGTCCTGGTACCTTGGGTGGAAGCAGAGAAAGCTCCTCCTGGCCTAACTGAAGGTTTCACCAAATTCAGTGTGAAGAGATGCAAAGCCCCACAAAGCCTTGCTGCACAGCTGTGAGCCTGATTGAATTGACACCGAGCAACGCTAAGGACCACAAAGCCTTGCCTCACAGCTGCCAGCTTCATCAGAGTTACACAGAGCCTCACAAAGCAACGGCACGCAGACCACACACCTAGGACATAGGGTACAAGCCTCAGTGGGCCAAACATGGTCCTATGCCCGGCCTGCACTCCTTCGTGGTCACCTTGAACTTGTTATTTTGTCCTGGCCCTGGGCAACAAGATACCCTCAGTTGGCGCGTTTGCTGCTTTTGGTGCTCTTTTTAGCTGAATCTTTAAAAGTGCATATTTCCAGTTCTATTGATTGGATTGTTGTCGTTTTGGTGTCATTTTACTTATTAAACCGTTGGGTGTGGAGGACGGAATGGTTCTGCCCTCCGCCACGGTGCTAGTGCTCTGCACACAATCACCAAATTCCTCTGCTGTAAATAGCAAGGGGATTTCCTTTTTGGTTTTTGAGACTCAGGAGCTGGGGAAGAGCTTCCCCAACCTCCCAAGGTATTTTAGTTTTTATTCAATGTAATGACGACCGCACACATGGCGCACTAACGTCATTATATTGAAAGTGAAACTGAAAGGAACCGATCGGCTCATTTCAGTTTCACTGCTTTGGTGCTCATGGAGCTATCTCAGCCCCTGAGCACGGAATCACACGGGAGAGTTATCGTTGGAAAGGGGAGAATCTCCCCTTTCCAATGGTACCCTTTCCTAGTGGATCCCTGCTTGGGGATCGCCACAGGAAGGTGGTCCCAAAGCAAGGATCCACCACTAGACATCAGGAAGGGAGTAGCGGCCCCTTGGGCAAGGGCCTTTGCTCCCTCCAAATTTGTATTGTCATATTCAGTCTTTCTTCCCCCTCCCTGGGGGGCCAATTGGGGCAAAAACCCTCTGATCTGTCCCCCCGGGTGGGCAGAAAGCACACTAGGCACCAGGGATTTTTTTTTAAACATAGCAGTGGGGGATGCCCATAATGGGCATGCCAATGCCCCCCCAAAAAATGGGCACAGTCTTTCTGCCCCCGGTGCATGTGGGGGGCAAAGCCCCCGGCTTGCCCCGGGGGGTGGCAGAAAGCCTACTAGGCACCAGGGACTATTTTTGTTTCTTAGTGTAGGGGTGGAGGCTGCCCAGAATGAGCATGCCAATGCCCCCATCCCCCCATAAAAATGAGAACAGTGTTTCTGCCCCCCGGGGGGCATATCGCAACAATAGCCCCTGATCTGGCCACCCAGGGGGGCACAAAGCCCACTAGGCATCAGGGACTGTTTTTACCTTGTGCGGGGTGAGGATGCCCAGAATGGGCATGTTGATGCCCCCACCCCCTTAAAAACAAATGGGCACAGTCGGCCCAGTGATCCTGTTGTATTCCACTTTAGGGGTCCGTATATAGGTTTTCCTGAATCATGTCCTTATATAGGCACAATTCGCCTTGCCTTTATATAGGCATAGAATCCCAGTCCTTATTTAGGCATTAACCGTGCACTCCAAATACAGGCATGGTCACCGACATCCGTCCACCCTAAACGTCACAACGAGTTCTTAGAAACCAGACCCTTAAGCTTCGTGAGTTCCCCTAGCACAGGACTATTGATTTCTCCAAGAACTCATCTATTATGTATGAACCGTTATACCTTAAGGGTACGTCTTCCTATGTCCGACTTCACATCAATGCTAACATTCCTCGACACCTAGCAGGTTTAAATATACCTTCCCTTGCCCAAGCAAGTTAGAGGAGACCTCGACTTCAGAGGAGCCCGTATCCCGGCCTGACGCACTGAGAAGACGCTGTCATTCCTGCACGCAGACGAATCCAGCTTCCAGTGTTCTGACTCCCTTTGCGGGGTGTTAGAGTTCCAAGATCCGGCAGGAGATTCCCACCTATCTCATTCTCAAGGTATGGAGCTGACTAGAACCTAGAGGGACTCTTGGCATACTAGACTTAACATACTCTTAGTCTACCATACTAGAGAATACTCCACCTACTTCTACCTTTCCCTACACCTAGACTAGGTTAGGTACACCGGGGTAGAACTAGCTTAGAGACGCATCGAATGAGTACTCGCATTCTTAGCTCATGTTATTTATGTACGTGAATATATGCTAAAAGATAATGCTAGCGCAGTATTATTCATTTCTACTGCTTACGCTGTACATTATTTATCTTGCATACTGTCTTGTGGTCATAACAGCACATATCTCTTACACGAGAAACAAGACTGTTCAATAAAACCCTTTTATTGAAACGCCCGTCTTTCCTTTCTGTGTAACTCTGCAGAAACTAAGCATGCATGATTGAATGAGTGAAACTGTTATCTATTGTTTCCACGATTCTGAGACATGTTCCGCTTCTAAAGGGAAACAAAGTTGTCATGTTTTTCGGTTGCCAGAAACTACTCCCTTCTTGTTATTCAAGGAGTTTCTAGTGGCCTCTGAGCTAGCTGGCATAGGTAATTAAGTTTAATATAATCGATAGGGACATACCGACCTTAGTCCTATGTCAAACCTATAGGTTATATTATTCCAATGCGCAGAGCCTATTAGGGAAATAGGAACTACACAACATGGCGCCCAACGGTTTGGTAAGGCAGTAATTTAACGCTAGATACTGAGTAACTCATTCGTGCTTTTCTCAGAGACCCCTACTCACATACTCCATAAGACGTCCGGAGTGGGTAGGGTTAAATATCTGCCATAACTAAATAGGGAAGCACCCTATATATTAGTTGTTTGGTTTGTTCAACGTTGAACGATACAGTGTTCCAAAATATTGTGCACTTTATCTTTTTGTTTCCTTGAAACTTGTTCTACATTTTTCAAAAAACAAAATGCCTGACTCCGACAACGGTGACGTTGCGGGTCAACCAGCTTTAACAGCTTATAACATCACAGGTTTAAATGAACCTGAGGAGGGTGTTATAGACATCCATCCAAACTTAAGAAGAGCCATCACTCTAAAACTTATAAAACACGGCCTACCTCCGAGAGGCGGTAGAGCAGTTTTCGTGATAGAGGCACACAAATCCTTTCAGATAGAGGTATTCTATTCATGGGTAATATTTCCTGAATCAAATTCAGTAACAAAACTAATTCACTTCTACAAAGAAGATGATCCACCAGAGGAATATATTCCTTTCGAGGATATTGAAATTCCACTAACATACCAGGAGCATCAGCTCTGGTTTAAAGGCGCCCTAAAACATCACAGAAACATTACCAGGCTCGGTCCACTAGGTAGACCAGGAGCAACATGGCCGATTCTAGCCGGCTACACTCCTCATCCTGAACTCGATATAATGTCAGATGAGGAACTACTTACTCAACTTACAGAGTTAATAAAAATCTACAGACAACTAGTCCAATATGTCATGTGGACTTTCACAGTTCAACCACCATTGACACTTCCAAATCAAACTCCTCAACAGGGGAATACACTAAAAATTACACCACAGACTCTATACGCAGTCATGGGTAAAATGCCCACAAAACGTGAGCAAATTCCATTTTGGATAGCTCAAAAAATTACTCAAATCAAAGCAGTATTTACAAATACTAGTCCGTATGAGAAACACAGAATCCTAACCATCTGTTTACCGATGGGGATCACACCACAACTGGAAGACTGTACCACTTGGGGCTCAGTCTTTGCTGCCATCTATACTAAAACACATGGTATTCCATCAATTGCAGTAATACCAGATGTCCTGAAACAAATTCAAAACGAATACGGGGCAGAGCCTGCTCTAAATTTAGGTATGAAATTACTGAAAAATTTCAACCAGGTCTCAACAATAATATTATCTAATATTAAAGGAGAGGCAGCATCAGTGGCGATCCGCCAACGATTAAGGGAATTCGATGTTACATAACATCAAACTGAGCTACCCAGAATAATAGAACAATCATATGCAGAATTAGGCAGAGATAGTTTGGGTGGAAGACCAGTTAAGCCGAAACTATCTGAAAGTCCTGAGAAGGACTCTATTAAACAAACTCCTACATCTTCTAAAAAGAAGTGGGAAACTAATAAAAATAATTCAGAGAAACGTTCTCAATCCCGAGGTAGGTCTCCTCAAAAGGAGCCCTCTGAAAGGAGGTATAACCTCAGGAATAGGGATAATTTGAAAAAGCCTGACAGGTATCAAGATACTGATACACGTTCCTCTCGTACCTTTCAGATCTCGTCACAGACATCGGAAAGAAGAGGACGGTCAGAACATAGAGAAGAACGCGTGAAATCGAAAGACGACAAACACGTTCCGAAAAATAAATCAAAACCTCAATTCTCTAAGAAGAAAGTAGCAGGTCTGAAGGTCAGACATGCCGAGGATACTGAGAACACAACTCAAGAATGGAGAATGGGCTCAGACAATGCTGACAGTGCAGCGAAGTCAAATAGCTCACCAGAACCTGAAGGAACTTCTGGAGATAGTGGACTTGAATGAGTACATTACAGTTGAGACTGTAGACACCAGGGTTAGTACTCCACAAAAGTTATATGAAATAACACTCCGGATGGAGGGAGACATACCTAGACAGGTGAAAGCACTTTTTTGGGAAAAACTTTCGAGGGGCTATGACATACTTCTAGCAGAAAAAGACTGGCCACCACAATTTGTCAGGGAGTGCCCACAGGGCGAGGACATTATTATGCCTGCCTTCTCTAACCATATTCCAATTCATCTAAAATATACTTATGCCAGGAAATGGGCAGTTGCCCAGGCCCCAGCATTATACAAAAATCATGTAGGATGGGATGAGGATTCACCTCACCATAAAATACATCTGAAAAATGAACCTACTGCACAAAGGCAGTATCCAATAAAGCAACAAGCTAAAAAACAGGTCAGGGAGATCTTAGATCAACTTGAATACCAAGGGGTGATTGAAACATGCACCTCTTCAATGAACAATCCTTTGTTTCCTGTCTCCAAACCAGACAATACTTATCGTCTAGTTTTGGATTACAGACACTTAAACACTTGTTCAAAAACATTTGCAGTGCAAAAATGCACATAGTACAGCATTAATGAATAACATTGTGCGTAAAAAATATAAAACAACATTAGACATCTCAAATGGTTTCTTTTGTCAAAATATAGCACCTGGAAGCAGGTACTTAACAGCTTTCTCAATAATGGGGACCCAGCGTCAATTTTGTCGACTCCCACAAGGGTTCAAGAACAGCCCGGAGTTATTCTCAGCGAGAGTCACGGAGTTACTACAAATTTATGATAATGAGGCATTGTCATATGTCGATGACATCTATCTGACAGACGATGACCTAGATAAACACTTGAACAGGGTGAGCACCATTATACTGGGCTTCGCCTCTGAGGGCTACAAATTCAACTTCAAAAAGTCCAGAATTGCCCATCTCAATGTCCTGTTTCTAGGATATGAGCTTTCAAGTGAAGGCAAGAGCTTGGCAGCCAACTTTTTAGAAAGGTGTGCGCTGCTCCAACCTCCAAAGACGCTGAAAAATTTACAATCCATCCTGGGTTTCCTAAATTTTGGAAGAACATACATTCTAAATTACGCAGAAAGGGTTAAACCTCTCTACGCATTAATCAAACCTGATTTTTCAATCAAAAATTGGACACAAGAACACACAGAGATCTTGCGTTCACTCCAAGCTAACATGTTAGCAACAAATCACTTACAAACACGCGTAAGTCAATGCAATTTAGTGATCCGAATAATTTCGGGTCAATGCGGTTTCACCTACTTAACATTTAATGAGGGTGAAAAAGTACCAATTGCATACAAATCACACTTGTATACACAAGCAGAAATGCGCTTCACTTCAACAGAAAAAATTCTGACAGCAGTTCAAACCGCTGTAGCAAAAGAAAGAGCTCTAGCCCAAGGGAAACGCATTATTGTCGTAACCCCAGTTCCGGCCTTAGAGGCGGTAACAAAAGCGAGCATTCCAAATGCTAAGGCATTACATCCTAGATGGATACAATGGGTTAATTCTCTTGCTGCAACAGATGTTGAATATGTTTTTGATCCCGATCTAAAAACACAAGCATTCCTGCGATATGAACATGAATGTCCTCTGCCTACTGAGATTCTGCCTCTCGATCAGTACGAATTCATAATTTACACTGACGGATCTGCACAACCCGCAACAGGGAGTAAGCAAGCTTACAGTGCAGCGTGCGCAATCGTTAAAGGTCGCATGCGCGATGGCAAATTCAGACCTATGGTCACAAAAACCCAGTCTCTAGGAGATTGCACAGCTCAGCGAGCTGAACTACAAGCATTCAAACTGGCACTTGAAAGTACAGATCGAGAATTCCCCACACTCATAGTGTGCGATTCTTTCTACTGTGTTCAGTCGTATAATGAATATATACAAACTTGGCTTGAAAACGGGTTCAAAGATGCAAAAGGTGGCACAATAAAGCATAAAACGCTTTGGGAACAAGTAGTTCAGTTAAAAAGCGAAATACCAAAGGCTCACGTGATCCATACACTGAGTCATCAACGTGATGGCGTTCACGTTGCAGGGAATTCATTGGCTGACGAAGCCGCAAAGGGGGCTGTTCAGACGGCTTCCGTAGCTGCGATCACTCGTTCAAAAACGAAAATAGACAGTGAGATAATGTTGGCTGTCAATGCTACGAGCAAAGGCAGTGGTGCAGCGTTACCAAAAAAGTTTCCACTCAAGTACTCCTATGTAATTGATGCGAACAACGTTCCTTTTGCTCGAATCCCTGGAGTGGGGGATAGGGTAATTCCAAACATGGAACGTAGAGCAGCTTTGATTTATGAAACACATTTGGGGGAGGGTCTGTCACATCAAGGGATCTCTAAAACAATATTAACATTAAAAGAGATGTACTGGTGGCCTGGAATGAATAAAGAAATACACATATTCATCAATAACTGCTTAGACTGTAAATTACAGCCAGAAAGCCACCAGACACCATGCTACGAATGTAGCTGCCCAGTACAGACACCATTGTTAGACAGCATTAGACTATCTATGAGCAGGCGTCCTTGTGGACAACTGCAATCCCACCAATACTAAGTCAAGGTTCCTATGGATATGGCCTCAGCGCTCGGCTGACGCTCGAACTGTTATAAAAGATTTGCGAGTCTTTATCGGCACATACGCAATAGGCACGCTACATTCTGACCAGGGCCCTGCGTTTAGCTCTCGGGCTTACAAAGACGCCATGGCCAGTCTGGGCGTTGCATTGCGGTACTCCTCTCCGTTTCATCCTGAGGGAAATTCTGTTGTGGAAAGGAAAAACTGGGACTTAAAGCAGTCTATAACAGCTAGGGTATTAGGTTCGGGTGATGGGTGGGTCAAACATCTATATGGGGTCCAACGCTCATTAAACAACTTGCCAAGAAGTTCTCTAGGGGGGGGTCACTCCGTATGAGGTCCTATTTGGGACAAGAATGTGGGTGCCCGATCTGGAATGCAGTGGCACAGTGGTGGAAAATAAACCCTTTGATATCAAAGATCGTTTGGCTGTTTTACAGGACTTAAATGAACTAAGAACGAAACAAAGCAACATATTCCTGCAACCAACCACCACTGGGGAAAAACCGGCGGTCCCAGCAAGGCCTGTCTGGATTCCAAAAGTTGGGGATCTAGTCAGAGGGAAAATTGCGGACAAGAAGGAATTTGGACCTTCATACAGACAACCAGTACCTGTCCTAGCCATACACGGAACAAGAACAGCACTTCTGCCGCCCCTTGCTGGAAGAAAGGAGAAAAGATTTGTGTCCATCGACCTCATCAAACCACAGTATGTGGCCAATACTAAATAGTAGGCCTCGTGGACTCCGACCTAGTAGCAGACACACTCCTCTCGCTACTATCCAAGAGGTTCAGACTGAAAGACTGATAACCATCGAGACTTCAGCAGTAACAGATGAAGGACTGAGCAACAATGCTATGGAACTCATCCCTCTTGAAACACAAGTAACAGTTCGTCCAAATACACCTGTCTACACCAATGTAACAAGTGATCAACTGGTTCCAGCGATTTCTACAAATCCTGATGCAATTCCAACAATTGACAGAAATGCTTCTGGCTACTTCATTAATTTTGATACGTTTTCTGAGGATCCGAGTGAGCCCGAGATGTCGCCAGCATCAAAAACTTTTAAACAGCAAGTACAAGACTTTTTGCATTTTTTTAAAAAGACTTATCTAGTTTCACCATGGATTGAACTTTGGATTATTTCTGGAATAATTTTCTTCCTGCTTTGGCTAGCTTTGGTTATGACTATGAGCGTGCTTATAAATGGGAGATACATCCATTTGGACATTGAAAGAAAAGAAGTGAACTTACTTTTGAAACCTCACAAATCATCCCATCGTGAAACAAGAGACTTGTCTGCAGTGAACATCACAGCCATTCCTATACAGGATGGTATAGTGTGGGACAAAACAGATTTTGATATTTTTGGCCCGACGGAACATTTGAACATTCCACATTTATTTAAGATTTCACTAAGTGATTTTGTTTCATCCAGTACCTTTTCTGATGATTGGGACTTTGAAACTGTGACCAATATGATGTTTGACCTAGAAAAATCTGCTGCATTTTCTAATAATGAATATTTAGAGGGTTCATCAGACTATGAACAGCTGTATTGCTATAACCACTATGGTCATCATTTTTTGCATAAATCTGCAACACCTAGAAATGTGTTTATGTTTAACCAATGGGAGCATTGTCCTACACCACCAAAAGGTAGTTCAAAAACATTTGCTAAAAAGTTTCCATATTTTTCAGGATACAATACATCTGATCCAGAAACATTTTACTATAAAAATGTAAACAAAACAGGACTGAAAATTATGCTAACAAATACAAAACAGATTTACTCTGCAGCATTTATTGCCCAACTGTCTAGACAGGGTTTCGACTAATGGAAAGACACAATAGACACAAAATCTGTCTGGAGTACTAAAGATTGGCAAGTGCAGGGGATAGAAGCTTTATTTAGAGCCTGTATCGTCCCTCAACAAATAATGTTTTTGAATGACACGGTCCAACAAACGTCTTGCCTTGGGTTAGCCAAGATCAAAGACATGAAAAATCCTTCTGTACCAACACCTGCAAGTGATAACAATACACAGGCAGCGGTTACAGTTGACACCATACTACAACTCAACAGAAAAATCCTGATTGGAGAAAATGGTTGATCTGGCCCACAGACACAAACAACTGTCAAGACAGATTTCTGAATAAAACACAGGGGTTTACTATTCATAGGCCAGACCGAAGATACATCCAAAGACAGCATCCGGGGGTAGTAACAACATACAGTGTAGGGAAATTATGCCTCAATTGGCTGCAAAAATCTACACTTAAGGATGTGAAACAACACTTATCTTTACTTAAAGAAGACGCAGACCTTAGGGAATTCTTGCTTGGACCAAGAAAACCGCGTCAAAAACGTTTCATATATGCCGGCATTTATGCTGCTTACAATGAAGCATGGAAGGTGTCACAGATGGAGGCCGCAGAACGAATACGTGAACTTGATCATATTAATTTAGAGAAAACTCTCTCTGTGGTCGACAATGGGTTAACAACTTTGTCCTCCAGAATTTATTCATTGGACAGTATTGTATCCTTTGCTATCGACATACTGGAACAAGATTTAGCCATGTTACAGCAAGGCCAGTCTCAGTTACGTTCTATTATGTTATTAAGCTGGACGCTGCAATCTTTGCGTGCGGGCTATGTGCCTTGGCGTTTTATCAACACGACGGCTCTGTTTGCAGAATACAATCTAACTGATAAACAGATCGAACTGGCACAAAGGGGAGCAAAGTATACAGTACTGAGCATTGAAAAACTTGATAAATTACCATTCACAGTGGCAGAAAAACCAGCTACAGAATGGCTTATTCATGGCAAAATTAGTCTACCTGTGACTACTTTCCAGTTTCAGTATTGCCTTAAACAGATGCAAGCAGGCAAATATGTAAAGGATAAAGGGTAAAGAATACAATAAGACATCCTGGAATTTACCTTACACCTATCGATGTTGGAGTGGGGATCGTGAAGTGTTTCTAAGCGGTACACACTGTGAAAATGCACTAAGCGGTTCACTGATTTGTCAGGACATTTCTTTACACAGGGCTTGGAATGGTTCTGTGGCAAACTTGTCCTGCCACCAGCAAGGTACACCAGCTGCTGTGATTAATCCAACGTTTGGAAAACTTTCTAATGGGAGTTACCTCATGTTGAATGATCAGAGTTGCTGTGGCATGTTGCCAGGCATCCCATATCTAGTAACGGTCAACTCCAGGGTCACTTGCTGTATGCAAGTATTGTTTGCCCCAATAGACACAGTCAGGGAGTCGCCTCTATGGCCTTCGTTGAATGTCTCTTTTATACGATTTGATACTTTAAGCAGAATGAAAGCCATGCTTATACAATAATCAGTGCCTTTGACCTCGGCCAAAGAAACCTATGATCTACAAGTTGCAAGGACTTCGGCTGAGATTCAAGCTTTAATTCGTACAAACTGCCCTATACATTTCGTAGAAATGATAGGACGTATCTTTAACATGTCAGATACAAGCGGAATTGTACATGTATTTAAGACCATCTGTTCCGGACTATTAGCACCTTTCCAGGCTGTCCTCGGAATCATCCCAAACTTCGCACATTCGGTGTTTGGTGGTGTGCCGTTAATTCTAGCACTTGTTGCAGGAATTCTGTTTCTATTCCTCCTACTACGCTATGGCAAGCCTCTTCGCCAACATCACTCCGAGCGATGTGGAGAGAGCCCTCCTTGAACGGAAATGCCGTGAGCGAATAGTTCAGCTTTTGGGCATGCCTCGTCTACGGGAACTTAATACAACGTGGTTCCTGTCATTCAGACCAACCTGGCAAGATTGCATCTTACCTGTTCTACGCTGCCTGTTTTGCGGTGAAGAATGCGTGCTAGACACCTGTCTAACACTCCCATCAGTCATGCCAACGGATATCGATACTCTCCTGGACCCGATAATGGCCCATGCTGTGTGTTGTCCCCAGAGGCTTCCAATCCTGATGGCGGCATTCATTGAGATCTCACAGACGCTTCCGGCTGCTGCTGAGGTACTAGATGGATCAACGGGCACACAGGTAACAACGGACGCGAACATTGCTACGGCATCCTTTGCTGACGGCGATGCTTCACATCTCTGTGCAATTCACCTCCTGAACGAGGTGTTCCAAATGTCACCGACCACGGTGGATGATATTTTGGCTACGGACATAGATGATCTAATGTTTATGCCAGACCCATACACTGACTTTGATTCGGCTCACAGTGTACCAGGGCAACAATGAAATGTGGCCTTCATATTTTTCTAACTTGGAACTTTTCCCAGAATTGAACTTTTTTTTGAATTTTTGAATTTTTGAAATGACATGGCAAAAGAACAATCTGCATACAGTAGAACTTGTCTTATAAAACGGACTTCTTTGAATACTTCCAGGGACACATTGTCACCTTACTTTTCTAGAACTCTCGTTTACTTCCATGATATGCAAATGGCTTTGATTTTAAGAACTTATCGACCATTTTCATCATATGTATATATTACTGTTTCATTCACGTTGCATTCTAGTTCCATTTTATGCTTAGAATGAAAACAATGCTTTAAATGTACAGTACCTATGGCATTTCAACAGTTTTAAGCTTCTTTTAATATGCTTTTAGAAATGTTTTTAGTAATATGTTGTACTCAATTTTATGTTTAGCATTTAAAATGTTTAGCATTTAGTATTATCGTTCACTCGAAGAGGGAGTGGGTGTTGTATTCCGCTTTAGGGGTCCGTATATAAGTTTTCCTGAATCATGTCCTTATATAGGCACAATTCGCCTTGCCCTTATATAGGCATAGAATGCCAGTCCTTATTTAGGCATTAACCGTGCACTCCAAATACAGGCATGGTCACCGACATCCGTCCACCCTAAACGTCACAACGAGTTCTTAGAAACCAGACTCTTAAGCTTCGGGAGTTCCCCTAGCACAGGACTATTGATTTCTCCAAGAACTCATCTATTATGTATGAACCGTTCTACCTTAAGGGTTCATTCCTGACATCTTCCTATGTCCGACTTCACGTCAATGCTAACATTCCTCGACACCTACCAGGTATAAATATACCTTCCCTTGCCCAAGCAAGTTAGAGGAGACCTCGACTTCAGAGGAGCCCGTATCCCGGCCTGACGCACTGAGAAGACGCTGTCATTCCTGCACGCAGACGAATCCAGCTTCCAGTGTTCTGACTCCCTTCGCGGGGTGTTAGAGTTCCAAGATCCGGCAGGAGATTCCCACCTCTCTCATTCTCAAGGTATGGAGCTGACTAGATCCTAGAGGGACTCTTGGCATACTAGACTTAACATACTCTTAGTCTACCATACTAGAGAATACTCCACCTACTTCTACCTTTCCCTACACCTAGACTAGGTTAGGTACACTGGGGTAGAACTAGCTTAGAGACGCATCGAATGAGTACTCGCATTCTTAGCTCATGTTATTTATGTACGTGAATATATGCTAAAAGATAATGCTAGCGCAGTATTATTTATTTCTACTGCTTACGCTGTACATTATTTATCTTGCATGCTGTCTTGTGGTCATAACAGCACATATCTCTTACACGAGAAACAAGACTGTTCAATAAAACCCTTTTTATTGAAACGCCCGTCTTTCCTTTCTGTGTAACTCTACAGAAACTAAGCATGCACGATTGAATGAGTGAAACTGTTATCTATTGTTTCCACGATTCTGAGACATGTTCCGCTTCTAAGGGGAAACAAAGGTGTCATGTTTTTCGGTTGCCAGAAACTACTCCCTTCTTGTTATTCAAGGAGTTTCTAGTGGCCTCTGAGCTAGCTGGCACAGGTAATTAAGTTTAATATAATCGATAGGGACATACCGACCTTAGTCCTATGTCAAACCTATAGGTTATATTATTCCAATGCGCAGAGCCTATTAGGGAAATAGGAACTACACTACAATCCCACATCTTTCCCATACGGAAATGTGAGGAAAATGTGATTTATTTAGCTAAATTTGAGGTTTGCAGAGCATTTTGGGTGGGAAAACTTCAGGGGATCCATGCAAGCCACACCTCCTTGGACTCCACCAGATGTATAGTTTTCAGAAATGTCTGGGTTTGGTAGGTTTGCCTAGATGCCTGCCCAGCCCGGGACCAAAAACGCAAGTTACTCCCAAAACCAGGTCTTTTTGTGATTGATAATTTTGAAGTATCTATAGTACGTTTTGGGCCATTTCCTGTCACTGACACTTGGCCTACACACACAAGTGAGGTATCTTTTTTATCGGGAGACTTGGTGAATGCTGTGTTGGTGGAAGTTTGTGGCTCTCCGCAGAATCCCGAACTTTCCATCACAGAAATGTGAGGAAAATGTGTTGTTTTTTTTACAAAATTTGAGGTTTGCAAGGGAATTTGGGTAACAGAACCTGTTGAGAGTCCCACAAGTCACTCAATCCTGGATTCCCCTAGATATCTAGTTTTCAAACATGTACAGGTGTTGTAGGTTTCCCTAGGTGCCAGCAGAGCCAGGGTCTAAAATTCACAGCTAGACACATTGCAAAAAAAGGGTCCGTATTCAATGGCAAAAAGTGATGTGTCCACATTGCGTTTTGAGCCGTTTCCTGTCAAGGCCACTAGGCCTACCCACACAATTGAGGTACCGTTTTTATCGGGAGACTTGAGGGAATGCTGGGTTGGTGGAAGTTTGTGGCTCCCCACAGATTCCAGAACTTTCCATCACAGAAATGTGAGGAAAATGTGTTTTTTTCTTACAAGATTTGAGGTTTGCAAGGGATTCCGGTTAACAGAACCTGGTGAGAGCCACGCAACTCACCCCATCCTGGATTTATCTGGGTGTCTAGTTTTAAAAAATTTATGGGTTTGCTAGGTTTCGCCAGGTGCCGGCTGAGCTTGAGTCCAAAATCCACAGCTAGGCACATTGAAAAAAAAAGGGTCAGTTTTCACCGGAAAAATGTGATGTGTCCACGTTGCGTTTTGGGCCGTTTCCTGTCACGGCCTCTAGGCCTCCCACCCAAGTGAGGTACCATTTTTATCAGGAGACTTAGGGAAATGCTGGCTGGGTGGGAGTTTGTGGCTCCACACAGATTCCAAAACTTTGCATCAAAGAAATGTGAGAAAATGTTTTGTTTTTTGACAAACTTTGAGGTTTGCAAGGGATTCTGGGTAACAGAACCTGATGAGAGCCCCACAAGTCTCCCCACCCTTGATTCCCCTGTGTCTAGTTTTCAAAAATGTACAGGTTTGCTAGGTTTTCGTAGGTGCCGGCTGAGCTAGGGTCCAAAATCCATAGCTAGACACATTGCAAAAAAGGGTCAGTTTTTGCTTGGAAAAATGTGATGTGTCCACGTTGCTTTTTGGGCCATTTCCTGTTGCGGGCACTAGGCCTACCCACACAAGTGAGGTACCATTTTCATTGGAAGACTTAGGAGAACACAGAATAGTAGAACTAGTGTTAATAACAATTGACTTTCTATGCATTTCTGCCTTCCTAATGTAAGACTGCGTAAAAAAGAAGTCATTTTGAAAAATGCTCTTTAATTCACATACTAATATGGGTACCCTCAAATTTGGAGATGTGCAAATAACCACTACGTCTAAACTCCATATGTTGTTCCCATTCTGGAAATACATAGATTTCCTTGATACCTATTTTTCAGTCTTTATTTTTTTCAAATGAATTGCTGTATACCCTGTACACAATGAAAAGCCATTACAAATCACAGCTCAGTTATTGGCTCTGGGTACCTCAGGTTCTTGGTGAACCTGCAAGTCCTATATATCCATACAACCAGAAAGGTCCAGTGGACGTAACAGTATATTGCTTTAAAAAATTTGCCATACTTAGAAGTTACAGGTGAAAATGTAGGCACAAATGTCTGTTTCTTTCAACTCAATTTCAATATTTTGTTTTCAACTGTTACTTTCTACAGGAGAACCTTGAAGGATCTACACAAATGACCTCTTGATGAAGTCAGAATTTTGTCTACTTTTCAGAAATGTATAGCTTTCTGGGATCCATTATTGGTTTCACATCCATTTCTACCACTAACTGGAAGGAGGTTGAAAGCACAAAAATGGGAAAAATAGGCTATGTCCCAGTAAAATGCCAAAACTGTGTAGAAAATGTTGGTTCTCTGGCAAAAGTCTGCCTGTTCCTGAAAGCTGGGACAAGGGTGATTTTAGCACCACAAACCCTTTGTTAAAACCATTTGCAGGGAGAAAACAGAAGCTTTCTTCTGCAGCACTTTTTCCCCCATTTTACTAAAAAAAACAAAATGTAGCTGTATTTTTGCTAATTTCTCAGTCCCCTTCAAGGGATTCCACAAACCCTGGGTACCTTTAGAATTATCAGGATGTTGAAAGAAAAGGACTAAATTTGGCATGGATACCTAATGTGGATAAAATGTTACAGGGACCTAAGCAACCCAAATAGACAAAAAAGGCTTAGCAAGGGGGTGGCTTAGCAGCGAAGGGGTTAAATAATACTCTATCTTCAAAAATTGGTGTGGGATTTTTCTTGTGTTATGTTTTCACTTTATTACTGTTTGTGTTGCATAAATACTTTACACATTGCCTCTAAGATAAGCCTGACTGCTTTTGTGCCAAGCTACCAGAGGGTTAAGCACTGGCAAATTTAGTGACTTTTTGTGGTTCACCCTAGCAAGGATTGTGGTTGTTGTTTGAGAAGGTCTCACCCCTCCTCAACCATCAGCACAATTTCACACAGGAGTGTTTCCATTTCAGTATATCATAAGCATTGTTTTCAGAAACAGCAGTATCTGGCAGATACCATTTGGTGATGGAGGGGGAGGGCAATCTTTAAAAGACAGCTTTTTTGACTAAAGTCAACAATTCCTGTGACATAAACAAATATGCACTTGAAGTATCGCGTAAATAGGTATGCAAATGCACTATAATATTTGTCAGTTTGATTTTTCAATAACATAATTTGTTTCATGTGAAAAAAATGGTGAGTAAAAGTAGAAAACAATGGATATTATTCAAAATGAAGACCCACCATTGTTACATTGTTGTACCATACATATTTAGATGATACTTAAAGTTGCCCTTTTGTTTTTTTATAAATCATGAGTTGCTTGCAGTGGAAAAAGTCACATTTTCAGTATGGGTTCCCAGACCCTTGGCAGTTTTCTTTACATGTATGGCCTTTTTTCAAGATTGACTCGCATAGCAATGGAATAACAAATAGGGGCCGATTCCGATTCGGGCCGGAAATCTCTCCGACCGAGCCGGACCCGGAGAGATTTCCGACCGAATCGGACCCGTGCTACCCGACCGAACGAGTACGATGCATCCGTATGCTATCGGACTCGAGTCGGTCGGACTCCCATTGAAGTCAATGGGAGCCGGTCGTACAACGCGTACGCAGGCTCCCATTGACTCAATGGGTGCGAGGCGAACAAGGGCGCCCCCTACAGTGGGTACGCGGCAAAGCGACTCGCGCCGTACACGCACAGGTAGGGGGGACCCATGGGTCCCTCCTGTGTGCGACTCACGCGGCTATGCGTACAGGGGGGTCCGACACGGACCCCCGAAGTACATCTCCGACTGCTCTTTCGAGCCGGGCGGCACGTGTCGGTCGGACTGCTCGCGGCGCGCATCGTACTTACCCGGCCGGGGAACGTCTCCATTGCGCGGTGCGAGTCGTGTCCGAGCGAGTCGGTCGGCGCGGTTCGACCCGGGAACGAGTCGGTCGGAGCGGTTGGGACGCCCGAACGATTCGGTCGGCGATTTCGCATCGTACTCGCTCGTCCGGACGCGCGTACGAATCGGTCGGGAAATAGGGCTCCGAATCGGATCCGGTTATGCCGAATCCGATTCGGAGCCCTACCGGCCGAGATCGGAATCGGCCCCCTAGTCTTTTGTTGGAAAATAGTTGTGTTATTAATATTATTTTTATGATTACCACCATCATGGTACAGAGAGCTACAATATTGCAAGACAAATTTATCTTTTGTGATGTTGATGGCGGATGCTGTGGTATCCTGCCATTTCTTTGACATTCTATCCTGCCTTTGGTCACCAATAACACATTTAATTTCTTTCCCAGTGTTCCAAAACCTGGGAAATACAGTCCCTTTTTGGTCTTCGCAGCCTTGCAGGCTTCAGGGACCATAGAAAATATGTGTGCCTCTAGTGCAGCTTTAAAAGGTTCTCTTGTTCAGAGCCCAGAGCATGCCCAACGTGCCAGCACTCATGTGCCCTCTCAAATGCACCTTATAATGTTTTGGGTGGAGTGCGCTCACCTTACGGTGGATGCACCACATATCGCACAAGCTCCACACTCACACGCCAGCGTAAATAAATGTAAACACATCATCTTTTGACGTAAACACTGCATTTGATTGAGTACAATAAAAATGAGAGGAGTTTTTCCCCATTTGTCAAAAAACTGGGTAACTTAATAATTGAAATGTTCTTGTAGTAATTTATATTGAAAGTTTGCACACTGCCTATTCTCGATAAATGGGTATACTATGAAAAAGAAGTAGTCCTTGGAATTCCCATCCCGTTTTTCCCCAAAGAAAACAAAGCTGATAAAAGAGGTAAAATCCTGCTAGCCTCACTCCCAATGCTAAACGGAGTAATACTAAACGGCAACGTTGAAGGCGATATTCCGGCATCATCTACAAGACAAGGGAACTCCAGCACCTCAACGCTGGACTATATGATCTGTAGCTTGGATCTGTTCAGTTCAGTCTCATACCTTAATATTAATTTCGCACTGGGAAGTGATCATGCAATCCTTCAATTAGCTACGGAGTGGAAAACACAACTTACATCCTCAAGCAATATCATGTATCTCCAAAGTACTGTCTTGGTGAACCAGGCCCAAGGACGGATACAGTGGAACTCAAGGACATTCAATAAAATTATTAATGCATTCGAGATGGCTCTCCCATTACAGATAACGTACTCTACAAACCCTATAACAAACTTTGAAGTAGTCATCAAAAGCCTGGTACAATCTTTGCAATAAAATCTTATAAAGCGGGGCCCAAGAGTGAAACAAAATAAAAGACGGATCTTAGACACCAATGCTACGGAATTAAATAAATTAATAAGATCTCAATTCCTCCAATACTCTGCCTCAAAACAATTAGAAATTAACAATCTGAAAAAACAGCACAGGAGAGAAAAAGGTAAAAATCGTTAAAAAACACAGGATATAAACTGGATCGACATCCAGATAGCAGCAAAACAGAATAACCAACGTGCATACTGGAATATAATTGCCAAAGAGCCAGGCACAAAAAAAATCACTACAAGCTATTCCAGTACCCCCTTCAGAATGGGAAACATATCTAACCAACTTATATAAATTAAATAACGTCGGGAGCAACGGGACCGGACCAAATCCCAATTAAGGTCCTCCAAACCAATCCCAAAGAATGGAGTAACTTCCTAGCTCCCCTCTTTTGTCATATCTTTGACACAGGGGAAATTCCAAAATCATGGAAGGCGGAGCATTGTAATCCCAATACATAAGAAGGGCTCTAGGTTGCTTCCCGGTAACTATAGGCAGATAGCTCTCCCGGACGCAACAGGAAAGATTTTCGCTGCAGCAGTCCTAGAACATCTTAAAGACTGTGCATTTTCATCAGGTCTAATTCCTTTATATCAAGCTGGGTTTAGACCTAAACACTCGGTCACTGACAACATTGCAGTGCTGCAAACAATAATCGATAAATATGTAACCTTAAAATCTCAGGTAGTGTATGCTGCTTTCGTCGACTTCACGACCGCTTTCGACAGGGTGGATAGAGGATCGCTCTGGAGAAAACTTCGTAAAATGGGTATCCCGGATAATCTACTCCATCTAATAATATCACTATACTCCGGAACTTGGTGTCAAGTCCAAATGGGGACGGAAAAGGGTCTCACAAGCCCAATACCTACACCAAATGGCCTCAGACAAGGATGCCTTCTTGCTCCCTTACTGTTTTCCTTATATCTTAGTGATCTGCCCGAAAGCTTCAAACAAGCCTGTAACTTTCCACCTAAAATTGCATTTCATAAAATCCACACCATGATGTATGCAGACGATGTAATCATCCTAGACTTAACACCATTTGGCTTGCAAAGGAATCTGCAAGCACTCTATGAATACACAGAAGAAAACTACTTAATACCGAACACCACAAAAACAAAAATAGTTCCATTTTCGGGAAGGAAACGGTATGTTAACTACAAATGGACTCTAGGGGGTAAATTGTTGAAAGTGGCAAACGAATATACCTACTTAGGGAGAATTTTTTCTAAATCACTGCAAAACTTGCCTCATATACAGAATCTGAACCGGAAAGTCGACGTCCATGTGGGGGCACTCTTACGATTATATGCCTCGACCGGTCAAAGGCATTTTCCTCTCTTCTTCAGGTATATAGTGCTAAGATTCCACCAGTACTATCATACGCTCTTGAATACATCCCACTAAGTCAATGGAAATATCTGGACCTCAAAGAAGGGAAAGTCCTCCGGAAACTTACAAAGATGTCTCAAGCAGTTCCGGTACAAGCTCTCCACCTTGAACTTTCACTAGTTAGCTCTTTTGGTGCACAGTCAAAATATCGACTTTTAAATATCGACCTACATTAATATCGAGTTTTAAATATCGTAGGGACAGAATATCGACATCAAGAATATCGGTGACCAGAATATCGACCTGAAGGTAAGAAATATCGTTTTTGTTAATATCGAAGTTGTTAATATCGATAGTAAAAATATCGATGTTAATAATATCGATGTGTATGTTAGTGTTATGTATTTTAGTATGTATTTTATATGTATGTGTTCCACATGTTTTGTTATGTTTTGTATTATTTTTTTAAATATATGTATTAATTGTTTAGAAGTTAGTAATTTTTTTAAAGTAAATTTTGCTTTTTAGTACCGTAGCGGGTTGTGGGTTTATAGGGGAATAGGGTGGGAAGTAATTTAATTATAGTAAATTAATTCAATTTTTAGAAATTATTAATTATTTTTAATAACATTTTGCATTTTAGTTCTGTAGCGGGTTGTGGGTTTATAGGGGAATAGGGTGGGAAGTAATTTAATTGTAATTAAGTAATTATTAATTTTTATTTATTGTTATTGATATTGAGTTTATTGTTAATTAATTATTAATTGGTAATTAATTTTTATTAATTGATAATTATATTAATTGTATATATTTTTTAGTGGAGCGGGTTGTGGGTTTATAGGGGAATAGGGTGGGAAGTAAATTAATTATAATAAAGCAATTAATATTTTTTATTTTTTGGTACTGATAATTAATTTATTGTTTATTAATTATTAATTGGTAATTAATTTTTATTAATTAATTAATTGATAAATATATTATTTGTGTTAATTTAGTTTAGGAGTGGGCTGTGTGTTTATAGGGGAATAGGGTGGTAAGTAATTTATTATAATTAAGTAATTATTTATTAATATTTATTGGTATTGATAATCAATTTATTGTTAATTAATGATTAATTGGTAATTAATTTTTATTAATTATTATTTATTGGTATTGATAATTATTTTATTGTTAATTAATTATTAATTGTTAATTAATTTGTATTAATTGATTAATTGATAATTATATTAATTGTGTTAAATTTTATGTGGTCTGGGTTTTGTGTTTATTGGGGAATAGGGTGGGAAGAAATTTAATGTTATTAAAGTAATTATTAATTTTCATTTATTGGTATTTATAAATAATTTATTGTTAATTTATTAATAAATCATTATTTAATTAAAACAATTATTTAATTGATAAGTATGTTATTTTTAACCCCTACGCTATCCAACACTTTCCCTACTGTTGCACTGTCTGGAGTGGGAATAGTAATTTTTACCCCTACGCTATCCAACACTTTCCCTACTGTTGCACTCTCTGGAGTTGGAATAGTAATTTTTACCCCTACGCTATCCAACACTTTCCCTACTGTTGCACTCTCTGGAGTGGGAATAGTAATTTTTACCCCTACGCTATCCAACACTTTCCCTACTGTTGCACTCTCTGGAGTTGGAATAGTAATTTTTACCCCTATACTATCCAACACTTTCCCTACTGTTGCACTCTCTGGAGTGGGAATAGTAATTTTTATCCCTACGCTATCCAACACTTTCCCTACTGTTGCAATTACTGGAGTGGGAATAGTAATTTTAACCCTTTCGCTATCCAACACTTTCCCTACTGTTGCACTCTCTGGAGTGGGAATAGTAATTTTTACCCCTACTCTATGCAACACTTTCCCTACTGTTGCACTCTTTGTGTTGGGAATAGTAATTTTTACCCCTACGCTATTCAACACTTTCCCTACTGTTGCACTCTTTGGAGTGGGAATAGTAATTTTTTTCCCTCCGCTATCCAATATTTTTCTGTATTGTTTTACTTAATGTTGTGTATAATTTATTTTAGAAAAACTTTAAATATTGTAATTTTTTTAATTTGTTAAATATATTTATTACATTTTTAATAATAATGTTTTTGTATGTGTATGTCTGTATTTATAATTTCTAAAATATTTTTAACAATTTATAAGTTATTAACATAATTATTTATGAATATTATTAAGTAAGTATATATTATATTTCATATGTATATGTTTAATTTATTTTAACATTATATGTATCAGTTCTTATTTTTAAACATTTTAAAATAATTTTAACTATGTTTCTTTTAATTATATGTATTATTTACTTTATTTTAGATAATTTTTTTAATATTTAAAAAAACCAATATTTTTTACAACGATATTTTTGACATCGATATTTAATTTTCAATATTTGTGTACTTACCATGATGTAGATAGGATGTCGATATTCTTGACTTCGATATTTTTGTCACGATATTTTTGTACCTCGATATTTTTTAGGTCGATATTTTGTCAGTGATTCAGCTCTTTTTCAAGAGGAATAAGCAATATTATCAGATGGGCATATAACCTCATCCATGCAGAACAAGGAATGCTACGATCCATATTAAAAATAGAGACTTTCGAACAAGGTTCACTGAAATATGTATTTTGTAGGAATGTCTCAATTGTTTTTAAAATATCAAATGTTAATATAAATATGTTGCAATCTTGGACTCCTGCCCAGTTGAAGCTCTTTTTAAAACACCTGACACCAAGGTTAAGCTTTGATCTCGATACTCAGCATTGCTCCAAATTGTCATTATACAAAAAACATGCCGAAACAATTGAATATAGGAAAATACAGCAGTATATTTATTTTAACCTAAAGCACGGTGTCAGGCGCTCGATTATATTACTCCGGCTTGGGATACTCCCATTAAAATCTCTTACCTCTAAGTTGCTCCCAAATGAAAAAGAAAAAACTAGCACTTATTGCAACCTATGTAATGGCGGGGAGCAAGATCTGGAACACATGTTGTTTGTTTGCCCAAATGAGACAGTTGTAGAAGCAAGAAAAAGGTTTATACAACCCATTCGAACAAAATGTAAAATTAATTCAGTTCAGACCTTGATTTCGCTTTGTAAGGTACCCCCAAATAAATATGTATGTTATAATTTATTTACATTTTTGAAATCTTTTTTAACTTTGTACTAGAATGAAAACTTTTATCATCTTACTGCTAAATTTTAAAGGAAAATTTTATGTATTAATTATTTGTTGTTCTCAGCCGAGAACTAAATCAAGTAAACTTAAACTTAAACTTAAACTTGAAAGTTTGCACACTGCCTATTCAATTGATGTGTACTTGAATGCTTTTCACAACAAATTAATGTTTGATTTTCGAACATCAAACCTGCATTCAATTGGAGGGGTTGTGATTTGCTGGCGTTGCTCTAGGCACACCTGGGTCCCACTTATGGGATATTTGTGAAATATATATTTAGCATCTGTATGCTTTATTTAACACAACTCTTTAACACCAACAGTGGGGCAGTGGGTTCAGGCATGTGTAAGATGGGTTCCGTGTTTTTCAAGTTACAGGTGTATTTTATCTCACTGTTCATTTTGGAAAGTGATCTATGTTATATTAGCAGGGTTCAGATCATTATCTGATGTCTGCTCTAGTGTGAAAGTTACTTTTGTATTTTCACGAATGATTCAACCACTGCAATTAATGCTGTGTCTCTATTCTTGGTATGAAGTGCTGCACTACATTCCTAACAAGTAATACATTGCATTTCTCTGTGTTTGCGCCCATTTTTGACGCAGTTACTAGTTGCTGATGTTTGTTCATGTTATACTTTCAAATACTTGAGACGTTATCGCTGTTACCAATAACTTGTCCACAGGGAGAATTTGGCGATTTCTGAATTGCCTTGTCTTTTGACCTTTTGTGGTCCATCTTATTATAAATGTCAGATGTCCATTATGATAGATCATCTATCTGGTGTATCCTTAAATCCACTTTTCAAAAATGCCATTGCAGAGGAAGTTAATTCATAGGCTGTTTCCTTCTTCTGAAATACCAATTTTTTACTAGGACTGCTCACCCTTCGAAATTACTGAACACATTTAGGGGCATATGTACAACGAGTTAACGCCGCGTTAGCGGCACTTTTCTGCCGCTAATGCGGCGATATTTGTATCGCCCTATTACCAAGCTGTCGCTAACAGCCGTTAGCGACAGCTTTCTGGCGATACCTGCTGCTTTCAGCCTCGCCAGCCATGTTAGCGATAACTATCGCTAATGATATGCATGGTAGGCGTTCCCGTGCAAAAACGCACGCTAACCCCACTTCGCGATATTTACAACGATCGCCCGGACCCGCAATATGTTAAAAAAACAGCCGCTAAAGGCCGTTAGCGGCTGGGACTTAAGACCAGAAAATAGCTGGTCTTAAAAATGGAGATAACACATGGGGCCTCATTCCAGCAGGTTATGGTGCTGGACAGCGCTGCAAGCAATGTTGCTGCGCTGCCCTGCGACAAAACTACAGGGCAGGAATGCGCATCATCAATAAGATAGTGCGCATTCCTGGGCCTCAGTCATGAAAAGTGTTGCAGCGCTGCGACAAGACAGCGTTGCAACACTTCTCACTACGTCCTTCTTGCGACACCATGGATGCGCTGTATTCACTGGACAGCGCTCCATGACGCAAGTAATGACAGATACGTCTGGAATCCTGACATATCTGTCTGCACTAAAGTCACACATTGCTGCAGTCGTGTCACAACCATGACGCAACTCCAGCAATGCATGGGGCCAGCCTATCCCTGTGGCACTGCGTCACCCTCACGCCTGCCATCAGGCAGGCGGAAGGTACTGACGCAGTGCTGTTCTTGAGGGGTGCCCGGGTGTCGGCGCAGTCGGAGATCCATCGGTGGCAGTTGCGCGCTGCAGTGTCATCGCTTGCAAGCGTTGGCAGAGTGGTGGTGCGGAGGGAGTTGACAAGACGTTCTTCGGTGGCCTTGATCCAGCTGCGAGGGGGGCGATGATGGCAGTGGCGTCCGGTGGGCAAGGTGAAGACGTGATGTATACAATGATGGTCGGTCTAGGAGAGTCCGGTGTTGTGGCTGTAGTTGAAATTCCCACTGGCGGTGACGTGCTCAACCGTGTGTCCTGCTATGTGGCTTGTTGCGGTGACTTGCTGCTTGCGTCTGATGTTGGGGACCTTCCCCAGGAGGGGGTGGTGTTCTGGTCACTGGGGTTGTCCAGGTGGAACTTGAGTTCACCGAGTAGGATGTCGTCGGTGGATGGGAGAGCCTGGGGTGCAATGCGGTCTACAATGGTATAGGAAAATGGGGGGCCATGGCCCGGGGGGCCTGCACATGAGGGTGCCACAGAGGATGTGCCTGGTGTTGGTCCGGATCTGGGAGTTGAGGTGGTCCATGGTCACCATTGGGTCATTAGAGTGCGTGGTCAGTCGGAGTGTGCTTCTGTAGGTGGTGGCAATGCCTCCTCCTGGACGGTCAGGGTGGTCCTTGCGGGTGATACTGCAGCCATCAGTGATGGCGATGGCGATGTCCGGTCCGGAGCAGAGGTTGGTCCTGGCAGGCGAGGAGGTGTCCAGGGTTGATGGCATGGAGGGTGCTGCCGTCGTAGTGGTGGAGTGTCCAAGAGAAGGGTCCTTGGTGCTGAGCGTGGTCCAGGGGCAGACGGACGCAGACAGGCTAGCCTATGGCTTGACTTTGGCACGGGAGACGTCCATTACAACGCAGGCATTACATCGTTAACAACGCAACTCCAACAACGCAGGCGCCTTTACATTGCATTCGATTACAACGCATTGTGAGGTCAGTAATGGGGTAATTTTAAGTTTTTTGGGTGAGTTTGGGTTTTGGATGTCGGATTAGAAATTTGAGGTGTATTCTGGGGTAAAATTGGAAAATTGGGGTGTGTTTTGGGGTCAATTATGAAAATGCAGGTGTGCATTTGGGTCAAATGTGATTTTTAGGGTGTGTTTTGGGGGCTCAAAAAGGACTTGTAGGGTTCACGGTTTGGTTTGGGGTGCAAAGGTTAGTTTTCGGGTTGCACTCACTGAAGTGGGAATAGTCATTTTTACGTCTCCGCTATGCAACACCTTCCCTACTGTTGCAATATGCCTAGTATTAGTATGCATTGGAATGGAATGCGATCTAATGGCATGCGTCGTAACTACGTATGTACCTTTGGCACACGAGTGGTACGCCCGCTGCGCATGGGCGCACAGCGGCCGGCATTGAGAAGTGCTGGGGGGGCTGGACAGCTGGGAGGTGGTAAACGCCGCAAAGAACACTGGATGGGGCGTGGACACGGGGGTGTGTGTGTGAGCGGGTGTTGTAAATATTTTAATGAGAGAAGTCTTACCCCGAAGCCGGGTCCCGTGTCTTCATTGCTCCTGCTCTCCTGCGTCTGCTTCCAGGAACAGGAAGTAGGCAGCCAGGCTCCCTCCCCTGAGCAATCATAACGCTGCGATGCGGCGGTGGGATTGGTAATCGGCAACGGGACAAGGCATGCAGCCAGGGGCTGGAGGGGTGGGCATGTTCTCCATGCAGGCTATAATGCAGCCTGCATTACGAACAGGGAAGTGCACATGACTGCTTTGGGAAGCCTGAGTGGGCCGACCAAACAGTCATTGCGCACTTGAGTGGGCATGCCAATCTGCCCATGCCCTGCTCCGTGCTTGGAGCAGTCCTACCCACCCCCCCACCCGCAAAGGAAACATAGCACGATTACATCAGTAAGTTATCATCATGTGATGATTGTTCCTCTTCTGCACTGCTTGAAAGCAGTGGGGCCACGCTCTTCCGCCGTAGCGGATTAGCCGCCACTGGGGGTGCGTCATCTACGTGTGCTAGGCCTGGGCGACTCGATCCCCGGGCGTCCTGCACTATGCGTCCCACCTTCTTCTTACCTGGACATTGACACCGTGGCGCAATCCGCTGCACTCTCTCCAAATCTGTGACTCAGCCAGCAGGAGCCTCAGCCAGGTGTGATTTCACAAGCCTGGGTACAGCAGTCACCGCCAAGTCCGCTGGTGAACCTCCCGATGCAGTTGATGCAGCAGGGCCCCCTTAGGCGTGAAGTTGCAGCGCTCCCACCACACTAGTTCAGTACAGCTCAGGGGCCTCACCCTTCATAGCATCTGGCCAGCCCAACATCCTCCGGCCTGTGATGCAGAGAGGCGGCACCCACCGTTGGTAATCCCCTCCGTGCACCCCGGTGTAGTGATGGATCGTAGTATGCGATGCAGACTTCCCTACGTTGGGGCGCATGAGCGCCTCTACTATTAACAGCACCAAGGTGCGCAAGGAGGTCTTCTCACACAGGTCAGCAACGTGTCTCCATGCGACCTGCCAGACTTCACCACCAGGTATGGGCGATTGTCGCGCCTCAATGTCTACCGCCATGGCTCATCGACTCCACAGCTCCTCCACATCCCACTCCAGGCTCCAGACGCAGGTCCAGTGAGGCATCCAGGCTCCAGACGCAGGTCCAGCGAGGCATCCAGGCTCCAGACGCAGGTCCAGCGAGGCATCCAGGCTCCAGACGCAGGTCCAGCGAGGCATCCAGGCTCCAGGCGCAGGTCCAGTGAGGCATCCTGGCTCTCATCCTGGTCATCCTGGATGTTGGGTGGCTTGCAGGGGTTGTTGATGTGTGCTGCACTTGGCCCTGGCTGCTCCATTCTGCATTTGATTGGTTTTTAGGCCTATTTTCAATTGGAGGTTGACTGATAGGCTATTTTTTGCATTAGAGGCAAAAAAAACTCACGCTGGGCTGACTAACGTGAGTTTTTTTTGCCGCTAATAGGCCTATCTGTATTTTTCGCCCGCTAACGCCGGAATTCCTATCGCCATCGCGCTATTGTTAGCGGCAGTTTTCACCACGATCCCTGATACTATCGCCATGTAGCGACAGCTTGTAAATACGCGGATAACATGGTGATAGTTTTCAGCGGTAAGCGGCGATAAAAATACTGTCGCTAACTAGCGTTAGCGATAGTTATCGCCAGTGCTTGTACATATGCCCCTTAGTGCTCTAGTTCAGGGAGGTTGCATAGCAGGTGGAGATAATTATAGCAGATTTTAGATGCCAATGTTAAACAGTTGCTCTTCAGTATTTTTATGCTTGCCAATAACTCTTTTTACGAAGTTGGTTTGAAATTGCAAAGCCTGTGACACGTAAAACAAGAGGCTACGTTAATACAAAAAGCTCAAGACGCAATGTAAAAAAAATACAAATATTGTGAGTCAGAAAAGTCTTTCCGGTATGCAAAAAGGCTTTCAATTCCCTTTTTGAAAAGCACATAGCAGTGATTCCTTCCTGTTTATGAGTTGCAATATTATGTATCAATGTTTTGCAACAGCTAATGAGGTCGCAAAACATTGAAAGGTTACCGCCATGCCAGTTGTGGTGGAAACTAATTAGCAAAGGGTGAATGCTGGTGGGTGACCTCGGAGGAGAGGACAGTGGTTCCTTAAATGTAAACAGATTTATAAAGCAACTCCTGTCCCTTTACGTAACATGGCTGCTTTAAAAATAGTTTCATATGTAAACAATGCAGCTGCAGGGATGGAGGTCTGCTAAACCTCGCAGGCTTCACTCATCCATACAACCCTATAAAGACATGTCCATCTATTATCAAACACGTTCACTAATAAAAACCCAAATCTATTAGGATAGGATAGGGATTTATAAAGCGCACTAAAACCCGAAGGTGCCAAGGCGCTGAGCGGCGAGAAGAGGAGAGGAGAATGAGAGGCTGCTGACTAAACTGAGAAAAGCCAAGTCTTCAACAGTTTTTTGAACACCGGAAGGGATTCCACCTGGGAGATCGAGGAGGGTAGAGTATTCCAAAGTTTGGCCGCTGCCACCGAGAAGGAGCAGCCGCCTCATCTGGCTTTGCGGACTCTAGGGATGATAAGTTTTCTCTGGGATGAAGATCTGAAAGTCCTCCCAGGCGTATACCATTTAAACATGGTTTTCAGCTGCTGCAGACCTTTATTATGCAAGGCCTTGTGAACCGTACACAAGGCTTTGAAGGAGATTCGCTTCCTAATTGGGAGCCAGTGCAGAGTGCAAAGCCCCTCCTTTGCTGAGTGCCTTTTTGGGATATTAAGGATCAGCCTGGCAGCCGCGTTTTGTACGACCTGAAGCCTGTTCAGGGAGGCCATACTAGTATTCAAATACAAGGCATTACAGTAGTCAAGCCGGGAGGTAACCATTGCAATGACCGTGGGCCGATGGAGTGCAGATGGAATATACGGAAGCACCTTTCTGAGAGTCTTCAGAATGTAAGAGCAAGTACTGACAGTGCGACTGACCTGAGCCTCAAAAGTCAGGCCCATGTAAAAAATAACCCCCAATTTTTTTACTGTCTTGGCGGGAACAGGAAGGGGACCGCAAACTCCCGGCCACCAGGCATTTGACCAGATTGAGGTCTGAGGACCAAAAACTGGAGCTCGGGTTTTTTTGCATTGATCTTAAGGGAATTATTTTGCATCCATCTGATAATACTGGCCATGCACTGGTTAAATTTCTCGGCGACCGACTGCAGATCATGAGAAATGGAAACAATGATCTGCGTGTCGTCAGCGTAGGAGATCACCTGAAACCCAAAGGATCTGATCAGCTTGGCCAGCGGGGCCACATACACATTAAAGAGGGTGGGGCTCAGGGACGAGCTTGGCTTTGACAATGCATATAATATCGGGCCCTAAGAGATAAGCCATTTCTCAACATTCTTTCATTAAAAATATCATTCCAAGACATCTATTGGCAGTAAAGTATGGGCAGTCACATGAAGGTAGGGTTGGGGGGAGCTTGGTTTAATGTTCCTCCCGCCCCATGCCCTTAATCTCTGGATTTGCGTTGCTGTCAGGTATGTAGCCCTAAGAGGTGAGAAAAAGCAATTACCTGTCATCGCACTCACACGGAAGGTCACGCAGAAGCATTCATTACTAAAACAAAGACACGTCCTTCTAACTCCCATCACGAGATAATTAGGAGACATAACTGTTCTTTAGCAAGCTTTCCAAGAAGACTAACGTTGCCCAGGAAGAGGTGAATAAAAATGTGAAATTAAATTAAAATAATGTACACCTCATTGAGAGCATGTAAGACACAATTAAGCTTAATAAAACCGTTCAGAGCAAAAACAGCTACAAGAGAGTGTCATTAAGTTCAGTAAGACTTCCTGAAAGTCTGGCAGATTGAAGGCTGGGGTCGCGTGTGTGTCTGTGTAGGTGTTTGCACTGAAAAGATCCCTTAGGACAGTGGTCTTCAAACTTTGTATTGCTGCCAACCCCGTGGAAAAAAAATCATTGCCCCCCCCTCAAAATTTTTAACAGTTATTCTATTAAACTTGCAGTGTTTAAATATGTCTAGACTTATTTAAACAATGCAGTTAAGTTGTGTTGCATTTAAAAAATGCAATCAAATACATGATTGCCAAACAAACTATTCTGGTCAGGCAGGCCTCACTGACTTGTAAATGTATCCTCAGTGTGATTATTAGAAATTGGGGTGGGAGGGTTTGAAGAATATTTGAAGTCCCTTCCCTTTTGACACCTTCTTCCAGCCACAAGTAATAGCTGGTTTTGCAACGTCCATATGTGGGAAACAAAGGCAGCGCTGGCAAAAATATTCAAATCAGCAGTGCTCTCCTTCATCCTCTCTCATGCTCTACTTCCATTCATCTTTTCTTTGGGCCTGATTCACAGAACTAACTTACGTCAAAAACGTAAAGTTAGTACTTTTTGGTATTCACAGAATACACTTACTCATTTTGGTATTCACAGAATGAACTTACTCATTTCGGTATTCACAGAAGTTAGTAGTCCTAACTTTAGGACTCCTAAATGCCTTCTGTGAATACCGAAAGTCTTAAAGTTAGGATTTTCTCAGTTTAGGAGTAGTAAAGTTAGGACTTCTAACTTTACAACTCCTAAACTGAAAAATCCTAACTTTAAGACTGTCGGTATTCACAGAAGGCATTTAGGAGTCCTAAAGTTAGGAGTCCTAACTTTACTACTCCTAAACTGAGAAAAATCCTAACTTTAAGACTTTCGGTATTCACAGAAGGCATTTAGGAGTCCTAAAGTTAGGAGTCCTAACTTTACTACTCTAAACTGAGAAAAATCCTAATTTTAAGACTTACGGTATTCACAGAAGGCATTTAGGAGTCCTAAAGTTAGGAGTCCTAACTTTACTACTCCTAAACTGAGAAAAATCCTAACTTTAAGAGTTTCGGTATTCACAGAAGGCATTTAGGAGTCCTAAAGTTAGGACTACTAACTTCTGTGAATACCGAAATGAGTAAGTGTATTCTGTGAATACCAAAAAGTACTAACTTTACGTTTTTGACGTAAGTTAGTTCTGTGAATCAGGCCCTTTGTTACTGTCCTTCTCTACTGCCTCTCTCCCTCTGTCTCTCTTTATCTCTTCGCCCTCACTCTCTCTTTCCAGTGCCTGCCGTACTTCACCCAGGTGTGCTAGAGAAAGTAACAGAGGCAAAAACAGCTGTCCTGGGCCATCAAAAATTGACCTCCGACAGCTCCAACCCTATCGGGAAATGACCAGTTGCATAAATGGCCAGTCGAAGTCCGGCTGATGGCTGCATGACAGAATACCTGACAGAATATCGAGGAAAACAATATCAAAATACACACTGTCAAAAAATATTGTTTTATCAAAGTATCATGAACCCATGCTTTAACAAGTATTCAAATATCGACTCCAAAAATGTAATCACTGCAAATATCTAAAATACCTAAAATCCCAAAATAAAAAATAAAGATATGGATAATATCTTTATCACATAAAATCTATCACTACACAAATATTGAAAACTAAATTATCGACAGCCAAAATATCACTACCAATAATAAAAAACTATTGAAAAAAAATCACTAAATTACTATTTCAAAAAGCTGTAAATGTAAAGCTCGTTATATTGTGAGTTTTATCATGCTGAGGTATATTGTTAAGGCATGTGCTGGGAACAATGTAATAAAATTTGTTTTCACATAAGAACAAATGAAGCTACATAATTAAACTGTATAATTATAACTATTTAAAATAACACAAAAACACGTATTTCTACATATTGTTGAAAATTTAAGAAACTAAAATTAATCTACATAAACCAAAAAATAACATTAAAACAACATTAATACTAAAATATAAACTAAAGCAATCACCACAACTATAAAAAAATACTTATTTATACCCTAACTATGCATAAACTTTATATGAATCTAACTACACACACACACACACACACACACACACGCACACACACACACACACCACCACCACCACCATACATATATATATTCCTTCCTGCAACCACCATTTTCGGATGATTTGGCCACACTTCCCCCGTAATCATGACTCCAACAGAGGTGCCAATTGGAATTCAGGTGCTCATTCAATATTTATTTTGCAATTTTCATTTAGAAGCAACACCCAATATGGAACGCCAACGCGTTTTGGCTTACGCCTTCAACCGGGCAACCCCATGGCCCACAACCATTGTGTTTAAAAAGGAAAAGAGGACTATTACAACCTCCTTACTCACTTCCTGTGCACATCATCTAGACTACCTATCTTAACAAAAATGTCTCACATTGGTAATATTGTTTGTTGCATACAGTGGCAATATACCTATAGTCACATTCTGTTTCCAACTATGGTATTCTCAACCAATCCAAATGTATAAAACAATTATTCCCAAACTTGAATTTAAATTTTACATCTGCATATTCATTATGTTAGGCAAATGCACATGCCCGTAGGCACCAATCTTGTTGATCGAGCATATCATTATTTCTGTAGGGTTTTACACACTTCTTTGATTGAACATACCAGTGTGTCAATATCAGAATTATTATTTCTCAATTTCAATATTGGGGGTATAAAATATGCGTGTCTTCAACACAGGCATTAAAAGGCGCTTGTACAGCCAATTACTCGTACCTCTGTATGTTGACCAGCTACTCACATAATTAAATCACAGTATTATTGCACAGAACCTATTAAAGTGCAAATGCTTGACTAAGAATAATATCCCACAATATCTCTTAGTCCTACACATAAAGTGCTCCAAGGCTGATTTTATATTCACATTCTCACAATCTAAATTGCAAATGCATAATCTAAAACGTATATAAAGTGCAATCACATATATATAGATAAAGTGCAAATGCATCAAACCTTGCTTGCCATGATAATCATATACGGGTAAAATGGTGCCATAAATGTCTCTCTACTGAGCCACAGTTATTATAAAGTGCAATTGCCATTTGTAAACACAATACTATATTGATTCTGTTCAGCTGTTACTGAAGTGCAAATGCAAGTGTGTTTCTCTTAATTCATATTGTCAATATTGCATAAACAAGTAGATGTAAACTTCTCACTCTCATATATACATAAAAAATGGAAGTGCAAAAAACCACTGTACCCTTTTATAATCGTAAAAGGATTCTGATGTTACTAAAGTGCAAGCACAAATATATTGAGGTATATTACTCTCAATGAATAAAAATCAATATTGCACAAATATTGCATAAAAATCGATATTGCACATACTAGTGGTGAAAGAAGAATCAAAGTAAACAATCATCTATCACACTGCTAGCAACTAAACACTGTGGCTGAAGTGGTCATATCTGAAGTAATATTGCGAGATACTGTATCACAGGCTTGTGCATGTCCCTTCTAACATATATACCAAAAAATGATAATTTGAAAATGTCGCTCAGCGCTGGGAAATGTGCAAAATTAGAAACAGTTTATACTCAACAATTATCTCATAGTGCCCAGATCACAGAGGGTCCAATAATGCTCTACCAATAAAATACTCAGGCGAAAAAACATATATATACACACAGATTGTCAAGTGCCCATATAGGTTCGTTCATAAATGGACTTGCAGCTCAGCATCAAGGTTATGTCCCCATGGTTTATCAGTGCCCAAGAGAATAATCATCTATGATTCGCACTGCCGTAGCTCCAATTCCCTGTTGTCTCTACGTGGGTGAATCTTAATGCGCCTGATGCCATAATATTGCAAGGATGTTTATTTGCCTTGTTGCACTTCCCAAAAATGTTTAGCCATGGGGTATGTTCAGTCCTGATGCTTGATGGCCCTAATGTGCTGCAAAATCCTTAATCTTAGCCTGTTAATGGTTCTGCCAACATAACGCATTACACAGCCACATTCTAGTACATGGGCCACAAACTCTGTATCACATGTGATTTTTTCCTTGAACTTGCATAGCCTGCATTCAAATCTCTTATACTCTTTACAATTAGTTCCAAATTTGCAGGCTTTGCAAATGCCACATTTTGTGAAACCATTAGTTCTACTAGTCAGCCAGTCTGGTTCCTGATAAAACATAGATCTAGTTAAAATGTCACCCAAGGATGGTGCCTTACAATACGTAATCTTGGGATACTGGCCTATAGCATCGTTCAAATGTTCGTCATGTTTCAAGATGTGCCAATTACGCTTGATCAGGGAACTAATAGACCCATATTCCATGTTGTAGCCCATGAAAAAAACGTATCACTTGTCCTGGTCACTCGAGACCGCCGGTGTGGTTGGGGATTTAGCCTGAGAATTCATGAACAGCAACTGCTCCCTGTTTTTCTTCAGAACCCTCTGTTTAGCTTTGAGCAGGCTAGCTGGATATCCTCTAACAGAGAACCATGCAATCGTCAACCTGGCTTCTGTTTCAAATGATGCATCAGAAGAGCAAATACTCCGTGCCCTAAGCATCTGACTATAGGGTATACACCATTTAAAGGAGCGTAGATGGCCACTATTGCCATGCAGAACTGAATTACAGGCAGTCTTTTTTCGAAAAGCATTGGTTGGGATGGAATCACCTACCACTTGTTGTTTAACATCCAAAAAATCAATTTCACATGCGCTCCACTTTACAGTCAACTGTATGTTACAGGGATTAGTGTTTAGGGTTGCAAATAATCAATCAACGATGCCTCATCTCCATCCCATAGAATAAACAGATCGTCAATGAAGCACGCCCACATTGCAATCTTACTGGTGTGGTGCGCATTACACTCCGCCCATGCAACTTATTTCTCCCACCAGCCCATGTATATGTTTGCATTAGTGGGGGCAAATGCTGCCCCTATTGCTGTACCTTGCTTCTGAAGGTATATTTTTTAAGAAAAAAAAGCAGCTGTGTGTTATATTGAAAGATAGCATTGTGAGGAGCATCATGGTATGCTGTGCAAGGGCCAGGGATCTTGATCTAAAAAAATACCAGCATGCCTATATGCCACAATCATGGGAGATGGATGTATACAAAGTACACACATCCATGGTTACCATTAAGTAGCCATTCCGCCAGGGGATGTTATTGACTTTACATTAAAAAAATCATTGGTATCCTGTATGTACGAAGCAAGTTCAGTGACATAATGGCTTAGAAATGAATCCAAGAACCTGGAACTGCTCTCTAATAGAGACCCCATCATACTGACAATCGGCCTTCTCAGAGGATTTAAAAGGTCCTTGTGCACCTTCGGGAGACAGTTGATGACTTGTGTCCTGGGATAATCGATCTTTAAGTATAGATGTTTTTCATGTGATAACAGCCCCTGTTCAGCCCATCCACTGAGCATGGCATGATATTCCCTCTCATGATCACTGATGGGGTTGCTTCTCAGTTCTCGATAGTGTTCCTTCACCCTCATCTGCCTGTTCATCTCTCTAGTGTATTGACTGGTTTTTAAAATAACAACATTGTCTCCTTTGTCTGAGGACTTGAGGATGATAGATTTGTTGTTCCTCAATGCATTTTACTCATGCCAATCCTGTGCTGTGAAGTTGTTATGGTCGCTACGTCGTTCTACTACTCGCAATTTGTTGATAACATCTATTAAAAGCTCATGGAACACATCTACAAAATTCCTAGTTGGCAGTTGCAGTATAAATCTACTTCCAGGTTTCAGTCCACTGTCAATAGTGCAGTCTGTAATGAACCCCATCTGATTTAGTAGGGGAATATCACCTTCATTAAAAGCCACCCCAGGACCACTGGTCAAGCCTCCCATATCCAGGCTATTAATCTCTAATATATCCGGAATGTCACCAATAGAAAAGTGCACAGAGATTGATGCAGGACATCCAGTGTTGACGGTTTTTTCGGGGCACTTCATTGCAAAGTGTTTACGCAATTTTAGTTTCCTGACAAATTTGTAGGCCTCTATCCTTAGATTAACAAAATCTGGTCCTACTGAGGGGCAAAAGCTCAGACCATAATTCAGAATCTTTAGTTGGTCTAGTGTGAGGGGAATGCATGAGATGTTGATCACAGTATTATCCGCATCCCGTTCCATTCCATTGAAAGATGTCAGTCCTGCGTTTCTTTAGTCTCTTTCACCTTTCCTTTTCCTTTTCCCTTGACCCCTTGGTCCCTTGCATTGTCTCTGCCTCGATTCTGCTCCCTGCCTCGCTGGGGCGTCACCATCCTAGGAAGCCGCATCTCCTCCTAACAATCCAATTTCTCTCTGGGTCCTTCATCCGCAGAGGACCCTGGTTCAGAACTCTCTTCTGTATCACTGACATTCATTGTTTTGCGACCCATTGTATTTAATCTCGCTTTGGCTCTGAAAGGCTCGTATTTTTTTGCAAAAGTGTAGATCCTCCCAAATTGGTAACCCAACTTATGTCTGTTAAATTTGTGAACCTTGCGCATACGCATCTCCTCCTTATGTTTCTCAATACGTTGCTCCATTTTCTTAAGGAGTGTTCTAACTTCTTCCTGTTCTTTAACGGTCTCACCTTCTTTCATGAGTAGATCTACAATTGCTGTTTGCTCTTCCATATGATGCCTTGCATGAGTTATTAGTGTTTCCATGAGCCTAAAGGAGCAACCTTCCGTATTAGATCTCCATTCCTAAAACAGATCAGCATTCATATCTTCAAATGTGGGCATCACAAAAATATGCAACCCACGTGGTATCCTTTTGCATTCAATATACCTCATCAGCGATGTCGTCTCCCACCATTTTTTGAATTACGCAATCAGCACTTTCTCTGATTCCCTAATGACCACCTGAGGTGTTCTTGCAGCTCCTGTTCCTTCTTGGTGTGCTCCCACATTCACTGTTGCACCACTGAATACGTCCAAGGCTGCTTTCTCCCACTGAGCTCTTCGTTCTGCCATCATAAATGTATCAGTCAGTTCAATGTCACGATCCTCTAAATACTCACAGTTCCAACAGTGCTGAGCAACAAATCTCATTTTATTAAAACCGGACATGCAGTTCAACAACAATAAACAGGTGTAGTTGGGTGTTGCTGTCTTAAAGAAATCAAGAGCAGCTAAAAAGTATTCTCAAGTTTGGAATCACCTCTGGCATACTCCGTATGCATGGAGGCGAGGAATCCAGCTCAAACGCCCATTGGTTGGTGTGCAGGCGGCCGGGCCGCGTAAGGCCAGAAACAATCAATGTCGCGCAGTCACTCAAACAGAAGCCTCCCATCCGACCTCAGTCATGCGTGAGGAACACTTACCCCGTACTTCCTCAGTATTCAGCCTAATCCTCCATTTTCTTCCAGTTACTGGCGGAGAGCAATCCGCAAAAACGTTTGCCTTAAGTTCCCGCTTGAAACAGGGGCACTTCTCTTCTCAGCATTCAGGCCGTCTGCGCGCGGGATCGTGCATAAACACTCCATCTGAAACTACCACTTTCTGATGATTCGCCCGCACTTCCTCCGTAATCATGACTCCAACAGAGGTGCCTATATATATATATATATATATATTCACTGAAAAAACCATAGGTTTTAGGGACGTTATAGTTAGAAATTAGCATTTAAAAAACCTTTGAAATTCACTGAAAAAACCATAGGTTTCAGGGACAGTTATAGTTAGTTGGACATTTCACTCGTACAAAACCCGTGAAATTCCCCCGTTATAGTTAGTTCAGCTAACTATAACTCGCGCCCCCGCAATGCACTGCTGATGACGTCACATATTACATCACTCATGACATGGTCAGTGAAATCACTGATGACATCACTGATGACATCTCAAATGACATCAATGATGACATCACCCATGTGATAATTTGATGCATCTTCTCACACCTAATATAACTTTTGATACACCCACTGTAAATTACAGACTGCCATTGTCAAAACCATAGACACTCCAACACCAATAACTACATACACACTCACTGATTCTTAGGTCTACACACACATCCAATCACTCACCTGTACAGTCACTCATACTTACGGTCACTCAGTACAGGACTATCATATGCACTCATACACCTAAATAGACACTCACACACCGCCACTCATCCATAGAGGTACTCACACACCTAGTCAGTCATGCAAATAATTAATCACACTGCCATTTACTCACCTATACAGTTATACACACACCAGCTCACTTATTCATACAAATACTAGCACATTCTTACGCTCTTATACAATCACTGATACAAGCACACACTCATCCATACAGCCACTCTCACAATCACACACTATCACTTATAGCCATTTATATACTCCAACACACATATATACTGCCTTTGACATATGGAGTTACTCACACATGTACCACTGAGATATACATTCACTCACTAACACACCCATACACACACTCACCCACCCATTAAGTCCATCACAGATGCACTCTTGAAACCATGCACCCAGTGAATCACCCACTCACACATCTATGCACAGAGTCACACACACCCCACCCACACAAACACTCAGGCACCCATACAAATACTCAGACAACCAATCAATAACTCATATAGACACTCATGTAGCTATTCACAAACCCATGCAGCCACTTACACAGCAACAGACAGACGGATACAGACATTCACACAGTTTAGTCACTAACCCATGCATTCAGTAGGATACGTTTAATCACTCACTTATAGAGTCAGTCACGCACCTACTAAATCATCCATTCAGACACTTATACACCCACTCATTCTTCAATACACCTTGGCATATATATTAAACATATTTAAACTTTATAGAAACACTGAGTCACTGGATGATGTCATCAGTGATGTCATTTGAGATGTCATCAGTGATGTCATCAGTGATGTCACTGACCATGTCATGAGTGATGTAATATGTGACGTCATCAGCAGTGCATTGCGAGGCGCGAGTTATAGTTAGCTGAACTAACTATAACGGGGAATTTTACTGGGTTTTGTACGAGTGAAATGTCCAACTAACTATAACTGTCCCTAAAACCTATGGTTTTTTCAGTGAATATATATATATATATATATATATACATTTGAATGTTATTCATTTGACATCTGGGAAAGCCTTTCTGTTAGAGAGCATTGTTGCATATATATGTATAATTATGTATGTATATATATATATATATATTCACTGAAAAAACCAGAGGTTTTAGGGACAGTTATAGTTAGTTGGACATTGCACTCGTACAAAACCCGTGAAATTCCCCGTTATAGTTAGTTCAGCTAACTATAACTTCGCGCCCCGCAATGCACTGCTGATGACGTCACATATTACATCACTTATGACATGGTCAGTGACATCACTGATGACATCACTGATGACATCTCAAATGACATCACTGATGACATCATCCAGTGACTGTGTGTTTCTGTAAAGTTTAAATATGTTTAATATATATAGGGAAAGGCGTATTGAAGAATGAGTGGTTGTATAAGTGTCTGAATGGATGATTTAGTACGTGCGTGACTGACTCTACAAGTGAGTGATTAAACGTATCTTACTGAATGCATGGGTTAGTGACTAAACTGTGTGAATGTCTGTATCCGTCTGTTGGTGTGTAAGTGGATGCATGGATTTGCGAATAGCTACATGAGTGTCTATATGGGTTATTTATTGGTTCTATGAGTATCTGTATGGGTGCCTGAGTGTTTGTGTGGATGGGGTGTGTGCGACTGTGCATAGATGTGTGAGTGGGTGATTCACTGGGTGGATGGTTTCAAGAGTGCATCTGTGATAGACTGTATGGGTGGGTAAGTGTGTGTAAGAGTGTGTTAGTGAGTGAATGTATGTCCCAGTGGTACATGTGTGAGTAACTAAATATGTGAAAGGCAGTATATATGTGTATTGGAGTATATAAATAGCTATAAGCGAGAGTGAGTGATTGTGATAGTGGCTGTCTGGATGAGTGTGTGCTTGTATCAGTGATTGTATAAGAGCGTAACAATGTGCTAGTATTTGTATGATTAAGTGAGCTGGTGTGTGTATAACTGTATAGGTGAGTAAATGGCAGTGTGTTTAATTATTTGCATGACTGACTAGGTGTGTGAGTACCTCTATGGATGAGTGGCGGTGTTTGAGTGTCTATATAGGAGTAAGAGTGCATATGATAGTCCTGTACTGAGTGACCATAAGTATGAGTGACTGTACGGGTGAGTGAGTGGATGTGTGAGTGTAGACCTAAGAATCAGTGAGTGGGTATGTAGTTATTGGTGTTGGAGTGTCTATGGTTTTGCGAATGGCACTCTGTAATTTAGATTGGGTGTATCAAAGGTTATATTAGGGTGTGAGGAGCTGCATCAGATTATCACGTGGATGATGTCATCAGTGATGTCATTTGAGATGTCATCAGTGATGTCATCAGTGATGTCACTGACCATGTCATGAGTGATGTAATATGTGACGTCATCAGCAGTGCATTGCGGGGCGCGAGTTATAGTTAGCTGAACTAACTATAACGGGGAATTTCACGGGTTTTGTACGAGTGCAATGTCCAACTAACTATAACTGTCCCTAAAACCTCTGTTTTTTTCAGTGAATTTCAAAGGTTTTTTAAATGCTAATTTCTAACTATAACGTGTCTGAAACCTATGGTTTTTTCAGTGAATTTCAAAGGTTTTTAAAATGCTAATTTGTAACTATAACGTGCCTGAAACCTACGGTTTGTTCAGTGAATTTCAAAGGTTTTTTAAATGACAATTTTTAAATGTATTAATTTTTATATTAATTTTTTTCATACTGATTTACTACATTTTTAGAAACAATTTCTTTTACATATTTTATTTTTTAAATTACATTGTAATTACATTATACATTACATTACAAAAATACTTTCTCAGAATGAATTACTTTAGTTTAAATACTTTGCACATAGGCAATAGACTTTTAAGTACAGTAGTTACAGTTGTTGCAATGGGCAACACATTTTCAAACACAATGCAACATTCAGCTCAATGTGAATTTCTAGTTAAATGCAATTAGTTACTTTATGGATTACTTTTTCTAACCACAGGACTGGATCCTAGATTCAGTCCTGGTACATCTCCTGTAAACAGTTGAGTAAAAGCGTTTTGGTTACAGTCGTGATTTTTAAGGAATATTATTGTATTTTAAAAGTTGACACTTAGAAACTTTTTCTCATAGAATCACCAATGTTATCCTATGGAAGGAAATTCACTTAGCAGGTAAAAACTGTTATCGTTACTTTTTCTTACTCAGTGTTGGATCCTGGATCCAGCACTGGTGCATCTCCTGTAAACAGTTGAAAGAATGCGTTTAAGTCATACAGGCGATTTTTAAGGAATATTTGTAGTTTGTGAAAATCGACACTTTGAAACTTTTCTGCTGAAAACCAGACAATGGATTCCTATGGAAGAAAATATAAGTTACTGGTAAGTACGGTTAAAATTACTTTTCAGGACCAGTACTGGGCTGAAAGATACAGCACTGAGGTCTCTACTTATAACAGGTGAGTAAATCGGAATTCGTATTTCGGCTGATTTTAGAGGAATATTTGTATGTTTCAAAAATCAACACTTAGAAACTTTTTCAGCAAAAATCAGGCAATGATATCCTATGGAAGGAAATTCAAGTTACTGGTAAGTACGGTTAAAATTACTTTTCAGGACCAGTACTGGGCTGAAAGATGCAGCACTGAGGTCTCTCCTGATAACAGGTGAGTAAATCAGAATTCGGATTTCGGCTGATTTTAGAGGAATATTTTAAAGTTCCAAAACTCCACACTTAGAAGAATTTCCAAGTGAAACCAGTCAATGTTAGCCTATGAAGGAAATTCAAGTTACCGGTAAGTACGGTTAAAATTACTTTTGAGGATCAGTACTGGGCTGAAAGATGCAGCACTGAGGTCTCTCCTGATAACAGGTGAGTAAATCGAAATTCAGTATTTCGGCTGATTTTAGAAGAATATTTTAAAGTTCCAAAACTCCACACACAGAAGAATTTCCAAGTGAAACCAGTCAATGTTAGCCTATGAAGGAAATTCAAGTTACCGGTAAGTACGGTTAAAATTACTTTTGAGGATCAGTACTGGGCTGAAAGATGCAGCACTGAGGTCTCTCCTGATAACAGGTGAGTAAATCGGAATTCGTATTTCGGCTGATTTTAGAGGAATATTTTAAAGTTCCAAAACTCCACACTTAGAAGAATTTCCAAGTGAAACCAGTCAATGTTAGCCTATGAAGGAAATTCAAGTTACCGGTAAGTACGGTTAAAATTACTTTTGAGGATCAGTACTGGGCTGAAAGATGCAGCACTGAGGTCTCTCCTGATAACAGGTGAGTAAATCGGAATTCGTATTTCGGCTGATTTTAGAGGAATATTTTAAAGTTCCAAAACTCCACACTTAGAAGAATTTCCAAGTGAAACCAGTCAATGTTAGCCTATGAAGGAAATTCAAGTTACCGGTAAGTACGGTCAAAATTACTTTTGAGGATCAGTACTGGGCTGAAAGATGCAGCACTGAGGTCTCTCCTGATAACAAGTGAGTAAATCGGAATTCGGATTTCGGCTGATTTTAGAGGAATATTTGCACAATGGTGAAGGGAGGGGGCGGGGCCTGAGGTGACATCTGTGCAAACGCGCCCCGTGGTGCGTTTTAAGTTGGGGGATTAAGTCCCCTTGAATCATGAGGGTCCCTACGGGCCAACTAGCCCACCAGGAACCTCCAGTATGCGCCAGGGGCTGCGTTGCAGAGACATGTACAGAGGCCACATCCCTTTTTACACCTCTCTGCAACGCAGCTCTGTGGCGCTTTCTGGACGTACCTGTTGGGCTAGTTGGCCCCCAGGGACCCTCAGGATTGAAGAGGATTTAATTCCCCATCTTAAAACGCGCCACGGGGCCTGTTTGCACACATGTCACCTGAAGCCCCGCCCCCTCCCTTCACCACTGTGCAAACGCGCCCTGTGGCGCGTTTTAAGTCGGGGGATTAACTCCCCTTGAATCCTGAGGGTCCCTGGGGTGCAACTAGCCCACCATATACCTCCAAAAAGCGCCATAGAGCTGCGTTGCAGAGAGGTGTAAAAGGGGCGTGGCCTCTGTACACCTCTCTGCAAGGCAGCCTCCTGGCGCATACTGGAGGTTCCTGGTGGGCTAGTTGGCCCCCAGGGACCCCCAGTATTCAAGGGGAATTCGTTCCCCTCTGCAAACGCGCCAGGGGCGCGTTTGCAGAGTGGTGAAGGAAGGGGCGGGGCCTGCGGGCCCGATCGTTTTTTTTTTTTTTTTTTTGGGGGAGGGGGCCGCGTGGCCCCTCCCGAGCCACTACTTGCCCGGGGACCCCATCCCCCGGGGCTGGCCCTCTCGTTGGGGACTGTGGGGGGTCCCCAATCCCCCACAGTCCCGCCCGGCTCCCCGTGTCCTACGGAGCCGGCATTGCTTTACACATGGGGAGCAGCTAACATGCTGCTCCCCATGTGGAAAGCAATCGGCTTTGGATATTGGAAGAGAGAGCAGGTTTCCTGCTCTCTCTTCCAATATCCAAAGCAGTTTGCAATGACAGGACGGGAGCCGCGAGGCTCCCGTCCTGTCATTGCAAACAGCAGTGTCCCGGGGGTAGGCACCCTGGGACACTGCAGGAGCCGGCCCTGGGGGTGGTGGTCCCCAGGGCCATCAAGGGCTCCAGGAGGGGGCCGCGCGACCCCCTCCCATTCAGTGCACAGCCCCGGGAGGTGGTGGTCCCCGGGCTCTGGGGGTCCAAAACGGACCCCCATTGTAATTTTTCTTAGTGCCCCGGGAGGTGGTGGTCCTCGGGGCGTGTGGGGGCTGGAGCCCCCACACAGGTTTTTAATTAAAAAAAAGAAGCCCGGGAGGTGGTGGTCCTCGGGGCTGCGGGAGGGCTCAGAGCCCTCCCGCACCATTCTACATAAAGCCCCGGGGGTGGTGGTCCCCGGGGCTTGAGGGCCCTTAGAGGCCCCCACACATAAAATTAACCCCCCAGCATGCCCCCGGGACTTGGCCCACCCGGGGGCCAATTAACATCGAAGCGCGGAGACCGCTCTTCGATTTATTTATTTTTCGGCAGGGTTCGCGCTCCCTGAGCGCATCCTGCCGATTTTTAAAAAATAAATAAAAAATTTTTTTGCCCAGGGGGTCCTTGTGGGACCCCCTGAGCAGACCTAGGGGGTCAGGGTGTTTCTACCCTGCCCCCTTTGTGCGCTTTGCGCACTTGTTTCTGTCCCTCCGAGGGACAAAATGGCTGCCAACACTTCCTGATTTGGAGTGTTGACAGCCAATTAACATAAAGCTCGTGCTCGGGAGGATCCGCGGCCCTAGATATATCTATCTTTTTTACTTTTCATTTTCTCAGCAACTACTGAACGGATTTACACCATTTAACAAAAGGGTTCTTTCTGAACCAAGAACTACCTCTTTGCCAAATTTGGTGTAATTCCGTTCAGCAGTTCGGGCTGTAGCCGTGTCTAAAGTTTCCTATGGAAAATTGCATGGGGAAAACGCGTTTTGGGACCCCCTTTTTCTCGGCCCCCGCTTGACGAATCCCCGAGACTTTCAGGGTAGGAGCGGACCGGAGCGGGCCACAAAGTTTGAAAATTTTGCGAAGATACGTCAACCGGCAAGAGAGTTATTTCAAATAGAATGTCGCGGATTTCCTATGGATAATAGGTTGTAACTATAACTATCTACTGGCGACCGCCAGTAGATAATATATAAATATATAGTCATAGTTAGGACCAAAGTTTCCATAGGAAAAGCATTTTTTGTTTTGCCAATACCTTTGGCGCCGCTTGATGAATCTCGACTAAATTTTCACAGTACCTCCCCTTTTGGTCCAGCTGCTGAGTTGAATGTTTCGGGGTAATTCGTCAAGTGTGGGCCGAGAAAAAGGAGGGGTCTAAAAACGCATTTTTCCCATGTTAAATCTATGGGAATTTTTCATTTTTTGAACACGACTACAGCCCAAACTGTTGAACGGAATTACACCAAATTTGGACAGAAAGCTAAATGTTGATCCAGAAAGCATTCTTTTTGTGATTTAGTGTAAATCCATTCAGTACTTTTTTGAGATATTTATCTTTATAAAAATATAGATATCTGGGGACGTACGTCCTTGCAGTGGACTCACGAATCCTATTAAAATGTGATTGGCTGTCAACACTTCAACCAGGAAGTGTTGGCAGTCATCTTGGGACTCAGCTTGAAGCCGAGTCTCAGAAAAAAAGTTTTAAAAAAACAGAAAAAGGGGGCAGGGTAGAAATACCCTGACCCCCCAGATATGGTGGGTGGGTCCTTGAGGGACCCCACTGGCGATAAAAAGCATTTAACGTTTTTTAATTTTGCAGTGGACTCATGGGTGGATCCACGAATCCAAGGCAACATTTTTTTAAAAAGTAAGCACTTGCTTTGCAATAAGCCCCGGGTGGGCCAGGTACAGGGGGAATAACGTTAATGAAAAAGGAGGGCTCTTGGGCCCCCCCTCCTAGGCTTATATTAGGCCGTGGGGACCGCCACCTCCCCGGGGCATTAAATAGTATAAATGCGGGGGTTGCTCTGCCCTCCTGCGGCGCCCCTGCTGCCCGGGGACCGCCACCTCCCCAGAGCACAGCATTAATTAATTTAAAAATACAATGTGGGGGAGACCATAAGCCTCCCTCGCAGCCCCGGTGAAAGCCATAGCAAACAACTGCTCTGATTTCAACAAGCGAGAGCAGAAAATGCTCTCGCTTGTTGAAAGCAGAGCAAGAGTCTGTTTCCCTGCTCGCTGTGAAGCAAATAGGGAAACAGACATTGCATTGAGACCCAGAGAGCTGCATGTCAGCCGCTCCCTGGATCCCAAAGCAATGCCGGCTCCCGCAGGAGGCAGGGAGCCGGCAGGGACCACAGGGGCCTTCAGCGTCCCCCAGCGGTCCCATTCGTGAGTGGGGGCCCTAGAGACACCCTCTTGAAATGGGCAGGCCCTGGGGGATGGGGTCCCCGGGCCAGAAATCGGACCGGGAGTGGGGCTGTGCGGCCTCTCCCTCTTTTTTGAAATATTAAAATTTAAAAAGGGGCAGTCCCCAGGGGATGGGGTACCTGGGGCCGAAAAAGGCCTGGTAGGGAGGCCAATCAGCTCCCCTCCTTTAAAATAAAAAGAGATATAAAAAAGAAAAGGCCAGTACAAGGGGTAAAGGGTCCCCGGGGCAGAAATTGGCCTGGGAAGGGGGGGGGCCCTCACCAATTGAAAAAAGGGCTGGCCTCAGGGGACGAGGTCCCCGGGGACAAAAATGGCCCAGGGAAGGGGGCCATGCAGCCCCCTTCTCTTAAAAAGAATACCAAAATAGAAAAAACATCTGGTAAGTCGCCGGAGGCTACACTCCCTTCACCAAATGCACCTCCTGGGTCAGTGGTGGTTGGGGGACTAAGTACCCTTAGATGCTGAGGGTCCTTGGGGTCCAGGAACCCCTTCTGTTACCTCCAGTGAGTACCAGTTAGAGAGATTGCTGAGAGGACTTAGAGGCCACGCCACCTTTCTACACCACTCTGCAAACGCACCTCCTGGCCCGCTTCTGGTTGGAGAATGAATTCCACTTTACTCCTGAAGGCCTCAGGACTAAAGTGGACTGGTTTCCCCAACCAGTAGTGCGCCTCGTGAACAAGGTTTTTGTAAAACCGAAACGCGTAGGTCATCTTGCTATCCCTGCAAATGAAGGAATAAAAGAATAAAATTATTGTTGCATTTAACTACGGGAGTGCGTCCCGTTTTTCCTTCTGGCTGAAGGATTGTGTGGAAATATTGAGTGGCGTGGTTCTGCCGCAGGGAGCCGCACCCATATTGAGCGCTGCAGATCTCGGTGCAAGGGAACCGTTTTGGAGAAATATATATATATATATATATATATATATATATATATATATCTACTGGCGGTCGCCAGTAGATAGTTATAGTTACAACCTATTATCCATAGGAAATCCGCGACATTCTATTTGAAATAACTCTCTTGCCGGTTGACGTATCTTCGCGAAATTTTCAAACTTTGTGGCCCGCTCCGGTCCGCTCCTACCCTGAAAGTCTCGGGGGGGATTCGTCAAGCGGGGGCCGAGAAAAAAGGGGGGTCCCAAAACGTGTTTTCCCCATGCACTTTTCCATAGGAAACTTTAGACACGGCTACAGCCTGAACTGCTGAACGGAATTACACCAAATTTGGCAAAGAGGTAGTTCTTGGTTCAGAAAGAACCCTTTTGTTAAATGGTGTAAATCCGTTCAGTAGTTGCTGAGAAAATGAAAAGTAAAAAGTTAGTGATATCTATGGCCGAGTAGGGTACGCGTACCCTCAGCGCACCCTGCGCGCACCGTCCCGATCACGAGCTGCATGTTAATTGGCTGTCAGCTGGCTGTCAACATTCCGATTCAGGAAATGTTGGCAGCCATTTTGTCCTCGGTAGAACCGAGGGACAGAAACAAGTGCGCAAAGCGCACAAAGGGGGCAGGGTAGAAACACCCTGACCCCTAGGTTTGCTCAGGGGTCCCACAAGGACCCCCTGGGCAAAAAAATTTTTTAAATCGGCAGGATGCGCTCAGGGTGCGCGAATCCTGCCGGAAAATCGAAGCGCGGTCTCCCGCGCTCGATGTTAATTGGCCCCCGGGTGGCCCAAGTCCCGGGGGCATGGTGGGGGGGGATAACTTAATGTGTGGGGGCCTCAAGGGCCCCCTCAAGCCCCGGGACCGCCACCCCCCCGGGGCTTTTTTTGAAAAATGGTGCGGGAGGGCTCTGAGCCCTCCCGCAGCCCCGGGGACCACCACCTCCACGGGGCTTTTCTTTTATACATTATTAAACCTGTGTGGGGGGGGCTCCAGCCCCCCCACATGCCCTGGGGACCGCCACCTCCCCGGGGCACTAAACATTTTAATATGGGGGTCCGTTACGGACCCCCAGAACCCCGGGGACCACCACCTCCCCGGGCTGTGTACTGAATGGGAGGGGGCCGCGCGGCCCCCCTCCTGGAGCCCTTGATGGCCCTGGGGACCACCACCCCCCAGGGCCGGCTCCTGCAGTGTCCCGGGTGCCTACCCCGGGACACTGTAGTTTGCTATGGCAGGACGGAGCCTCGCGGCTCCCATCCTGCCATAGCAAACTGCTTTGGATATTGGAAGAGAGAGCAGGAAACCTGCTCTCTCTTCCAATATCCAAAGCGATTGCTTTCCACATGGGGAGCAGCATGTCAGCTGCTCCCATGTGGAACAGCAATGCCGGCTCCCAAGGGACGTGGGGAGCCAGCGGGACTGTGGGGGGATTGGGGACCCCCACAGTCCCCAACGGAGAGGGCCAGCCCCGGGGGATGGGGTCCCCTGGGCAAGTAGTGGCTCGGGAGTGGGGCCACGCGGCCCCCTCCCCAAAAAAAGAGAATTTTTTTATTTTTTAAAAATGGAAAGGCCGGCTCCGGGGATGGGGTCCCCGGGGCCTTAAAATGGCCAGAGGAGGGGGCCACGCTGCCCCCTCAAAATAATAAATATAGAGGCCATGCCCCGGGGATGGGGTCCCCGGGGCCAATACAGGCCCAGGGAAGGGGGCCACGCGGCCCCTTCCCGTTTTTTTTTTTTGGGAAATTTAAAAAGGGGTAAGGCCCTGGGGGATGGGGTCCCCAGGGCCCAAAAAGAGAAAAAAGGAAGGGGGGCCACACAGCCCCCCTTCAGTGGACAAATTTTTTTTTTTTTTTTAAAACCGATCTGGCCCGCAGGCCCCGCCCCCTTCCTTCACCACTCTGCAAACGCGCCCCCTGGCGCGTTTGCAGAGGGGGAACAAATTCCCCTTGAATACTGGGGGTCCCTGGGGGCCAACTAGCCCACCAGGAACCTCCAGTATGCGCCAGGGGGCTGCCTTGCAGAGACGTATAGAGAGGCCACACCCCTTTTTACACCTCTCTGCAACGCAGCTCTGTGGCGCTTTGGAGGTATATGGTGGGCTAGTTGGACTCCGGGGACCCTCAGGATTCAAGGGGACTTAATCCCCCAACTTAAAACGCGCCACGGGCGCGTTTGCACAGTGGTGAAGGGAGGGGCAGGGCTTCAGGTGACATGTGTGCAAACAGGCCCCGTGGTGCGTTTAAGATGGGGAATTAAATCCCCTTCAATCCTGAGGGTCCCTGGGGGCCAACTAGCCCAACAGGTACATCCAGAAAGCGCCACAGAGCTGCGTTGCAGAGAGGTGTAAAAAGGGTGTGGCCTCTCTACACGTCTCTGAAACGCAGCCCCTGGCGCATATTGGAGGTTCCTGGTGGGCTAGTTGGCCCCTAGGGACCCTCAGGATTCAAGGGGACTTAATCCCCAACTTAAAACGCGCCACGGGGCGCGTTTGCACAGATGTCACCTCAGGCCCCGCCCCTCCCTTCACCATTGTGCAAATATTCCTCTAAAATCAGCCGAAATACGAATTCCGATTTACTCACCTGTTATAAGGAGAGACCTCAGTGCTGTATCTTTCTGCCCAGTACTGGTCCTGAAAAGTAATTTTAACCGTACTTACCAGTAACTTGAATTTCCTTCCATAGGCTAACATTGACTGGTTTCAATTGGAAATTCTTCTAAGTGTGGAGTTTTGGAACTTTAAAATATTCCTGTAAAATCAGCCGAAATACGAATTCCGATTTACTCACCTGTTATCAGGAGAGACCTCAGTGATGCATCTTTCAGCCCAGTACTGGTCCTGAAAAGTAATTTTAACCGTACTTACCGGTAACTTGAATTTCCTTCATAGGCTAACATTGACTGGTTTCACTTGGAAATTCTTCTAAGTGTGGAGTTTTGGAACTTTAAAATATTCCTCTAAAATCAGCCGAAATACGAATTCCGATTTACTCACCTGTTATCAGGAGAGACCTCAGTGCTGCATCTTTCAGCCCAGTACTGATCCTCAAAAGTAATTTTAACCGTACTTTACCGGTAACTTGAATTTCCTTCATAGGCTAACATTGACTGGTTTCACTTGGAAATTCTTCTAAGTTTTGATTTTTGAAACATACAAATATTCCTCTAAAATCAGCCGAAATCCGAATTCTGATTTACTCACCTGTTATCAGGAGAGACCTCAGTGCTGCATCTTTCAGCCCAGTACTGGTCCTGAAAAGTAATTTTAACCGTACTTACCAGTAACTTGAATTTCCTTCCATAGGCTAACATTGACTGGTTTCACTTGGAAATTCTTCTAAGTGTTGATTTTTGGAACTTTAAAATATTCCTCTAAAATCAGCCGAAATCCGAATTCTGATTTACTCACCTGTTATCAGGAGAGACCTCAGTGCTGCATCTTTCAGCCCAGTACTGATCCTCAAAATTAATTTTAACCGTACTTACCGGTAACTTGAATTTCCTTCATAGGCTAACATTGACTGGTTTCACTTGGAAATTCTTCTAAGTGTGGAGTTTTGGAACTTTATAATATTCCTCTAAAATCAACCAAAGTACGAATTCCAATTTACTCACCTGTTATCAGGAGAGAACCCAGTGCTGCATCTTTTAGCCCAGCACTGACCCTGAAAAGTAATTTTAACCGTACTTACCAGTAACTTATATTTTCTTCCATAGGAATCCTTTGTCTGGTTTTCAGCAGAAAAGTTTCAAAGTGTCGATTTTCACAAACTACAAATATTCCTTAAAAATCGCCTGTATGACTTAAACGCATTCTTTCAACTGTTTACAGGAGATGCACCAGTGCTGGATCCAGGATCCAACACTGAGTAACAAAAAGTAACGATAACAGTTTTTACCTCGTAAGTGAATTTCCTTCCATAGGATAACATTGGTCATTCTATGAGAAAAAGTTTCTAAGTGTCAACTTTTACAGTACAATAATATTCCTTAAAATCACGACTGTAACCAAAACGCTTTTACTCAACTGTTTACAGGAGATGTCCCAGGACTGAATCTAGGATCCAGTCCTGTGGTTAGAAAAGTAATCCATAAAGTAACTAATTGCATTTAACTAGAAATTCACATTGAGCTGAATGTTGCATTGTGTTTGAAAATGTGTTGCCCATTGCAACAACTGTAACTACTGTACTTAAAAGTCTATTGCCTATGTGCAAAGTATTTAAACTAAAGTAATTCATTCTGAGAAAGTATTTTTGTAATGTATAATATAATTACAATGTAATTTAAAAAATGAAATATGTAAAAAAAATGTTTTCTAAAAAATTTCGAAATCAGTATGAAAAAAATTTATATAACAATTAATACATTTAAAAATTGTCATTTAACAAACCTTTGAAATTCACTGAAAAAACCGTAGGTTTCAGACATGTTATAGTTACAAATTAGCATTTAAAAAACCTTTGAAATTCACTGAAAAAACCATAGGTTTTAGGGACGTTATAGTTACAAATTAGCATTTAAAAAACCTTTGAAATTCACTGAAAAAACCATAGGTTTTAGGGACAGTTATAGTTAGTTGGACATTGCACTCGTACAAAACCCGTGAAATTCCCCGTTATAGTTAGTTCAGCTAACTATAACTCGCGCCCCGCAATGCACTGCTGATGACGTCACATATTACATCACTCATGACATGGTCAGTGACATCACTGATGACATCACTGATGACATCTCAAATGACATCACTGATGACATCATCCACGTGATAATCTGATGCAGCTCTTCACACCCTAATATAACCTTTGATACACCCAATCTAAATTACAGACTGCCATTCGTAAAACCATAGACACTCCAACACCAATAACTACATACCCACTCACTGATTCTTAGGTCTACACACACACATCCACTCACTCACCCGTACAGTCACTCATACTTATGGTCACTCAATACAGGACTATCATATGCACTCTTACTCCTATATAGACACTCAAACACTGCCACTCATCCATAGAGGTACTCACACACCTAGTCAGTCATGCAAATAATTAAACACACTGCCATTTACTCACCTATACAGTTATACACACACCAGCTCACTTAATCATACAAATACTAGCACATTGTTACGCTCTTATACAATCACTGATACAAGCACACACTCATCCATACAGCCACTATCACAATCACTCACTCTCGCTTATAGCTATTTATATACTCCAACACACATATATACTGCCTTTCACATATGTAGTTACTCACATATGTACCACTGGGACATACATTCACTCACTAACACACTCTTACACACACTTACCCACCCATACAGTCTATCACAGATGCACTCTTGAAACCATCCACCCAGTGAATCACCCACTCACACATCTATGCACAGTCGCACACACCCCATCCACACAAACACTCAGGCACCCATACAGATACTCAGACAACAAATCAATAACTCTTATAGACACTCATGTAGCTATTCACAAACCCATGCAGCCACTTACACAGCAACAGACAGATACAGACATTCACCCAGTTTAGTCACTAACCCATGCATTCAGTAAGATACGTTTAATCACTCACTTATAGAATTAGTCACGCACCTACTAAATCATCCATACAGACACTTATACACCCACTCATTCTTCAATACGCCTTTCCCTATATATATAAAAAATATTTAAACTTTACAGAAACACACAGTCACTGGATGATGTCATCAGTGATGTCATTTGAGATGTCATCAGTGATGTCATCAGTGATGTCACTGACCATGTCATGAGTGATGTAATATGTGACGTCATCAGCAGTGCATTGCGGGGCGCGAGTTATAGTTAGCTGAACTAACTATAACGGGGAATTTCACGGGTTTTGTACGAGTGCAATGTCCAACTAACTATAACTGTCCCTAAAACCTATGGTTTTTTCAGTGAATTTCAAAGGTTTTTTAAATGCTAATTTGTAACTATAACGTCCCTAAAACCTATGGTTTTTTCAGTGAATATATATATAGATGCTGCTGGAAATTTCTCCACGATCTCCATTCCTGACAGCAGAGCCCGCCCTGCAAGGTCGGGGGCCCCTGGTAAAATGGAGCCTTCGCTTGATATTATTGAGGAGGCATGACCTGCACACCCCACGTTCCAGCCACCGGATTTCCATGGGTATTTGGCACTGGGAGTGTGAAAGGGAGACGAAGGAGGTGCTTTTCCTCTCTCGGATAACCCGCTTCCCAAACATTTATCATGACAATACGAGCATATGCACTTTGCAAAATTTACAGAACATTATGCACCTTTAATTTGAACACTTTACTGCACATGATTCTGCACTTGACATTTGAAACAAAATGCTATCAAAAGCTAAATGGAATTATGTCCTTGCTGTGATGGAAAGAACTGTGTTGGTGCATTCTGGGGCCCGTAGTTGTTATCACGGGCCATGTGACCACTGGGCTTATATTATACTCACCTGTGATCAAGGCGATTCCTGCCGAAACGCGTAAGGACACTGAGTTGATAATGCTGCACAGACGAATAAAGTCTCTTTGGAAGCAAGATGGCGTTGTGACTCTGCATCTTCTGTTGCTGCTGTAAATTTCTCCAGGATCTCCATTCCTGACAGCAGAGCCCGCCCTGCAGGGTCGGGGGCCCCTGGTAAAATGGAGCCTTCGCTTGATATTATTGAGGGGGCATGACCCGCGCACCCCACGTTCCGGCCACCGGATTTCCATGGGTATTTGGCACTGGGAGTGTGAAAGGGAGCCGAAGGAGGTGCTTTTCCTCTCTCGGATAACCCGCTTTCCAAACATTTATCATGACAATGCGAGCATATGCACTTTGCAAAATTTACAGAACATTATGCACCTTTAATTTGAACACTTCACTGCACATGATTCTGCACGTGACATTTGAAACAAAACGCTATCAAAAGCTAAATGGAATTATGTCCGTGCTGTGATGGAAAGAAGTGTGTTGGTGCATTCTGGGGCCCGTAGTTGTTATTACGGGCCATGTGACCACTGGGTTTATATTATACTCACCTGTGATCAAGGCGATTCCCGCCGAAGCGCGTAAGGACACTGAGTTGATAATGCTGCACAGACGAATAAAGTCTCTTTGGAAGCAAGTCGGCGTTGTGGCTCTGCATCTTCTGTTTCTGCTGTAAATTTCTCCAGGATCTCCATTCCTGACAGCAGAGCCCGCCCTGCAGGGTCGGGGGCCCCTGGTAAAATGGAGCCTTCGCTTGATATTATTGAGGGGGCATGACCCGCGCACCCCAAGTTCCGGCCACCGGATTTCCATGGGTATTTGGCACTGGGAGTGTGAAAGGGAGCCGAAGGAGGTGCTTTTCCTCTCTCGGATAACCCGCTTTCCAAACATTTATCATGACAATGCGAGCATATGCACTTTGCAAAATTTACAGAACATTATGCACCTTTATTTTGAACACTTTACTGCACATGATTCTGCACGTGACATTTGAAACAAAACGCTATCAAAAGCTAAATGGAATTATGTCCGTGCTGTGATGGAAAGAAGTGTGTTGGTGCATTCTGGGGCCCATAGTTGTTATTACGGGCCATGTGACCACTGGGCTTATATTATACTCACCTGTGATCAAGGCGATTCCCGCCGAAAAGTGTAAGGACACTGAGTTGATAATGCTGCACAGACGAATAAAGTCTCTTTGGAAGCAAGTCGGCGTTGTGGCTCTGCATGTTCTGTTGCTGCTGTAAATTTCTCCAGGATCTCCATTCCTGACAGCAGAGCCCGCCCTGCAGGGTCGGGGCCCCTGATAAAATGGAGCCTTCGCTTGATATTATTGAGGGGGCATGACCCGCGCACCCCAAGTTCCGGCCACCGGATTTCCATGGGTATTTGGCACTGGGAGTGTGAAAGGGAGCCGAAGGAGGTGCTTTTCCTCTCTCGGATAACCCGCTTTCCAAACATTTATCATGACAATGCGAGCATATGCACTTTGCAAAATTTACAGAACATTATGCACCTTTATTTTGAACACTTTACTGCACATGATTCTGCACGTGACATTTGAAACAAAACGCTATCAAAAGCTAAATGGAATTATGTCCGTGCTGTGATGGAAAGAACTGTGTTGGTGCATTCTGGGGCCCATAGTTGTTATCACGGGCCATGTGACCACTGGGCTTATATTATACTCACCTGTGATCAAGGCGATTCCCGCCGAAAAGTGTAAGGACACTGAGTTGATAATGCTGCACAGACGAATAAAGTCTCTTTGGAAGCAAGTCGGCGTTGTGGCTCTGCATGTTCTGTTGCTGCTGTAAATTTCTCCAGGATCTCCATTCCTGACAGCAGAGCCCGCCCTGCAGGGTCGGGGCCCCTGGTAAAATGGAGCCTTTGCTTGATATATATATATATATATACATATAAACACATGAAAACAGCAAAAGGCCAATGATTGTGTATGTACAGGAAGGTTCCCCTTCCTACACATAAACAATCATTTTTTGAAAATGCAGTTTTGCAACTTCTGTGGGTGCTGCATTGAGCAGCACACATAGGGGGATATTCTCAAGAATAATCATCGCCAAAATAGGTTAACGCAATTTTTCATATCGCCGTCTAGCGCGGGAAAATAACGCCGTGTTAACGACTTATTCTCAACACGGCGGTAACATGCGACAGTTTCCCAATAACGCATCAAATGTCCGCGATTAAATTACCGGGACGACGATAAAAATCTAAAGCCGAATGTGAAAAAAGTGGTGATGGGCCCAACCGCGATAAAAAAATCAGCGATAAGCTGCGCCAGGCCTGCAAGTCCCACATGTCAGGCTGGAAAAACCACTATAAAAGCGGCAACAAAAAACACAAACAACTGCGAAGCACAATGGAGGTAGCCGGAGCAAGTACAGAGGACAACCAGAACCCCACAAGCCCCACGGAGGAACAGCCTGGGACCTCGGGGTCAGGGAAGGGCAAGGAGAAGAAGAAGAGGAACCCGCGTTTCAGTACGCAGGAAAACCAGATCCTCATTACAGAGGTGATAGAACACCACCACCAACTGTTCATCACCTCCACTGTGTCATTGGCAAATAAAAATACAATTTGGCAGTCCATCTTGGCCAAGGTGAATGCAGTCGGAGTGAAGAGAAGGGAAGTGGATGACTGCAAGAAGCGCTGGACTGATGTGAAGCCCAAAACCAAGCTGAAACTTGCAGCCAACCTGAAAGTAGCAATGCAGACTGGAGGTGGGAGTCCAGCGACACACCAGGAGCTGGATGAGATGGAGGAAATGGTGACCCGAGTCATCATTGGGAGACGGTGGCAGGAGTTGGGGGACCGGACACTGCACAACATGACCTGAGCCAACAGCAACAGGGTGAGTAATGACCAGGGACTGGGGGGACGGGGGGAGTTGGGCACAATGGCACAAATGCACAGTTAAGTATAGCACATCTGCGGACAAACCATGCCCAAGAGTCACAACTCTGACCAAGAGCCCAATTTACCCAAGTCTGCAATATATCAGCACTATATAAGCACAGAAGTGAAAGGCACACCGCCTGAAAGGGATAAGGGCCAGCCAAATCAGAGCTGAAGGGGTAACACACCCACAATGCAGCACACACACATAAGAATCAGAGCACCTCAACATTGACAACAATGTGGTACAAACTGCAACACTTACACAACAGAACAGAGGACACAACTGCTGCTGCTTGTGTGTAGAAAATGGCTATTCGCATTTGGCATAGCAGGAAACTGTGAGATGATAATGTACAAGTACAACCTCACATCCCTGATGGTGTAGAAATGTCAACTGTCCCGCATCAAATAGGCATCTCCGCACAAACAGTCACAATGTACATTGTCATGCAGTCTGTTAGTAAACTTGTACAATGCGTGAACATACATGTGAACACAATGTCAATCTGCATATCCCCTTCACATTGCAGAGGGAGAATCAACCCCTCCTGCAGAGCAGACCCAACAACTCAGCACTGATGATGAAGAGGACCACCCCAAAATCGACACCGACGCCCTCCAACAGCTCATGGACAGCTTCAGCACCCCACCTCCAGAAGCAGGGCAGCCCAGCTGCATCGAGGAGATCCCACCCCCTGCACAGACCACACAGCAGGAAGCACCCACCACCACGGCTGTCTCCCAGGACCCCCACGACCAACACATGGCATTCCAATGCCGTGTGTTAGGGTGCCAGGAGAAGATGGCTGATCAGCTGCGGGTAGGGTTCGACCTCATGGCAGCCAAACTAGATGCCATACGTGGGTGTCTAAGTCCCATCAGGGACTACTTACAGTCCCTAACGGACACCCACTGTCCGCTCCATGCTCTCCAACAATCCATGGCTGAGATCGCAGGAGTCATGACTCTGAGCCAAGAACAACTGTCTAGTCAGAGTGGCTCCAGCGATGTCAGCCGGGAGTTGGGACACATAAGGAGAATGATGGAGAGCTTGGAGCAGATGCAGGCGGAAAGAATGTTTGCCACGGCTGCACACCAGCGAGATGTAGCTGTGATCTTCCATGCCCTGCAGATCCTCGTCATGGCATTGCCACCACAAGGCCTGGCGCGGATGAATGCTGCTGCTACTACTCCATCCACATCTCCGCCCCCTGAAGTGTCAGTGCCACACAGTGCAGCAGACATTCCACCTCCGGCACCTGATGTGTCAGTGCCACACAGTGATGCAGACTAAACACCACCACCTACATGTGAGACACCTGGCACATCAGAGGACGAAGATGATGATGAATCTGGCTTTGTGGTAAGAATGAAGTGGTAGCATTCATCTCCGCCATATGGCCTGTTTCAGCTTGGTTCTGCCCTCTGCATCATGCCCTGGAATAACACCTTCCACTGTCCCCCGATACACTCAGCGACACTGACCTTGGACCTCGACATGGACTGCCATATTTTGTTTGGTTACCAATGACACAGCAATCACACTGTGGACTGAAGTCTTCCTCTTCCGATGAACTTGTCAATCCCTAAAGGACTCTGGTTGGCCCTCCACGGGGCAACAATGTAAAGTGGGGTTTGCATGGCCCTGTACTGGTCCAGCTTCAACACTCCACTGAATGTGAATAAAACATTCTAATTCACACAGATGTGTCATGGCTATGATCAATCAAGTATGAAAGTATGGATGAATATAGGGACAGTGATTCCACAAAAAGGTACTCCTGGGTAATGCTATCAATGCGCATGTATGGCCGTGACCCAGATAGGCAGGGAGACACACATTGTCATTCAAATCAACACTCATCACAGTTGAATACAAGTGAAGGTGCGTAGACTTTATTAGCATATGCGTGTCAGTACGGGCAAGATAAGTGCCACAACATGCAGACCAATGCAGCAGTATGTCAGAATGAGGAACGTTGCCAAGCGCCGCTGTCCACTCCGGGGGAGTGCCTCACCTTTCACAGGTGTGTGTTAACCCGCGTTGTTGTCCGCTCATGTATTCGGAGCTCAGGCGAATGCAGCTATGTCCACTGTTGTCGTGGGATATGTGACCAGATCTCCAAGATGCAACAAGGTGTTGGGACATGTGCAATGGGTTCCAATCTGTTGTGGCTGCAGGTACGTAGTTACTCGTCCATGAAAGCGATTGCAGCTTCGTAGGCCATCATTTCCAACATGAGGCCATTGTCGACTTCATCAAACAGGACGGCGAGGCAATCCATTAGCAAGTCCGGACAGATGTGCTGCGTCCACCCCCTGTCACCAATTAGCACTGCAGCCCAATAGGGGAGCGGTTCAATGTGGTCACTGCACACGAGGAGTTGTGCAATCTCCCAGGTCCAGCTGCCAGCATGGATGCCAAGTATCAAGGCATCCCATAAACGGGTATCACGGTGACACTCCTGGTCGTGTGCCAACAGGGGGCGCACACACATGTCAAAATCCAGTTCAGCTACCGTCCTGTTGGATAGGCAGACATCCATGGACCACTCGAATATGCACGATTGACAATGCAACACAGGCTGAACGCAGGTGACGTTGGCAAGGCGGAAGCTTAGCCGGTAACTGATCCGCAGCACTGCCAATGGCAGTGCCCCCAGTAAATGCAGCATAGGTGCACGGTACAGTTCCACGTGACAGGGGTTGTGCATGTGTCCGGGATGTTCTGCCATTGCGTTAGTGGCTCTGGTTGAAGAGGCACTGTTCTGACCTGCGCCAGTTCTGTGGATGAAATGCCACAGCTCGGATCAATGAGTTGTTTTAGTGTGCAACGGTTGTACGCCTGGGATGGTGTGGGAGTAAGTGTGAAGGCCATTCTATGCAAGATAACTTCGAGCAAGGACTTCTGTGTGTGGGGTGTATATACGTTGGTCTCTCGTCGGGCTGTGCGTAGTGTGGGAGTCGTCATCAGCTGCTATAGCATCTGTCAGAGGGTGCCGGGCACATGCAATTCTGAGGTTGGAGGTGCAGATGGTCTTCCGCCTGATAGTTCAGACAAAGGAGCTTTCATCCCTAATGTTAGTTTGTCATCTGCTTGCATTCAGGAAATGTGATGTGGCTTGTTGGGGGTGGGATGTGTGCGACTTTGGGATTCATGTTTGACATGTCTTGCATGTGGCAAATGAGCGGCATCACTGTGTGTTACGTTGCCTCACAGCTGCCCCTCCCTCCTCCGAGCCTATTTACTTGTGTGCGCTGCGCAGTTGCATCACTTGCACTCCTACGGCACACCATTGTCATGCCTGTCTGCGCATGTCCACAAGCCTGACAACGACACTGTGATGTTGGCCGTTGAAGGTGGGAGGCCACGTGAGTGTAGGCCTATGGTAAGGATAGGGCGGACACAGATGTAGAGTTCATGCCTGGCTGAACTCGCGCTGCGATTAAGGCTAGGCATTTGGCTCATGCTGCGGCAATACAGATACACACAACACTTGGCATGTATGAGCCAAGACCCCGAGCGGTCTTGCGCTCCTTCATTTCTCCGTTTGTGCGAGCCCGCCCTCCGGGTGCATGCTACATTGCAACATTGTCGATCGCGGGCCGAGTGGCGCCGACACTACAACAGAGACACACGCATTAGTTACTTCCTTGTCCTGGCCAGTACTGAACCACGCCCAGAGCCCCGAGCAAATTCTTCACACCCCTACGCTGGACTGGCGTACGCCGGCCCAGCCCACTCCGCTTACGCTTACAGGGGGGGACGACAAAGCTGCGTGTCCAAGGTCTTACCCACTGCCTGAGGTGACATGGTTGCGTCCGCTGTCCACAGCATAATGTAATGTGGTAGGGCCCGGGGCCATCATGCATACATAATGACCACACGGACACACTTAAATAGATAGTGGAACTGGCTACGGGCACGTGCGCCCGGCCCCTTTTTATTACCAGGGTCAAATGTCCAGTGACGCCTGTGCTGGATGGGTGTGGGGTGAGTGTAAGCCAGCCCTCAGGGAGTGGTTGGTGCTGGCAACAACTGGAACAGTGATCATCGGATCACACGCACAGATTCAATCATAAAGGGTCCATGACTTGCAGTGCACTGAGGTAGGGGCACCAGATCTGAAATCACACACACAAGATTCAATCATAAAGGGTCCATGACTTGTGGTGCACTGAGTTAGTTGCACCTGAAGAGCTGAGCAGGGTATCAAGCTGATGATGGCATCCAAGACAGGTGTGAGCAACTTTGATAGGATGGCTGTAAGACTCCTCCGACTCTGGCAGTTGTTGGTTGGAGGTGGTCCTGGCAGTGGTGGCGGGTGTGCAGCCAGCGATGATGGCGTGTCCTTGCAGGTCAGGATTGGATTTGATATGTGTGAGCCCTGCTGACTGCAGTGTAGGCCGGAGGCAGCGGTCAGCAAGGGCCCACAGCCACGTGGTGTTGACTTGAGCTGCACAGAGTTAGTGGCACCTGAAGCGCTCAGCGGGTGCGCAGCCTGGGTTGATGGCGTGTCCTTGCAGGTCAGGATTGGATTTGATATGTGTGAGCCCTGCTGACCGCAGTGTAGGCCGGAGGCAGCAGTCAGCAAGGGCCCACAGCCACATGGCGTTGACTTGAGCTGCACAGAGTTAGTGGCACCTAAAGCGCTCAGCGGGTGCGCAGCCTGCGATGATGCATCGTCCGGGCGGGCCGCACTGGAAGCAATGTCTGTTGCCTACTGGACTGTGCCATCAATAAATCAAGACTCAATTTGAATTGGGGGACCTGCTGACCGCTGTGTAGGCCGAAGGCAGTAGTCAGCACACATATAACTCCGCGGTGCTGTGCCGCTGGGTGTGCTGGGGGCCTGTGTCGCGGAAGCCAGCGATCGGCTGAGGAGGCTGGCGGTCACGGCGGCGGACTCATGGCAGGGTGAGGGGCGCCACCCTGGCAGATGCGTTGGCCATCCCGGAAGTGAACCACGCCCAGAGCCCCGGCCTATTTATTCACACTCCTACGCTGGACTGGCGTACGCCGGACAAGCCCACTCCGCTTACGCTTACAGGGGGGGACGACACAGCTACATGACCGAGGTCTTCCCCACTGCCTGAGGTAACATGGTTGCGTCCACTGTCCACAACACTACAAACAGCAGCAGTATATGTCCACATGGACATGTCTGTGCTCTGCATACTGAAGTCTGTCCAGCACATCACCACCACACTTGGCTTTGTGTACATTCTTATTCATGGGTGACTTGCCTCCTTCACACATACTTGGTTCCCACCTCTCCCCACATTCTGCAATTGTGTGGCTGAGGGGCCATGCCGTTTTCAGAAGGTCAGCTGTCTTGTTCTGCGCTGCCTCAGTGGTAGTCCGGGGGTGGGGGCTGGGGGGGCCTGGGGGTGGTGGCGGTGGGTGTAGTGGACCTCTTGGGTCTCCGAGCTGCATGATCAGTAGCTCCATGACATGTGTTGGTCTTCAGATGTGGCTCTGGGCTGGGCTCCCTTTCATACTGCAGGTTGTCGTCCTGCTTAACACCAGTAAAAGGCAGGTGTTAAATCCCTGCTGCTAACGCGCCTTATCGCCTGTTTTTGGCTCGCATCGTAGATCTGGCTGGTCGTTGAGAATATCGCGAAGTGGTGTTTTCGTGTGTTTTTGCACGGGAACGCCTACTCTGCATATCATTAGCGTTAGTTGTCGCTCTCATCCGTGGCAATGTTTTTTGCGGCAGCTATCGCTGGAAAACTGGCGATATCGGTAGTTTGCACCAGCTTGAGAATAGGGCGATAAATCTGTCGCCACTTTTGCGGCGCTAAAGTGCTGATAAATCGGCGATGAGTCCTTGAGAATATGCCCCATAGAAGCCACAAAACGGCATTTCAAGATTGTTTATGTGCAGGAAGGGGGACCTTCCTGTACTTACACAATCTTCCCTCGCACGCAGACACCCTTGCACCATGCTGCAAGGGTGCCTGCGTTGGCGCTAAGCTGCTACACTTAGCGCCAGCGCAGAGGGAAACGCAAGGCTGCACCATATCCTTGTGAATATGGTGCAGCCCTGTGTTTCTGAAGTTGCGAAGTGAGACGTTAAGCCATGACGGCTAACGCCTCACTTCGCCACTTTCTTGTGAATATGCCCCAAAGTCTTTTACCATTTCCACAGCAAAGTCTTTAAGCATAGGATTAGCACAGTGCTATCCATGCCGAGCTGTAAAATGGCCAAAGCCTTTTACCACTCCAGGCACAGTATTACAGCTTTGGATTGGTAAAATACCATCCAAGCCAACCTGAAATGAATAAAAGCAACCCCTGAAACGTGTTTCCCTCTCATTAGAGCTCTTCAGAGAGGTATAGCTTTGTCCAGACACAAGAGAGCACCCAGTATAAGTCAAAACAAAACCCTTTCAGGCATAGAGTGACGCATAAATTATGCAAAAAGAAGCAGAGAACTCTGGGTAGTTCTCAAGTTTAGGTGGAAAGCAGCTCCAATATAGAGCACTCTCAACACCAGTGACACTCTAAATTTGCTCACCTCAAATGTCTGCTTTTCTATCAAAGTCTTTAAGCATAGGATTAGCACAGTGCCATCCACACCGAGATAGAAAGGGACAAAGTCTTTTACCATTTCCACAGCAAAGTCTTTAAGCATAGGATTAGCACAGTGCTATCCATGCTGAGCTGTAAAATGGCCAAAGCCGTTTACCACTCCAGGCACAGTATTACAGCTTTGGATTGGTAAAACACCATCCAAGCCAACCTGAAATGAATAAAAACAACCCCTGATATGTGTTTGGCTCTCATTAGAGCTCTTCAGAGAGGTTTAGCTTTGTCCAGGCACAAGAGAGCACCCAGTATAACTCGAAACAAAACCCTTTCAGGCATAGAGTGATGCATAAATTATGCAAAAAAGAAGCAGAGAACTCTGGGTAGTTCTCAAGTTTAGGTGGAAAGCAGCTCCAATATAGAGCACTCTCAACACCAGCGACACTCTAAATTTGCTCACCTATAATGTCTGCTTTTCTATCAAAGTCTTTAAGCATAGGATTAGCACAGTGCCATCCACACCGAGATAGAAAGGGACAAAGTCTTTTACCATTTCCACAGCAAAGTCTTTAAGCATAGGATTAGCCCAGTGCTATCCATGCCGAGCTGTAAAATGGCCAAAGCCATTTACCACTCCAGCAGTAGCGGTCCGTGGTAGGAGTGCCGGCCGGGCGGTGACGTGGGGTGGGGGAGGGGCAGGGTGGGGGGTAGTAAACCACGGATTACGGCCGAATACAGGTAAGTAAACATTTAGATAAATAAAACAAATTTCGTTGCGCGCACTGCATCACATTTGGCGATGCAGCGCTCACAACGAAATTCGTTTTATTTATTTAAATGTTTACTTACCAGTATTCGGCCGTAATCCGTGGTTTACTACCCCCCACCCCACATCACCGCCCAGCTGGCACTCCTACCACGGACCGCTACTGCACTCCATGCACAGTATTATAACTTTGGATTGGTAAAATACCATCCAAGCCAACCTGAATTGAATAAAAGCAAACCCTGACACGTGTTTCGCTCTCATTAGAGCTCTTCAGAGAGGTCTAGCTTTGTCTATACACAAGGGAGCACCCAGTATAGGTCAAAACAAAACCCTTTCAGGCATAGAGTGACGCATAAATTATGCAAAAAAGAAGCAGAGAACTCTGAGTAGTTCTCAAGTTTAGGTGGAAAGCAGCTCCAATATAGAGCACTCTCAACACTCTCAACACCAGCGACACTCTAAATTTTCTCAACTATATATATATTCTATGAAAAAAACAAAAGTTAAAGCTTAATTTAAGTTAGGAAATATTTATTTATTCTTTCTATACAAATCAGACTTAAACTACGCAAACATTAGAGATTCTAAAGTTATACGTATAATTTACACACCACCTTTAAATTATTATAACTCGCACATTTCCATAGACAGTATAGTGTATTCATTAGCCATACTGCATTAACTATATCTTGCCTCTCTGCCATGTACTATTTTCGCTGTGATGTAATATGGAATGGTATAAGCAGTGCATGGAGAAGGGGAGAGCTATAGTTAAAGTAGTGTCAATGCCACAATTCCCTATGATTTGTTCCAAAATGCCCTGCTACGCCGCATAATGTTCTCAACGTACTGGGTCTGTTGTATTCCCGGGTCTCACGTTACAGGGAATTCATTGGCTGATGAAGCCGCAAAGGGGGCTGTTCAGACGGCTTCCGTAGCTGCGATCACTCGTTCAAAAACGAGAATAGACAGTGAGATATTGTTGGCTGTCAATGCTTCAAGCAAAGGCAGTGGTGCAGCGTTACCAAAGAAATTTCCACTCAAGTACTCTTATGTAATTGATGCGAACAACGTTCCTTTTGCTCGAATCCCTGAAGTGGGGGATAGGGTAATTCCAAACATGGAACGTAGAGCAGCTTTGATTAATGAAGCACATCTGGGGGAGGGTCTGTCACATCAAGGGATCTCTAAAACAATATTAACATTAAAAGAGATGTACTCGTGGCATGGAATGAATACACAGATTCACATCTTCATCGATGACTGCAGAGACTGCAATAGACAGCATGGTGCAGAACGCCATCAGACACCAGACTACGAAGTAGCCTGCCCAGCACAGACACCATTGTTAGACAGCATTAGACTATCTATGCGCAGGCCTCCTTTATGACAAATGCAATCCCACAAACACTAAGTCAAGGTTCCTATGGATGTGGCCGCAGCGCTCGGCTGATGCTCGAACTGTTATAAAAGATTTGTGAGTCTTTATCGGCACATACGCAATTGGCACACTACATTCTGACCAGGGCCCTGCGTTTAGATCGCGAGCTTACAAAGAAGCCATGGCCAGTTTGGGTGTAGCATTGCAGTACTACCTCTCCGTTTCATCCTGAGGGAAATTCTGTTGTGGAAAGGAAAAACCGGGACATAAAGCAGTCTATAACAGCTAGAGAATTAGGTTCAGGTGATGGGTGGGTCAAACATCTTTATGGGGTCCAACGCTCATTAAATAATTTGCAAAGAAGTTCTCTAGGGGGGTCACTCCATATGAGGTCCTATTTGGGACAAGAATGTGGGTTCCTGATCTCGAATGTAAAGGTACAGTGGTGGAAAATAAACCCTTTGATATCAAAGATCGTTTGGCTGTTTTACAGGATCTAAATAAACTAAGATCGAAACAAAGCAACGTGTTCCTGAAGCCAACCACCACTGGGGAAAAACCGGCAGTCTCAGCAAGGCCTGTCTGGATCCCAAAAGTTGGGGATCTAGTCAGAGAAAAGATTGCGGACAAGAAGGAATTTGGACCTTCTTACAGAAAACCAGTAACTGTCCTAGCCGTCCACGGAACAAGAACAGTACTTCTGCCGCCCCTTGCTGGAAAAAATGAGAAAAGATTTGTGTCAATCGACCTCATCAAACCACACTATGTGGCCAATACTAAATAGTAGGCCTCGTGGACTCCGACCTAGTAGCAGACGCACTCCTCTCGCTACTATCCAAGAGGTTCAGACTGAAAGACTCATAACCATCGAGAATTCAGCAGTAAGAGATGAAGGACTAAGCAACAATGCTATGGAACTCATCCCTCTTGAAACTCAAGTAACAGTTCGTCCAGATACACCTGTCTACACCAACGTAACATGTGATCAACTGGTTCCAGCGATTTCAACAAATCCTGATGCAATTACAACAATTGACCGAACTGCCTCTGGCTATTTCATTAACTTTGATATGTTTTCTGAGGATCCAAGTGAGCCTGAAACGACGCCAGCCCTACAAACTTTCAAACAACAAGTACAAGACCTTTTTCATTTTCTGAAAGAGACTTATCTGGTTTCACCATGGATTGAACTATGGATTATTTCTGGAATATTTTTCTTTCTGTTTTGGCTAGCTTTGGTTATGACTCTTAGCGTGCTTATAAATGGCAGATACATTCGTATGGACACTGAAAGTAAAAATGTGAACTTACTTTTAAAACCACACAAATCTTCCCATTGTGAAGCAAGAGACTTGTCAGCAGTGAACATCACAGCCGTTCCTATACAGGATGGTATAGTTTGGGACAAAACCGATTTCGACATATTCGGCCCGACTGAACTTTTGAAGATTCTACATTTATTTAAAATTTCATTAAGTGACTTTATTACCTCCAGTACCTATTCTGATGATTGGGACTTTGAGACTGTTAATAACATAATGTCTGATCTAGAAAGGTCTGCTGCGTTCTCTAACAATGAATACTTAGAGGGCTCATCAGACTATGAACAGCTTTATTGTTACAACCACTATGGTCATCATTTCTTGCATAAATCTGCGACACCTAGAAATGTTTTTATGTTTAACCAATGGGAACATTGTCCTACACCACCAAAGGGTAGTTCAAAAACGTTTGCAAATAAGTTTCCATATTTTTCAGGGTACAATACCTCTGATCCAGAAACATTTTACTATAAGAATGTAAACAAAACAGGACAGAAAATTATGTTAACTAATACAAAACAGATTTATTCTGCAGCCTTTATTACCCAACTGTCTAGACAAGGATTTAACTTTTGGAAAGACACAATCGACACAAAATCTGTCTGGGGTTCTAAAGATTGGCAAGTGCAGGGGATAGAAGCTTTGTTTAGAGCCTGTATCATCCCACAGCAAATAATGTTTTTGAATGACACTGTGCAACAAACGTCTTGCCTTGGTTTAGCCAAGATCAAAGACATGAACACACCTTCTGTACCAACACCTGCAAGTAATAGCACTACACAGGGAGCGGTCACAGTAGACACAATACTACAAAACAACAGATCAGATCCTGATTGGGAAAAATGGTTGCTCTGGCCTACAGACACAAACATCTGTCAAGAAAGATTCCTGAATAGAATACAGGGCTTTACTATCCATAGGCCAGACCCACGTTATGTTCAACAACAACATCCGGGGGTAGTAACAACATACAGTGTAGGAAAATTGTGCCTCGACTGGTTACAAAAATCTACACTCGAGGATGTGAAACAACACTTACCTTTACTTAAAGAAGACGCAGACCGTAGGAATTTCTTGCTAGGACCAAGAAAACCGCGTCAAAAACGTTTCATATATGCCGGCATTTATGCTGCTTATAATGAAATATGGAAGGTTTCACAAGCAGAGGCTGCAGAAAGAATACGTGAGCTTGATCGTATTAACTTAGAGAAATCTCTCACTGTGATTGAGGCAGTAACAGATTAGGCAGGACAATGCTTAGGGAAGAGTTTCGTATTTCTTTTATGTTCATCACATGTATCGGCACTCACAGGGTGGGCTGGAAGGTTCGCAGGATGTTTAAATTCAACCGCTTACACCTCGGGTATTGTACCAGTGAAGTTGCGAGGTTCTAGTTTAAAACAGAGCTCACGGAGTATGGGAGAGGTGGACATGCTGCTTGTTAGAGCGTCAAAATCAAGACAGGTATGAAGCTTTTCAAGTGGGTTGAGATCTAGGACGTGAGTTGGGATGCACTAGGTGGGTTTTTTTGTAGGCAAGTAAGCATTGTATCTGAGGAATTTCGTTTGATAAGGGCTTTTTTGTTGTAAGGAGGGGTTTACTGAGCACGATTTTTTTGCGTTCTTAGTCACGAGGTAGGGTGGGAATGGAGACTCTTTCGGTTATGATTTCAATGGATTAGTAAGTTGTGAGTTCTATGTAAAACGAGTAAAGTGGATGTTTGTTTTAACATTCTAGATACCCCTGAAGAAGGGCTTAAATAGCCTGAAATGCATTGGGTGAATAAAGTTGTGGCTGTCCTGGATGAACTGGGTATTCCGGCGTGCTTTTGAATAAGGCCTGAATGGGCAATTCCTTAGCATTTGGAAAAAGTGGAATCATGTCACCTTTGATGCGAATGGAGAAAATATAGAAGAGATTTGGAAAGCAACATGGATTAAAAGTGGATTAAAATGGATTCTGACGAAAAATTGGTTTCTTGTGTAAACTGTGTACAAGGCTGTGTGATCGTTTGGTGGCACGAAATTGCACGCCACTAGTTTTTCAGTAAAATAAACATTTTGCCTGGCCCAAACCTTCCCTTTTTAAACACAGACATCATCCCTGGGGTAGAACATGTACTGTTATGTTTTACATATCCTGGTAGTGAAAAACTCTTAAATTTGTTTTTCTCTACTGCAAAGCCTATCTCTCCTGTAGGATAACATTAGAGTTGCTCTATTACATTTTATAAGTTTACTTTTTGAATGGGAAGAGATAACAGGTTCATGTTGGTGTCTCTGGAATCGTAATTTGAAATCTTAACTTATGGTGAAGTTGGATTTTAAATTTTACTTCTGAAAATGCCACTTTTAGAAAGTTGGCCTTTTCTTGCCTTAGCCATTTCGTGCATGCAGGCAGTCTCTGGTCACATGACTGGGTCTAGTTGGCAGTTGGACTTTGTGTATTCTTCCTAAACAGCCACACACAATGAGAACTTAGATGTGACTGGATGGGCCTTCACTAACAGGATGGTAGAAAGGAGTGGGCCCAGCCTCACTTACACCTGAGTAGACTGTGTCCTGTCTTCATTCAAAGGGCTTAACAACCCTGCATTGTCACTTCTGCCTGCTTGAAGCCAGGGAAGGGGAGGAAGAAAATTCCATGCACTTCAAAGACACTGTCTAGAATCTTCTCCCACCTTCCAGAACCATGGCACTTGTATTTAAGAGAAGGACCTCAGACACCACCACTTTAGTACCCCTCTGGACCTGTGGATTCTCTTCCAGGAAGAAGGACTGCTGGCCTGCTACAAGGACTGTCACTCTGCTGGACAGCTACACTGAAGGAGATGCTGCTTTGCAGTGCTGACCTGCTGCCTGCTGCCCTTATGCCTGGGGAGGAAGAACTGAACCTGCAACCAATCTTGAACCCAGGACCCTAAAGTGACTCAAAGGGCTAGTTTGGTGGCCTCCTGATCTGAACCTCAGGAACATAACAGGCTCCCCAATAGCTCCTCACTATGCTGTTCACACTGAAAATTAGCTCAAGCTGCCGCAAGCCAGTCTCTTCGACCAGAAAGCATTGATCGCCCGCTGAGGACCGCCAATGCGAAGTACCAGGTCGCCTGTCCGCAATGCCCAGTCTGCTCTATGCGCCACGCCGACCACTGCCAGTGACACTCTCCATGATCCCCGCGACTTTCTTCAATACGAATGGGATGCTTTTCACAAAATTTGAGAAGTTAAACCTTCAGTGGGACCAATCTGGAACTGTATCCGGTCTGTGCTCCATCCCAGTCGGGTTGAACTTTTGACTTTGACCCACTCCAGCGCAACCAGATAGCTACGGTTGGCACTTTATGCTTTTAGGTGCTATATTGCAGTGTATTCTTTACAAATTCATAACTCTGATTCTACCGATTGGATTTTTGTCATTTTGGTCTTGCTTTATTTATTACAGTTTGCTCTTTTTGTAGGATACTTTTTGTGTGATGCTTTCAATGTTTTACTGTTTGAAGTGTTGCACCAATCCTTTACACATTGCCTCTAAATTAAGCCTGACTGCTCTGTGCCAAGCTACCATGGGGTTGAGCTCAGGTTAATTTGGGGATTGCTTGTGCCTTACCCTGTCTAGGACTGTGGTTGCTGATTGACCAGGGCTCACTCCCCAGTCAACCAGTAACACAATTTCAAATAGGCTGTTCATTATATTGAACACTTAAAGGGTGCTTGGTCTCACTGTGCCTTCTTTTTATAATTTGGAAATGTTGGAAGGGCTTATCTTCTCTTTTCTTGAATCTTAGAATTAGGCACCTAGACCTAGATGTACATAGGGCAACAGGATAACAAAATGATATTAGTTAGGTAAATGAGAGCAGCACACACAACTTTAAATCGAGTGGCTGAACCTGCCATGCAAATCAAACACATACTCCAAACGCAATGGGATGTTTGCAGTTATGATGTACCAAATGACGTCACTAATGACATTGATGACATCAGAGGTGACACTACATATCACTTTAACATTGATTTTATTAATAACGTCACCCTAAATACAATATATTTTATGTGTTTATGTGTTGCGATGTTTATGATTTTGTGTTGTTAAGTTCTGTTATTTATTGGTGTAAATAATGTGAGGTTAAGAAAGGAGGCAATTGTTGGTGGTTAGGCTGCCAAAATAATTTTTGCCAACATAATCCTCAGATCCCGTTGCAGGCGCTTAGAGAGACCTCTGCTGCCGTAGCGGAGAACTTAAAATAGGGCACATTTTCCTTTACTGTCCAGGAAGAAGGGTTACTTTTGCCTTAATATCTGACGAAGGTTTGCAGTTCAGCGCTTGATGTTTTCTTGAAGAAGGGAAGTGACACATTCAAACTGAGAGTAGAGTGATCCAATTATGCTTTTGAAAGGGCCAGGCCCATAAGTTTTGGACCTACTCTAGAATCACAATATGATGGTTCTTTTTAGCTGCATGTAAGCGTAGAGGGAGAAAGTCTTTGTTAATGCCAATAAATTCAACAGGAATTTCTCTGGACACATAGTAACCACAGACAACTATGTAAAGTTAGTTAATTTGTTACAAAGCCAAAAATAACTGGACATAAAGATACCTCAAAATGAGGTTGTAGAAATACATCAGGATCAGCATAAATCCAAATCTGCAAATCATGTTGAGGCGGTGCAACATGCACAAAACAATTAACTCAAGAAATAGGATGCAGCGGATCAGAAAGCATGAGTCCAAAATTCCCTGCATTGAGGGTTGGTGAATATAAAGCATCAATCTATCCCTACACTAATGCTAAAATTACATCCTATCTTTGCATCTTCTGGGACAAAAAGATAAAAAAGTGTCAGCATATGGAGTCTTCCTAAGAAGTTTCTCCACCATCAATGGGTCTAATAGCATTGAGCCATTAAGACAGAGCTCGTTCTAAGATGCTCTCTCTCCAAAGGCAAAAGGAGAAGTGGGCGCTTTCCCTACTTTCAACATCGCATTATTACTGGTATCTTTCCCAAGAGTCCTTGCGTGTCACGCCATCCGTTCTGGTCATCATTCTATAGGTAATTTTCCATGGGATCTTGATGTTCTTCTTCTCACCATTTCTGTCCTTGGTTCCCAAGCCTTCTCCCGTACGAAGGACAACAGCCTTCCCTTATCGATTTAGACTGAACAATGTAACTTTTTCTCTCCTTACCTGACTAGTAATACAAAGACATTATTCTAGCTAACAAGAGCGCTTCTTTCACCTGCAACACAAAACGTGAGAAAGAACAAATTCCACAGCACACATGAAATTCAGCTATTAATTCTAAAGCGAGAGTTTCCAGGGAGAATGCGTTTCAGGCCTACAAGATTCGGCTAACTTAAAGAAATGGCAAGTCAGCTTTACGAAATTGCATAATACGGCACATTCAATTAATACATTTACCTACATGTAAAATGACACATTTAATACATGAATGGTGGTCAGTTACACAACACAAGTTCTTCACGTTAATATTTCCTGCTAGTTACATCCACTTTCTACATTATTTCTCCATGTTTCTTTTAGTGATCTAGACACACCACGGTTCATGTTATTACATTTCGAATTCTAACACTTCAAGTTAATACAACAAAAGATGATATGCAGGTGCGCTCTACACGTGTGATTATAAAGCACCCCCTACAAATAAAATGCGGTTTCAGCTACATCACTTTCTCATATATTACTGAATATTACAACAAGCACTCATATAGCTTGCTATGAGGGTGACAGGCTTTACTGTCTGCACTGTATTTAGTGGCGATCTGGTCGGTGCTCTAAGTTGGACATCCATCAGCCTTGTGATGTGGCAAGTGAAGAAGAAACAAACAAAATGTCATCATTTTATCGTGGCTAATGGTATATCTTTTTAGAAGACAAACACCAGCTTTAGTACACGAAATGTTTAGAGAAAGCAATGGTTCAGGGTTGGCCTTAATGGGTCCAGAACAAGAGAGTAAAAGAGTAAAAAAGAGAGTAAAATCCCGAGGAACAGTGGGGATTCAATTATACTGGACATTTAATCGTCATGGGAGCAAGAAGGTAGGGAAACATATATAGTATAAAATAAATGGTTTATTTTACACAAGTATGAATTTTATACTTAAAGTAATAGTCAGGTGCTCACATAAAGTGAAGGTGCGTAATGTGACAAAGTGAGAGTGAACTAAAAGCATAACATCACATTGACAACAAAATTGGAACTCCACATGAGTATATACAATGGGGAGGGTTCCTGTTGTAAGGTCGACGGCGCTTCGATCTTTAAGTACTTAAGATCATCTTCAGGACATGTAGTGAGCAGTCTGAAATCTCAATAGGGTGTCACTATCCAGGAAGAGAGGTAGCCACTATAGGAATGCAGGCGGGCCTCTTACGTGGGGAGGCTGTTTTGACTAAGGTAACGCCCAGGGTAGCGTCAGGCAGAGCTACTTGCATCAGGCGGTGACGTTTAGCTGGAAACATTCAAGGGTTGTCCGCGGGTATGGGTTATTCGTGCCTGATTATCTGGTGCAGGATGAAGTCGGGCTACTCCAGCCGGGGTAGCGTTGGGCGTAAATCTGGGAAAATCGAATTACATATGCAGAACAAGGTTGGCACTCTAGGCGGCGCGCAGTCCTCGGCGTTCCACTAATACACTTGTGTTAATCCAGAAGAGAACTTAGACGTGGAACACGTGGGCATGATGAGTACATGTACACAGTAAAAGTTGCTTGTCCGTGTCCAAAATTGAATCAGAGTACCGGAGGCGAGTCAAACACCATCCTGGCCGGCGCGCTGCAATCGATGCAACTGTAGCCGTCTATTGCAACGCGCCGGCCAGGATGGTGTATGACTCGCCTCCGGTACTCTGATTCAATTTTGGACACGGACAAGCAACTTTTACTGTGTACATGTACTCATCATGCCCACGTGTTCCACGTCTAAGTTCTCTTCCCAGATTAACACAAGTGTATTAGTGGAACGCCGAGGACTGCGCGCCGGCCCCTAGGAGTGCCAACCCTTTGTTCTGCATACGTAATTCGATTTTCCCAGATTTTACGCCCAACGCTGCCCCCGGCTGGAAGTAGCCCCGACTTCATCCTGCACCAGATAATCAGGCACGAATAACCCATACCCGCGAACAACCCTTGAATGTTTCCAGCTTAAACGTCACCGCCTGATGGAAGTAGCTCTACCCTGACGCTACCCTGGACGTTACCTTAGTCAAAACAGCCTCCCCACGTAAGAGGCCCGCCTGCATTCCTATAGTGGCTACCTCTCTTCCTGGATAGTGACACCCTATTGAGATTTCAGACTGCTCACTACATGTCCTGAAGATGATCTTAAGTACTTAAAAGATCGAAACGCCGTCGACCCTTACAACACGAACCCCTCCCATTGTATATACTCATGTGGAGTTCCAATTTTGTTGTCAATGTGATGTTATGCTTTTAGTTCACTCTCACTTTGTCACATTACGCACCTTCACTTTATGTGAGCACCTGACTATTATTTTAAGTATAAAATTCATACTTGTGTAAAATAAACCGTTTATTTTATACTATATATGTTTCCCTACCTTCTTGCTCCCATGACGATTAAATGTCCAGTATAAATTGAATCCCCACTGTTCCCTTCGGGATTTTACTCTCTCTTTTTTACTCTTTTACTCTCTTGTTCTGGACCCATTAAGGCCAACCCTGAACCATTGCTTTCTCTAAACATACACTAACCCCAGGTTCATATTTCGGGGTACCCTTGTTCTCCCATATTAGTACACGAAATGACACGAAATCCCACCTGCAAATGCGTGCGCATGCAGAGGCATGAAATATTAATAATACATGCTTCTTCTCATTGTGCACTGAAAATAAGTGGGATGTTTTATTAATAATATGACAGGCTTCCCCATCACACATTGAAACCCAGCCTATCACGACACGGATGCTATTCCTGTGTATGCGTTGCTCATTCTCCAAGACAAAACGTATCTGTTTCTCACAAGTGTAAAGGAAGGAATGGCAACATGTTTTCCCATTCGGTTCATTCATTATTAGTGTCAGAAAAGACACATCCATGGGATTGCCCAGGTCCTGCTGTGCGCCTATTTTGAAGGCTCCCACCACGCTGGTCGGCAACCTGCTTGTAACGATGCACATGCGCTCTTTCTCCAGGTCTGTTTCCGGTCACGTTAATGTGGCCTTTGAACAGACACGTGACTCATCACACATACTACGCTCGAATGTTACTGGCACAACAAAGCTGAACTACCACTGTATTCATGGCATAAACGCATGTAGGATGCATGTCATTGTGTTTTACAAACCTTGTGATGTAAATACACTGTGTGATATTTTTCTCTGACGTTGTGATTAGTGTGCAGTATCGCTTTTTAGTTTTTCAAACATTTTCCAACTTGCCGTCTTAAAAAAGACATATTTATCTCATGTTTTCTGACTTAATGTGTTGGACAATGTGTTTTGTTTGCAGAAGGCTGCTCTCTCTGTAGATAATGTGTACAAGCTACAGAAATTCATATTAAGTTTAGCTTAAGTTAGGATTTTGTCTTAAGACCAAAACTTAAGACAAACTTAAGACAAAATCCTAACTTTACTACTCCTAAATGCCTTTTGTGAATACCGAAAGTCGGGATGACAACCCTAGTCAGGGTAAGCCAGATACACACCATCAATTAACCTGTGCTGACCCTTTGGTAGCTTGACACTGGGTAGGCAGGCTTAACTTTAGAGGTAATGTGTAAAATTATAGTGCAACACTCCAAACAGTAACACAGTAAAAACACCACAAAAAGACTCCACACCAATTTTGAAAAATAGTTTATTATTTTATACATAAAATAAGACCAAAATGACAAATATCCAATAAGTAGAAGTCACAATATGAATTTTCAAAGTTTAAATGTATTAATAGTGCTTAGAGGCAAATATCGCTCATAGAGTTAATTGGTCGTGCTGGACTGGGGCAAAGTCAAGAATTCAGGCCACCTGCAATGGAGCGTGAGCCGGCTACAGGACCTACACAGGGCCCGCTGAGCAAAAGTACCTTAATCCTTGTTGCAGCATGAGATGCATCAATGATGCCCACGCAGTTGGGGTGTTGTGCCGCATTTCTCCACGCAACTGTGACGATGCGTCGGTTCCGTTGAGCAAAGCACCGGTTCTGAGTACGGTGGTTCTGAAGGCGATGCGCTGGGGTGATCCATGCTGATGGGCTATGCAGCAATCTTCTCAACGCAGTGGCGGCAATGTGTTGGTTCCGAAGCAGTGGTTCAGGAGGCAAAGCGGCGGCTCTGCGTCGATGCACTGGTTCGTCCTTGCAACAGTGGTGATATGTTGATCCCGATCTTGCAGCAGGCGATGCGTCAGTTCCAATCGGCGCAACTGCGTTGATGCGCAGGTTCTGGCAGATGCAACACTTTTACACTCATTTCCAGGGGCCCTACACTGGGTTGGCACCACTTGGAAGAGCATGACCTACAGCAAGCAAAGTCCAGGTGCTGTTTGAAGAGAGGAGTGAAGTCTTTGATATCCCTGCAACTTCCGCAACAGCAGGCTTAGGTTCTGGGATGTAGAGAAGCAGGTCCAGTCCTTCTCACTCCCAGGCAAGAAGCAGCAGACAGAAGGTCAACACAGCAAAGCAATTCAGCAATGGCAGCACATCAGTCCTTCTTCCAAGTTGAATGTCCTCAGTTCCAGAAGTGTTCTTATTTGGTGGTGTCTGAGGTCCAGTACTTATACACAGTTAAGCCTTTGAAGTAGAGAGAGATGCTTTGAAGTGCACAAGATCCTGCCTTTCCTGCCCTGGCCTCAGACTCACTTTAGGAGAGTGTGCAATCGTTTGTGTTGGGACAGGACACAGCCCTTTCAGGTGTAAAGTGTAACCTCCTCCCTCCCATTCTGCTCAGGATGACCCATCAACATGGAGATGGCCAGGGCCGGACTGGCCGTAGCGGGCACCAGGCGTTTCCCCGGTGGGCCGCCAGCACACTTATATAATATAATCTAAAAATAATAAATACTATATTCTATATATAGTAGAATATTTTGTATAGGAGATATGCACATGTTTGTTGATTGTATTCATTTTTGTTTATTTTGTTGATAATATTGTGATGTTATTGTTCTATCCATGTGTTCCATGAAATTATTGAAAAGCTTACAATGGTCATTTTAAACTAATTTGTATTAGTAAAATGATTTTTTACTGATTTGGATTGTACACTCAGGGGTCGATTCCGATGTCGGCCGGAAGCGCACCTAACAGTATTCGTCCGGAAAAAATACCAGCCGAACGCGTGTTTTCCTACCGACTCGAACACTCTACCAAACGAACAAGTACGATGCGCATAACAGCCCAGATTCCGAGCGAGCCGTACTTACCCATTCCAGCTCCTGTTCCCCGCCCGAGCCGGATCCGTAAACGCCGAATCGAGTCGCACGGAACCAAATACACAGCACCTTCCAGCCGGACTAGTACGATGCGTCTTCCGTACGCGCCGAACTCGTCGCTACGTCCGGCACGTTTGAGCATCCGGGAGAGCTGCACATAAGCTCCGATTCGCGCCACAAGACGATCCACGGCGACGAGACGAACAAGCCAGCGACGAGTACGAGTCAAAGCCACAAGAAACCCGAACGAGACGACCCAACCATGAATCCCATCGCGCAGGTCCTACCAATACTCTACATCTATTACCGGGACCGGTACGGACGCGTACGGCGCAGACGGTAAGTCAAACACCCACAACACAAACAAACGACACGTACCCGAAATGTGTCACACACACATAGGGATGCACAAATGACGTACACTAGCAACAGCAGAACCATAGGGGTGGGATGGCCATCACCAATTCCATACACACCCATAGGGGGATGGATGCCTACCACTAACACCACCCCTACCACCACCCCTACTCATGGGGGGCTAGATGCCTGCAACTACCACCACCCCTACTCAGGGGGGCCTGGATGCCTGTCACTACTACCATCCCCACCCATAGGGGGATGGATGCCTACCACTACTACCATCCCCACTCGTGGGGGCTGGATGCCTGCCACTACTGCCATCCCCACCCATAGGGGCTGGATGGCTGTCACTACTACCATCCCCACTCATGGGGGCTGGATGCCTGCCACTACTACCATCCCCACTCATGGGGGTTGGATGGCTGTCACTACTACCATCCCCACTCATGGGGGGCTGGATGCCTGCCACTACTACCATCCCCACTCATGGGGGTTGGATGGCTGTCACTACTACCATCCCCACTCATGGGGGTCTGGATGCCTACCACTACTACCATCCCCACTCATGGGGGGCTGGATGCCTACCACTACTACCATCCCCACTCATGGGGGGCTGGATGCCTACCACTACTACCATCTCTACTCATGGGGGGCTGGATGCCTGCCACTACTGCCATCCCCACCCATAGGGGGATGGATGCCTACCACTAACACCACCCCCACTCAGGGTGGGCTGGATGCCTGCCACTACTGCCATCCCCACCCATAGGGGGATGGATGCCTACCACTAACACCACCCCTACTCAGGGTGGGCTGGATGCCTGTCACTACTGCCATCCCCACCCATAGGGGGCTGGATGGCTGTCACTACTACCATCCCCACTCATGGGGGTCTGGATGCCTGCCACTACTACCATCCCCACTCATGGGGGGCTGGATGCCTACCACTACTACCATCCCCACTCATGGGGGGCTGGATGCCTGTCACTACTGCCATCCCCACCCATAGGGGGCTGGATGGCTGTCACTACTACCATCCCCACTCATGGGGGTCTGGATGCCTACCACTACTACCATCCCCACTCATGGGGGGATGGATGCCTACCACTAACACCACCCCTACTCGGGGTGGGCTGGATGCCTGTCACTACTGCCATCCCCACCCATAGGGGGCTGGATGGCTGTCACTACTACCATCACCACTCATGGGGGTCTGGATGCCTACCACTACTACCATCCCCACTCATGGGGGGCTGGATGCCTACCACTACTACCATCCCCACTCATGGGGGGCTGGATGCCTACCACTACTACCATCCCCACTCATGGGGGGCTGGATGCCTGCCACTACTGCCATCCCCACCCATAGGGGGATGGATGCCTACCACTAACACCACCCCTACTCAGGGTGGGCTGGATGCCTGTCACTACTGCCATCCCCACCCATAGGGGGCTGGATGGCTGTCACTACTACCATCCCCACTCATGGGGGTCTGGATGCCTACCACTACTAACATCCCCACTCATGGGGGGCTGGATGCCTACCACTACTACCATCCCCACTCATGGGGGGCTGGATGCCTGTCACTACAACCACCCCTACTCATAGGATGGGTAATGCATGACACAACTAGCATACTCCCACATAAGGACTGTCTGTAAATTACATCCCACCCCCAACACCATGACTAGCGTGTGTGGTCTGTGTCAAATGCATACAACACTGAACATGACATTGAACATACAATGTGACCCCCTAACACATGTGTCACACATAATTGTGTGTGTGGCCTACACAATGCAAGCAGACCATGACCACTGTGGCAATGTGGCCCAAAGCCCCATCACCACAGTGCCCAAAGGTAAGTGTGTGCTCCATAGCTGAAGCACATTTTGAACAGTGTGGCAATGGGGCCCAAAGCCCCATCACCACAGTGCCCAAAAGGTAAGTGTGTGCTCCATAGCTGAAGCACATTTTGAACAGTGTGGCAATGTGGCCCAAAGCCCCATCACCACAGTGCCCAAAGGTAAGTGTGTGCTCCATAGCTGAAGCACATTTTGAACAGTGTGGCAATGTGGCCCAAAGTCCCATCACCACAGTGCCCAAAGGTAAGTGTGTGCTCCATAGCTGAAGCACATATTGAACAGTGAGGCAATGGGGCCCAAAGCCCCATCACCACAGTGCCCAAAGGTAAGTGTGTGCTCCATAGCTGAAGCACATATTGAACAGTGTGGCAATGGGGCCCAAAGCCCCATCACCACAGTGCCCAAAGATAAGTGTGTGCTCCATAGCTGAAGCACATATTGAACAGTGTGGCAATGGGGCCCAAAGCCCCATCACCACAGTGCCCAAAAGGTAAGTGTAGTCCTGGTAAAAGCTGCAAAAACAAAACTGCAGGGATTATTCCTGGCCACACAACACCAAACACTACAGTGGCATTGTAGTGCTTGTGTCCCATAGCAACATAGATTGTGTGAGGCAGGGGGGGCGGAGCTAGCCAAGCTAGGAAATGGCCGCGCCGTAGGCGAGCTCTCCCGACCGAGCCACAATCCTACAATTATCCTGGGTGTATAGCCGCTGAACGGACCCAAAGCTGATCGCCAACGCAGTGCAGACTATCGGCGGGGCGGTTGAGTGTCGGATTCCGCTCTACAGGTGCCTGCAGTAACATTAAACAACATCGCTGGCCTTGCCGGGCATTGGCCTGGAGCTCGGCATCACGTACGTCGCGACGCACCAGGCACGCAAGTCCGTGGCGCGGCCGAGTGGTGCGGGCCCAGGAGTGTGCTCGGCGCCGCGGCGGCTACGGGTGGTCCCGTCTGCCTTCCGCTGGGCTGCCTGAAATCGCCGGTGCACGGAGAAGAACGGAGGGCCGGACTGCAAATATCCGAACCGAAACATAACCGCAGCGCAAATCCGAGATGTCCCCAGCATGATCCCGGCCTGAGGCAAGTCCGGTAAGCAGCGTCTGCCGCGGATAACCGGCGATCCACGGGCTGCCCGCTATAACACTGTGTGATGAGATTGGGGTGTGGAGGAAAGAAGGATGCACTAGATTCTTGCCACCAACGCCATCAGGGGGGAAGGCCCGGCTGCGACCGCCTCTACGACGCAAATCGCGGCCTTCGCTGGAACCACGCTAGGTCCGAAGGACGAGGGTGTTGAGACTGGTGCAGGTAATACTTGCCACTAAAGGGCCCTACCGACATCAACCAGGGGGAGGAAGGCGAGACCCAAACCCAAGAGCTTCGACAAGCACAAACTTGCAGTCAGGCCTGGGGAGTTGCACTTCACTTGTTTTAAATACCACACCTGGAGGATACATACCCCTAGCCTCTCGCCGTACCAAAGCCCCCATCGGAACACCAGCAGATACGCCCTTCTTGCACACCGCGTGCTGGGGAACGCCTGGAACTCCTGCAGTAAGCACAACAGCGATATAACATCATCATTGACGACATGGGGAAACCAGATAAAAATCAACCCAAATTGCACTTTGAACAGCAGCGGAAGGCCGCAGAAACGGGGGCCGAGGCCCCGGATCAGAACCACGGAACCACACCCCTTCCGAATTCTGAGACACCAGTGGATTTCCAATCAATGTTCACAACGATACAAACAACCCTATCCAATATTGATGGGAAAATAGACTCCTTGACTTATCGCGTCGATCGCATGTCGGAAAGGCTGGATAAACAAACAGAACGCATAGACATGGCAGAGCGCCGCATCTCGGATGCAGAAGACTCTCAGCATCAAATGGCACAGAAACAGACAAAAGCCGATAAGATCATACAGACCCTCTTGGCTAAAACTGAAGACCTGGAAGCCAGATCGCGTCGCTGTAACCTACGCATCATGGGAGTGGCGGAGTCGACACGGACAGGGACTATGGAACGGTACATTGAAACAATATTAATTGCTCTCATGGGTAGAGACACATTCTCTGACGTATTCATTGTCGAAAGGGCTCACAGATCCTTAGCGCCACCACCGGCGCGTGGGACGCGACCTCGCCCTATAATCGCCAAAATCCTGAACAACAGAGACAGAGATGCGGCCCTTCGCAAAGCCCGAGAACTAAACACCTTAACGTATGAAGGAATGTCTATCTCCATCTACCCGGACTTTACATCACAGGTACAAGAGGCACGAAAGAAATTTCTTGATGTGAAACAGAAATTGAGAGAACACGGCATCCCCTATGCAATGTTATACCCAGCTCGCCTGAAACTCATGGCAGACGGAAAGAGTACAATCTGCAATGACCCCAAGGAAGTGCTTAAATACCTACAATCAAACCACCCACAAGCGCTTCGCCGCAAATCTCCGAGGGGAACACAGGCCGAGCAGGACCGCACCTCAGATGTAGAATGAATACTGTCTCTCCTTCGAACTTGGCGCTCAGAACTGTGGAATAGATTGTGTCAGCTCTACAGGTCTCGTATGCATAGCATATACTATCATGAGATACTTTGTAACCCATCAGCAATGTAAGAGAGGAGATATGGATAATAACTACAGCTTGCTGGCTCAGACTGTACAATATATGTGAACTGCAGAGCGTACGTAACTGATTAATATATTTTGGTTATAACACACCCCTACAATACATCCACAATACAATGGGATTGTGGCCCGGTCCCCCAGCGGTATCACTGCTGGGGTTGATGGCTGGCAGCGACCGCCCTCCAGTGTATACCACATCCCCTGTTTTGGGGGCAGTAGCAAATCCGGGAACGGGACTGGGGAGGGGTAAATTTGTTAGAAGTTAAAGGGAATTGTCTTTGCCGTAATTGGGACGGTGAAGTGGGTGGGGGTGGAATGGGATGGGAATTTGTTAGATTGGTAGTCGTATATCTGTTGGAATCCTATGAGCATGTCAGCGAGAACGTTGCACCATCTAGAGTAGTATACATGAACGCAATCAAGCAACCGCAATCACACGCAGCATTAGAGCCACTAGGCATAATTGGAGATACCAAGACCGCACCCGATGGCTAAGGCTACACCATTGCAATTCATAACGTGGAATGTAAGAGGCCTCAATAGTCCCAAAAAGATTAGGCAGGTCTTCGCCTATCTCGACAGACATCGCGTTGATGTAGCCCTACTTCAGGAAACGCATTTGATTAGACACAAAGCAGATAAATTAGGTAGCAGATGGGCGGAGCTTGCAGTATCGGCCACTTACTCTTCATACGCGCGGGGGTCACAACCATAATACGCAAGGGCACCCAATTTCTATTAGAACAGACGATTATAGATCCACAAGGACGCTATGTTATTCTGACAGGCATCCTGAGAGGCACCAAGGTAGGAATCATTAACGTGTATGGGCCGAACACGGACCATCCCGACTTTTTATGAATCTAAGGGCAAAGATACGTGACCTGCCAGTCCTGGAACTGATTTGGGGGAGACCTGAACGTGGCATTGGATGACACACAAGATAGATCTCACAACACCGCAGAACACCATACACGTGCAGTCTCGATTATCTTAAATAGTATGGCGGAATTCCGCATGCTTGACGTATGGCGTATGCGCAATCCGACGACACGGGACAGCACACACTCGTCGACAGCAAATAACAGCTGGTCAAGGCTAGATTATTGGCTCCTCACAAGTCAAGCCGCCACATGGACTAAGGCCATAACTCACCTCCCCAAAACACTCTCCGACCACAAACCTGTCTTATTGGCATTATTGATACCGACATATACACCTCCTCCATTTGTGTGGCGGTTTAACGCCGCGGCACTCCTGGACCCCAACTATAAAGACACAATTCAAACAGCAATAGAAGATTATTTCGCGGAGAATGCAAAATCAGTTGATAGTGCAGGTACAGTATGGGAGGCCTTTAAGGCGACTCTGAGAGGCATCTGTATAAGCTCGAACGCAGGAATCTTGAAAGATCTCCGAACCCAGTTAGAGAAATGCGAAGCTCGAATAAAAATTCTGGAAGCAGAATTCGATAAGACACATAGGGCACCCACCCTTAGCAATCTACGCGACGAAATCAATCACTATAACACATTAGCGGATGATGAAATAAAATATACTGCTCGACGCCACACAGCACGTCGGATGGGAGAAGGAGGGAGACCGGGTAGACTGTTAACGCAAAAATACGCACAGAACATAAACCATACACTGTCATCAAGATGGAAGATGACGAGGGACAGATACATTATGACACACAAGGCATATTGAATACGTTTGTAGACACATACAGTGATTTCTATAAGACCCAATGTTGGACTTGGCCCTTTTGCCCTGAATTTTTTCGCTTGTGTGACAATAAAATATGGTGTGTCTGAACAGAACATAACAAATGCTGTGTAATATGGTACACCCTGTTAGCGCCGCCATTTTAGAAAAGCACTGTGGAAAAATGTCACTGTTAAAATGGACGCCATGCCTGCCTGCCCATGTGACGCCTGACTGAGGTGGGTTGGCAGCCTAGTGGTTTGTCCCCCAGCGCCCCCTGCTTTTGGAGGGAAGCGTCGCACCGAGGGTGCTCTACTCCTCCCCTGAACCAGTTAGAACCGGTTCCGGAGAGAACCTTCTGGCTGCCATGTGAGGAGACTGAGGCAGTGCAGAGCCTGGACTGAAGGGGAAGGGACCTTCTGCCAGGGGAGACCGCCACATTGGGCCTGTGTGCTGGCCCCTGTGCCCATCTACACCCCCCTGTTGGCCCCAGGGCCAATGAAGAGACATTGCCGGAGTGGAGGCTGCTGTGCTGGCAGGATTGCCACCCTACCGGAGGATGACCGTTCTGAGGAGCTGCTGCTTCGGGACTGGTGAGCCGCCCTACTAGCCACTGATCTCGCCCTGCATTACATGTCTCTTGGCCTCTAGCGCCGGTGAGCGCTATATCTGCGGTGCCAGAAGAAGGGAGAGGGTGCCTGCAGCGCTGGATTGCCAGAGCGCTACTTACCCTGGGGGACCCTGGAGGTGGGAGCGCTGCCTGTGCCTGCCTGCATGAAGAGGAGGGCTGATGCCTGCACCCTAGCGCTGTGCCCTGGAGTCTGGAGAGCGCTGTAACCCCCCTGAAGACACTGTCTGCAAAGCGCTGTGGGGGACTGTGTAGCGCTAAGAAGGGGAGCGCTGCTCATGTGCTGCTGAGGGGAGCCGATTCCTCCAAGTGGCGGGTGCCTACCCCTCTGTGAGGAAAAGAGGTGTGTGGCTGAAGAAACGGGTGCCTACCCCGAAACTTGTCCTTGTTGGAAGGCGGGAGCCCATCCCGCGCTTCTAACGTGCCCAGGATCACCGCCGCGGCCGTGAGGGGAAGCGCTGACAAGGAGAGCGGGAGCCCACCCCGCATTTGTGGTCCTTCGCGGGTGCCCACCCCGCGTTATTACTTTTAAAAATACAGCGGGAGCCTACCCCGCGTGTGTGCTTGTGCTGGGAGGGAGCCTACCCCTCTGTGAGGAGAAGAGGAGTTGCCTGGAGTCACCGCCGGCCCGGGAGACCCAGGAGCGCTGCGCGGGCTTCCCCGTGACGTCAGGGGAGCCGCGCTGGGATTGGCGCTGGTGAGAGCGCCTGGGGGAAGTCCCGCCCCCGCAAGCGAGGAAGTCGAAGGAGGTCGTCTGGAGCCTCGCGGGCTCCGGAGTAAAGTCCCGGGCCCCACTAGGGGTGGCCCGGGTGAAGAGAGTCCCGGAGTAGAAGAACCGGAGCGGGAGTCCACCCCGCCGGTCCGTGTCCCGCAAGAGGAGCGGGAGGAGTCTGGAGCCTCACAGGCTCACCGTCGAAGTCCCGGTTCCCAGGAGGGGGCCCGGGTGAGGCAGAGAGGCGCTGCTGACGGCGGGGCTCCCTGAGCTGAGGAGAGCCCCGCGTGTGACGAGAGGCCAGCGGCTGCGGGGAGCATCAGCCGCCTACCAAGGGAGGCCGTCGGGAGCCTCGCGGGTGCCGCCGGAGTCGTGTGGAGCCTCGCCGGCTCCAGGACAAAGTCCCGGTTCCCAGGAAGGGCCCCGGGTGAAGAGTGGAGTGCCGCCTGAAGCAGCACGACGCCTGCAGGAGAGCCGGTGAGTGGGGCCTTGAGAGGGTTGGGGGGTTGGTCGAGGCACGGTGTCGGTGCCTTTCCCCCAGTGGTCCCAGGCCCTCGAGGAGAAGGGCCCCCGGGGTCAGAGCTGCGCCGGTCTTGGTTCGCACAGCTGCCCCGCTGGACAGTGGGCAGCTGCAACGTGCCGCCACCTTTGGGAGCTCCGGAGGGGGACTCAAAGAGAATTGCAGGTGCCAGGAGGGGCCCCAGAAGGGCCCGTGTGGACGTCCTGCACAGCTGCCCCGCCTGCCAGTGGGCAGCTGCCTTGAAAGAACCAGTAGCAGCAGGGAGGGGGCAACGGGGCACATTGCCGGTGCCCGCCCCCGGTGTCGGGCGGATACGTACAGCTGCCCCGTCTGACAGTGGGCAGCTGCGACGTAGGAGGCGCTTTATGTTTAGGGGGCCCCAGAGGCACCGGAAGTGCCAGTGACCCTTGTGGACACCCAGCGGCACCGCAGTAGCGAGTCGCTGCAACGATTGGGCACATTTACCCTGCCCTTGACTTGGTCGGGGGGGTGGTGTCGGGGCACATTGTCGGTGCCCGCCTTCCCCCCCTGTGTTGCACTGACTTTACAGCTGCCCCGGATAACAGTGGGCAGCTGCAACGTTGAGAGGCATTGTCCTACCAGGGGCCCGGGAGTGGGGCTCCCCTGTGTAGAGTGGCGCGCAGGCTAATCTGCCGCGAGGGGCATGCCAGGCGTGTAAGGCCTATTGTGTTATGCTCCTGATTCCTGCCTGTTTATGTTCTAGGGCCAATTCCAGAGTGGTGTGCCTCCGATGGGGGCATGCTGTGGTTATCCTTGCGAGGCCTGTTGCCCCACCTGATTCATGGCTGAAATGAGATCCTAATGTGTTTCCATGCCTCATGTTTTCAGGCTACTGCAAAGGTGCTTTATTCTCGCACCCAGTATTACTAGTGGACTTTCATTCCCCTTTGTACTTATAATGATTCCGGCAGCGACCCGATTGGCGCTGCCCTGTACATAGTCCCCACTGTTTTATGTATACCGGGTGCCGGTTGGCGCCGTGTTACCAATGTGGTTTACCATCTGCTAAGCTGTTGCCCAATACAGATGCTATTTTTCTTACTCCAACTGGTGTAGTCTCCTTTTTGTAGTGTGCCTGGTGTGTCGCCTGTGTGTGCTGCGCGGATGCTTTACACATTTCCTCCTAGTTTAGCCTTCCCGCTCCGCACCACGCTACCCCGTTTCCAACATTGGTGCTCAGCGGTGGGATAGGACTTGTGTTTGCGCAGTACCACAGCGGCAACTGGTTGCACTACAAAGGGTGCACCTGAGAGTAATCGCAGATGTGGGGATTGTTTTTCCTGATTGGATTTCCCTCCTAAAAGTGTTGTGTTGAAGTGTGGTCCCCTGTTGCACTGTGGGAGGGGTATCCCGGGTGTATCTCACCAGGATGGGGTTAACCTACGACGAGGATTGCGTGGGGGAGTACACCGAGCAGGAGGTGATAGACCTCTGCCGAGAGAGAGGGATACCCACAGTAGGCAACACCCGGAGGAAGTTGTTCCTCTATGAGGCCCTGAAAAGGGGGGAACCCTTAGAGCCCCACGGGGACCTTTCCGATTACCCCTCTGCATATTTAAGGGATGGATTTGGTAGAGACCGTGAGGAGGACTCTGAGAGTGAGGGGTCCCGGTCCATAACCCTGGAAGGTGGTGACTTTGAGGAGGAAGAGGATGTGAGGGCAGAGACACCGGTAGCGAGGGAGGACACCATAGAGAGGGAGTCCCGTGCTGGGTCCAGCCCCAGGGGCACTGCCCCACCCCTTTCCCTATCCCCAGAAGAGTGGGTAGATAGGAGGGAAGAAAGGGAGTATCAACTGGCGCTGGAAAGGCTCAGAGTGGAGCTAGCGCAGCTGAGGGTGGAGGAAAAAAGGCTAGAGACTGAAAGGGTCCTAGCGCAGGAAAGGATGGCGGAGGCGGAGAGGGCCTTCACCAGGGAGAGACTAGCTCAGGGGGTAGGTTGTCCCCTGAGAGTGGTGTCTGTGGTCTGGATTCACCAGTGAGGGTGGGATCCAGTGGTGGCAGCGAGAGTGAAGCCAGTGCAGGAAGTCCCACTCCCAGAGCCCGGGAGATGGTGCCTGATCCCCAGAAGGAGGGGGGCAGGTTGGAGTTCCAGGGCAGGGGAAAACTGTCCCATCAGTCTTGGGGGAGTATGTGGACGGGTGTTGGACTGCACTGGAGGAGTGGATGGTGGGTGGCGCGGTGACAGATGGGGAAGAGCTGTTCCGCCTGACTATCAGGGAGCATGTGCTCAAGAGTTGTTTTCCCGGGTTGCGCCACCACCTGTTGCAGTGTGGGCTCTCCGACCCCAGGGAGCTTGCACGGGAGGCAGACCTTTGGGTGAGTGCCAGAGAGTCTGAGAGGGCAGTGGGGAGTGATCCTGAAGGGAGTGGTGCAGGGATCTTCCGACCCAGCGAGGTGGGAGAGGTGGAGAATCGCCCAGCTAGGTCCCAGGAAGGTGAGAAGGTTGTAGGGCCTCACATCCTATCCATGGGAAGGAGTGAGACGGGGAGGTGTCCCGAGGTGCCCCAACCGCAGTCTCAGGGCCTGGAGAGTTCCATAAGGGAACCCCAGGTTGGGAGCCTAGGCTGTCCCGATGGGCCGTCCAGGAAAGGGGATCCCCTAGTGTCAGGAGAACCCGGGCGTCGGTAATCCGAGCTCCAGGGGTTCTGGGGTCTGCCCAGCCACAGGGTTTAGATCCTGGGCTGGGGTGCCAGGTTCAGGGGCTGCCTGACCTGGAGGGAGGGGCACTTGTAAGCAAGGTCCCTACCGGTTTCACTTTCAGGGGTACTTCTCCAGGTGGGAGGGTGCGGAACTCTGGAAGGGGGTGCAGGGGGAGGAAGGACTCGCCTCTGGCACCGGCTCAGCCACAGGGTTTAGATCCTGGGTTGGGAGGCCAGGGGCAGGGATTGCCTGACCTGGCAGGAGGGACGTCTGTAACCAGTGTCCCTCCGGAACTGACTCCCAGGGGTACTTCTCCAGGTGGGAGGGTGCGGAACTCTGGGAGGGGGTGCAGAGGGAGGGAGGACTTGCCTCTGGCACCGGGGCAACCTAAGGGTTTAGACCCTGGGTTGGTGGATCGGATGCAGGGTCACGGCCCTGGGAGAGAGTGGTGTTCTGAGGGTGCCCCGCAGAGGAGGAGAGGGCGGAACCCCAGAAGGAGAGGTAGGGGGAGGAGAGCCTCGCCCCTACCGGGTGGACAGTGTGAGAGTGTGGTCCCTAGGTGGGAAGACCATTGGCAGTTTGGGACTGCACGGAGGAGGAGGAGAGTGGTCAACGGGTACTACGGGCCTGGGGCTACTGGCCCCCACTCTGTGAGACAGCCAGGGCCAGAGACATCTGGATGGCCTAGGGCCCGGTCCTGGCTGCAACCAACTAGGGAGCACCAGTGGGGTGGCCTAGTTGGGTCAAGAGGAGTTGAGAGAGGGAACCATCGGGTTCCAGAGTGGAGAAGAACCTGCGGGTGTTCCTGCAGTTGTGGGCCCGCGTCCAAGTTCTCTCGCCTCTAAGCAGGGAAGCCCATCAAGGCATTGATAGGTCTACCCTGGCTTTTGGCTGGGAGGGGTTGTGTTGGACTTGGCCCTTTTGCCCTGAATTTTTTCGCTTGTGTGACAATAAAATATGGTGTGTCTGAACAGAACATAACAAATGCTGTGTAATATGGTACACCCTGTTAGCGCCGCCATTTTAGAAAAGCACTGTGGAAAAATGTCACTGTTAAAATGGACGCCATGCCTGCCTGCCCATGTGACGCCTGACTGAGGTGGGTTGGCAGCCTAGTGGTTTGTCCCCCAGCGCCCCCTGCTTTTGGAGGGAAGCGTCGCACCGAGGGTGCTCTACTCCTCCCCCTGAACCAGTTAGAACCGGTTCCGGAGAGAACCTTCTGGCTGCCATGTGAGGAGACTGACGCAGTGCAGAGCCTGGACTGAAGGGGAAGGGACCTTCTGCCAGGGGAGACCGCCACATTGGGCCTGTGTGCTGGCCCCTGTGCCCATCTACACCCCCCCTGTTGGCCCCAGGGCCAATGAAGAGACATTGCCGGAGTGGAGGCTGCTGTGCTGGCAGGATTGCCACCCTACCGGAGGATGACCGTTCTGAGGAGCTGCTGCTTCGGGACTGGTGAGCCGCCCTACTAGCCACTGATCTCGCCCTGCATTACATGTCTCTTGGCCTCTAGCGCCGGTGAGCGCTATATCTGCGGTGCCAGAAGAAGGGAGAGGGTGCCTGCAGCGCTGGATTGCCAGAGCGCTACTTACCCTGGGGGACCCTGGAGGTGGGAGCGCTGCCTGTGCCTGCCTGCATGAAGAGGAGGGCTGATGCCTGCACCCTAGCGCTGTGCCCTGGAGTCTGGAGAGCGCTGTAACCCCCCTGAAGACACTGTCTGCAAAGCGCTGTGGGGGACTGTGTAGCGCTAAGAAGGGGAGCGCTGCTCATGTGCTGCTGAGGGGAGCCGATTCCTCCAAGTGGCGGGTGCCCACCCCGCTGGTGTGCTTATACTAGGAGGGAGCCTACCCCTCTGTGAGGAAAAGAGGTGTGTGGCTGAAGAAACGGGTGCCTACCCCGAAACTTGTCCTTGTTGGAAGGCGGGAGCCCATCCCGCGCTTCTAACGTGCCCAGGATCACCGCCGCGGCCGTGAGGGGAAGCGCTGACAAGGAGAGCGGGAGCCCACCCCGCATTTGTGGTCCTTCGCGGGTGCCCACCCCGCGTTATTACTTTTAAAAATACAGCGGGAGCCTACCCCGCGTGTGTGCTTGTGCTGGGAGGGAGCCTACCCCTCTGTGAGGAGAAGAGGAGTTGCCTGGAGTCACCGCCGGCCCGGGAGACCCAGGAGCGCTGCGCGGGCTTCCCCGTGACGTCAGGGGAGCCGCGCTGGGATTGGCGCTGGTGAGAGCGCCTGGGGGAAGTCCCGCCCCCGCAAGCGAGGAAGTCGAAGGAGGTCGTCTGGAGCCTCGCGGGCTCCGGAGTAAAGTCCCGGGCCCCACTAGGGGTGGCCCGGGTGAAGAGAGTCCCGGAGTAGAAGAACCGGAGCGGGAGCCCACCCCGCCGGTCCGTGTCCCGCAAGAGGAGCGGGAGGAGTCTGGAGCCTCACAGGCTCACCGTCGAAGTCCCGGTTCCCAGGAGGGGGCCCGGGTGAGGCAGAGAGGCGCTGCTGACGCCAGGGCTCCCTGAGCTGAGGAGAGCCCCGCGTGTGACGAGAGGCCAGCGGCTGCGGGGAGCATCAGCCGCCTACCAAGGGAGGCCGTCGGGAGCCTCGCGGGCGCCGCCGGAGTCGTGTGGAGCCTCGCCGGCTCCAGGACAAAGTCCCGGTTCCCAGGAAGGGCCCCGGGTGAAGAGTGGAGTGCCGCCTGAAGCAGCACGACGCCTGCAGGAGAGCCGGTGAGTGGGGCCTTGAGAGGGTTGGGGGTTGGTCGAGGCACGGTGTCGGTGCCTTTCCCCCAGTGGTCCCAGGCCCTCGAGGAGAAGGGCCCCCGGGGTCAGAGCTGCGCCGGTCTTGGTTCGCACAGCTGCCCCGCTGGACAGTGGGCAGCTGCAACGTGCCGCCACCTTTGGTTTGGGAGCTCCGGAGGGGACTCAAAGAGAATTGCAGGTGCCAGGAGGGGCCCCAGAAGGGCCCGTGTGGACGTCCTGCACAGCTGCCCCGCCTGCCAGTGGGCAGCTGCCTTGAAAGAACCAGTAGCAGCAGGGAGGGGGCAACGGGGCACATTGCCGGTGCCCGCCCCCGGTGTCGGGCGGATACGTACAGCTGCCCCGTCTGACAGTGGGCAGCTGCGACGTAGGAGGCGCTTTATGTTTAGGGGGCCCCAGAGGCACCGGAAGTGCCAGTGACCCTTGTGGACACCCAGCGGCACCGCAGTAGCGAGTCGCTGCAACGATTGGGCACATTTACCCTGCCCTTGACTTGGTCGGGGGTGGTGTCGGGGCACATTGTCGGTGCCCGCCTTCCCCCTGTGTTGCACTGACTTTACAGCTGCCCCGGATAACAGTGGGCAGCTGCAACGTTGAGAGGCATTGTCCTACCAGGGGCCCGGGAGTGGGGCTCCCCTGTGTAGAGTGGCGCGCAGGCTAATCTGCCGCGAGGGGCATGCCAGGCGTGTAAGGCCTATTGTGTTATGCTCCTGATTCCTGCCTGTTTATGTTCTAGGGCCAATTCCAGAGTGGTGTGCCTCCGATGGGGGCATGCTGTGGTTATCCTTGCGAGGCCTGTTGCCCCACCTGATTCATGGCTGAAATGAGATCCTAATGTGTTTCCATGCCTCATGTTTTCAGGCTACTGCAAAGGTGCTTTATTCTCGCACCCAGTATTACTAGTGGACTTTCATTCCCCTTTGTACTTATAATGATTCCGGCAGCGACCCGATTGGCGCTGCCCTGTACATAGTCCCCACTGTTTTATGTATACCGGGTGCCGGTTGGCGCCGTGTTACCAATGTGGTTTACCATCTGCTAAGCTGTTGCCCAATACAGATGCTATTTTTCTTACTCCAACTGGTGTAGTCTCCTTTTTGTAGTGTGCCTGGTGTGTCACCTGTGTGTGCTGCGCGGATGCTTTACACATTTCCTCCTAGTTTAGCCTTCCCGCTCCGCACCACGCTACCCCGTTTCCAACACCCAACACACAGCGCTGGTGCCTGAAATTCAGAGCTACATTGAAGACATAGCACTGGTGTGGCTATCCGATATGCATCGCGAAAACTTAGCCCAACCAATCACGGAGGAAGAGGTGCAGATAGCTATAAAATCACTGCCCAATGGTAAATCGCCTGGCCCTGACGGATATACCGCTGAATTTTATAAAGCGTATCTAGACCAATTAACTCCATATCTTCTCGAGATGTATGATGAAGCCTATAATAATAATATACTCCCTCCAACACTACGTGAAGCGCTAATAGTGGCACTTTTAAAACCAGATAAAAGGCCTGAAAAAGCGGAGTCATACAGGCCCCTGTCATTAATTAACACAGATGTTAAGATACTGGCCACAGTACTCGCTACTAGACTGCAGCCACTTATGTCCACTATAATTTTACCCGATCAATCGGGATTTATTCCAGCTCGCTCAACAGCACATAACCTTCGTACCATTTTTGCCCTTCTGCATCAACTAAATCCGGAATTGCGGGCTGTGGCGGTGCTGTTGGACGCAGCTAAGGCCTTCGACTCCGTCGAGTGGCCTTACTTGTTCACAATCTTACAAAAAATAGGCTTACCACCCCTGTTTATCAAGTGGATTGCCCTACTATACAACAAACCCACTGCCCGCATCAAGGTCAATGGACATATATCAGACATAATACCAATACAACGCGGTACCAGACAAGGGTGCCCGTTATCTCCATTGCTCTTTGCCATTGCGTTAGAGCCGCTAGCTTGTAAAATACGCCAGAAGTACGTACACGTGGCACTGCGGTTCAACCTCAGACCCATTAGCATATCACTGTATGCGGATGATATGGTACTTTACCTTCGAGACCCAGAGGAGAACCTATCACCAATGCTACGAGAATATATACAATTTGGACGCTATTCGGGCCTACGCATCAACTGGAGCAAGTCAGCAGTGATACCACTAACAGTAAACACCAGAGCACCACAAATGGACTTCCCTCTCGTGTGGCAGGAAGACCCAATTAAATATCTCGGAATATGGGTACATCGCGACCCTGAAGTGGTGCTTAGATACAACTATGGTACCGCAATAGATCGTATAGAAACACAAATAACCAGATGGATAACACTCCCACTATCACTGGCCGACAGAATATCACTGATAAAGATGGTGCTACTACCGAAATTGTTGTACCTCTTTATTAACATACCGATAAAACCGCCTGCTCCAATTTTTAAACGGATACGTACAAATATCATTAGACTGATATGGGCCGGGAAACAAGCCCGCATAAGCCTCCAAACCATGTCACTGCCGTATATCTCGGGCGGTTTTGCAGTTCCCGATATTTACTTATATTACTTATGTGCGCAGGCACAATATGCATACTATTGGTATCATCCCGTGCAATATTTACCACACCTAGCAGTGGAGGCTGGTGACGCTGACCCAATACCGCTCACAAGCGTACTCCCACATACACGGCAACATTTAACGTCGCGAGAAATAAACACAATTCGTACAACCTCACAGGCCTGGCACCGCATCGGCCAAATGGCGAGCAAAACCCCAATAAACACCCCGAATCTACCACTGGCACATCACCCTGCACTATCAGTCACACAAGAAAAAAATAGTATGATGATACTAGAACAAGCTGGCATGCGGCAAATGAGTGATCTATATCCGAATGGTACTTTCATCACTCCCGATGACCTGTCCTATATAAGCAACCAATCTCTACTATTCAGATTTATTTATCATAGACTGCGGGCAGCCATCAGAGAATTGTACCCTACATATCCAGCTGAACCTCCTGTACTACAATCGTTACAGGTGTTGATAGCAACTCCCACCCACACTAAAATAATCTCGCGGCTATATGCACTGATACAGGCAGAAATTGGCGCACATACCCTCAAGGCCCGAGACAATTGGAACAAATGCCTAGACATCTCCCTGACGGACGAGGACTGGTCTTCATGCTGCGCACTTATAACACTGCTCACGCCCAATGGCAACCTCCGCATCATACATTATAAGTATCTACATCAAGCTTATCACACCCCAGTCAAATTGCATAAATATGGGCTGCGCGACACCGCTCGCTGTAGGAGATGTGGGACTGACCAGGCAGATTTTGCACACCTGGCATGGAATTGTGATAGGATAAGACAATACTGGGAGACTGTGATCAATCATTTAGGTATACTTGCTCCGTGTGCACTGTCATGCACGCCACAACTGTGTCTCCTGGGCCTCCACATACCTGCGAAATCGGCAAGGAAGAAATTGGTTGCCTTAATGTTGCTCTTGGCAAAACGTAGAGTAGCGATGAACTGGGACAGTAAGCAATCCCCTACTCTAGCACACTGGTTAAAAGACGCTGTCTATTGCAGGGACAATTTTCTATTATATGCAGAAGAACTACCAACAGCCTCCAAGCCCTCAGATATTTGGGAGCCACTAACAGCATATTTGCGAGAACACCCTGATTTGCTCTAGACTGTTCGTTAACTTATCCAATTGAACTGTTAATGGGTTGCAACAAGGATATGTCAAAGCTCCAATGTGTACTATTAGAGAATGTAATTTGAAGAACTCAGTGCTGTACTATGCTAATAGATATTGTTAAAGATGCGACAATTGTTGTATAAGATTATCAGAAATCTCAATAAAAAAATAAAATTAAAAAAAATTGATTGTGTGAGGCAAGCAGTGCAGTGCCAATGACACATCGTTCTGGCCATGTGCACACAAACATCAGCCATGGGGGCCCACATTGTCTACATTCACAAATACCACAATGACAGAAGTGAGCATCATAATGCAGACCCACATATCTGCACCAATGGACACACAAATGTAGATATCCTGTGGAGATGTAGATGTCAGGTGAACAAATACCATACATTGGCAGCAATGGGACATACTAACCATGATCAATGTGCTGACTGATGACATAGCAGTCCCAGGGCCAGCAGGGGAAAGCCAACAAACAACATACAGCCAATGGCAAACTAAAGATATGCCAATGCAGTGGTGCAAATGCACAAACACAAACAGGCAGACTCACACTGCATATCATACACAACAGGTGAGGGGGGTTGTGTGCCAGTGTCCCCAGGCAAACACACAACACATGAGGAGGCCAGATTCACTAATACACAGATGTCAACACAGTCACATACAAAAGTAACTCATGGATTGGATTCCCCTATGTGGACAAACAGGCATTGTGAGATGAGAGGGAGCCCAAATTACACATGTCACACAAGCTTGTAGGAACAGCAACAAACACAGCAAGAGAGAGAACCACCACAGCACTCCCCCAGGGACCCCACATTGTGGTGACACTAGCCTGCATGACAATCACACTGTGATGACAAAGGTAGATGTCATCCACACTGTGAACCACAGCCATGTGTCCTGAGCAACAAACTACCATCACACCTATACAAGCACAAAGCACTCAGCATGGCCTGCCAGCCAAGGACAATATGGAGGTAGTGCCCCAGCCGTGCAACAACTCACATTTGCACACACTCAACGCCACACACCTTGAACTCCACCAATGTGCAGCAGTGAAGCTCACATGGACTGCTGACATTGCACATGCACCCATGACAATCCCAGGGGTGGTGGGGGAAATAAGGTGCAGAAACCCATCACACATGGCCAGTCAACAATACTTGTGAATGTCTGACACACTGCACAGTATGCCGTACATGGGCATGACGTGAAATCCACCCCAAACAATGGGATCCTGGCCATGGTCACACACCAATGAAGAAGCCAAGCTGACCCACAAAGGACACACATAGACAACTTCCAACATTGCAGCTCTCACCCTGAGGAGTGGCAGCAGTCACACACACAACGTGTCACAATCACTGAAAGCATACACAAACAGAAAATCACATTACTCGTGTAACCAACAAGTGCCAAGAGGAATCCTGACTGTGTCCCATCTGCGTTTGCCCACATCCCCAGCCCTGACAACCAAGACAACTAGGGATGACAACCTCATGAACATTAGTTTGCCATGCACCCACATCCCGGAGAAACCAGGTCCAAGATGCTGGATGAACACAGAACAACTCAGCAAGCATCACAAACAGGAACATCCGTAGGGACACAGCCTGTGTAGGAAAAGGAGAAGGGAACACGCACAGACATGCCTACACAACACACAACACGGGCACAGCCTATATCACGGAATCATGCACTGCCATGAGGGCACTCCACTCCTGTGGAAGGTCAGCTGTGCCAAACCTTGTCTGTGCACGACTCAAACATGTCAGCAGAACACTCGGTCAGTGAGTCAACAACTACAACACACTGAAGGCTCTGCTCATATCAGCCTGGGCACGGAAGTGTCACGTCAGTCATCTGCATACACCCAAGACACGTGTCAAGCAACTTGCACTGTGTACACAGATGAGTCCTCCAAATTTGATGTGCTAAACTGCATGTCCATTGGAGACGGGCACACAGTCAGGGTACTAGGAACATTGGACAGTGGTAAGCCCACCAGATGTGCATCAGTGTAGGACAAAGATGGTAATCTACAAATGCTAAACGTACATCCCTGTGTCAAATGCTGAACATTACACCCTCAGACTGCAGCAAAGGATGCTATAGATCCAGACTAGATTAGGACACATATCCCATGGACCACATGGAGCCCATCACAGCAAAACTTCATTTACCTGATCTGAACACTATTACAACAGCAAATGCATGATTCTACACATCTACATCATGTACCTCCAAAGATTAACCACAAGTAAACAAAAAGAGGCTTTATTCAGCAAGTGTGCAACTCAAATCAAAAGTCCAAAATAAACTAAGGCCAATGGCCAGTCCAAATATACAGTCCCAACAGGGTGATGTGTGACAACTTGTCAACAATTGCTTGCCTGCACAGGTACGGACAGGGGACATCCCCCTTGGAGGGGCATACGAGGGGCAGGCCAGGCACCGCAGGGACAGGATCAGGGGATGCCAGAAGGAGGCAGTGAAGGGGAGGTGGGTGCAGGAGTGTCACCGGCAACTGCAGTGGAGGTGTCTGACTCAGGGGGCTGGCACCACCGCAGGGCTCAAGTCAGATGGTGTTGGTGCTGCAACCACTGCAGTGGGCTGGTCAGATGGAGTGGACTGGGTCCCCAATGCAGTGCCCGAGTCAGACGGGGTGATTGTGGACTCCACCGCAGTGCATGACTCCAAGGTAGTGGAAGGGGGGCAGAAGAGCTGGGCAGGACAGAGGGGGGACACGGTCTCCACACCAGTGGCACAAACAGGCAGAGCGTCTGGTTTTGGGGTGGAAGAGCAAGTGGCAGGGGGAGGGCCTAAGCAGTTTGGGGATGCGGTATCGGTGTGTGGGGGAACCTGGGCAGGGTGTGGCGGTGGAACCTGTGGAGTGGTGGCCTGGGGGATGGAGGTGAGAGACTGGGTGGTTGACTTGCAGGGCGGTGGTGGGGTCTTGCTCTTCCGGGACCGGGGGACTTGCGGGTGGGGGCTCACTCTGCCTGCGCCTGGGAGAGGGTGTCCGGGGGCGAGGGGCACTCCCTCTGTGTGGGTGGACTTCCTCTTCCTCCGGTATGCTGGATCAGCGGGATTGGAGGGGAAGAGGCCGAGGTCACTGAGGAAGAGCTGCTTATCAGGTGGGGTTGCAGGTGAGGCAAGGGAAGGGGTCTTGGAGGGAGAGGATCTTGAGGATTGCAGAGTGACTGTGGTTGCCTGTGTGTGTGTGTGTTCCCCATCCCCTGTGTCTGTGGTATCAGTCCCCTGAGGATGCTTGTGTGCACGTCTTGCCTTTCTCTTGGGTGTGTCTGTGCTGCTCGTGTCTGTGTGTTTGGGTGACTGTGCAGGTGTGCATGTGCTTTGGACAGGTAGGGGGGCAGGAAGTGTGGATGGGGCAGAGGTGGGAGGGGTGAGGGACTGTTGGAGGAGGGACACTGCTGCTGTAAGGGAGGAGTCCATGGACTTATTGCTCCTCTGTAGGGCAGACATACCCGTCGAGATGCCCTCCATGAACGACACCAGCTGTGTCAACAGAGTGTTGTGTGCATGGAGGACACTCAGCATTGCTGTCTGCCCTACATGGAGCTGCCGAAGGAGGTACACAGACTCCTCACTCAGGGCAGCAGGGGACACAGGGGCAGGGGGTGCGGTGCCTGGCACGAAGGAGACACGCTCCCGAGTACGGGAGCCTCCACAGACCTCAGGAATGGGAGCCAATGGGAGGGCGGTGGTGGTGGTGGTGGTGGCGGTGGCGGGGCCAGACAGACTAGCTGGCCTTTGGTGGCTGCTGAGACCCGCCTCCACAAGGGAGTCATCCTCCGAGCTGCTGTGGTCCTCAGCTGAGGTGGATGGTGCTGAGGACTCCTCGGTGTGGCTCCCCTCGCCCTCCGTGCCACTGGGTCCCTCTGACCACTCGTCCGATGCTGACCCAGTCTGGCTCCGCTGCTCCTCCTGGTCCATGGAGCTGTCCCCTCCTGTGGCCGTGGATGTATCTGCAAACAATTAGGGAAACAGACAAACATCAGTCACCTGCACTGACCGCACACACCACAGTAAGTACAGCACATTACAGAGCAAGCACTGGCATCCTTAGTAGAACATTGCCTAAAGTCCTCACACAGATTTGGGGAAGCCAATTGTCAGTCTGATGGTCAACCATGGGACTCACACCCCTCCTGCCCTTGCACCCATCTGTCTGGTGCCTGTCTGATGGTAAGACCCCAGTGTGGACACATGCACCACCTACACAGTTGTTGGACATTGCTGGGAACACGGTGAAGTATGTGAACATGCACACATCACATCTCTTGCCACTGAGTCAGTGCAGGTGTCCGGATAAAGGGATGGCCAGAGTCTAAATAGAAATGCATGTGATGCATACCAGCACCAGACACCATGATGCACCCATGTCCGGATAGTCAATGCCACAATGGGGTGCATGTTGCACATGTCACTCCCCTGCAGGATCAGTCTCAGGAAGTTTAATGCCATGACACAGGAATGCATGCAAAGTCATACATTACTGTCTCAAGTCACATGGCCATGGCAGCCAGCCAACAACAGTCTGCACTGTGTCACAATCCGAGGGCATGGGGAATGCAAGTTATGTGACTGACAAGTGCACATGTCCATCCCCCAAATACCACATCATCTGTACTACTAGTGGGCATGCTAGCCAGTGGTGTGCACACTGAAAGTCCTGCTAGTCAGACAACATGCACAATTAGTGAGGCAGTGGACAGCACACTCACCTGCTCCCCTGGTTTCCCATACAGCTTACTGTACTGTGGAAGGAGGCTGTCCAGCAGGGCCTGGTTCTCCTCAAGGCTGAAGGCTGGCGCTCTCTCCACAGTACGTGCCATTGCAGGAGCCAGAGGATGCATAAACAGCAGCAGTGTTGGTGGCAGATGTCGTCCTGGAGCATGTAGTGCAGGCAAGTGAGCTCTCAGGGGAACAGCCAGCATTATATGTGTGCTGCAGAGGCAGATACTGTCCCATGTGTCCAAAGTGATAGGTCCAAGTCGTTTGCATCTTCTGAATCTGACCAATCCATGGAATAGCAGCACTAATACACGCCCACAGCATCCTTCAAATCTTCAACTTCATGACACCCATGATTTTGCAACATTGTTGTGGCTGGCCAACTGAATTCACTGCATCAGACTCGTTGGAGCTTCGAAAACGCGTCCGTTGCCATGCCAGGCCCCAGCCAATGTGTGCGCACCGTTCGGTCCACTGCTGTACAACGCGTACCCGGGATACAACGCGTACATCCAATGCAATGGTCCGTGCGGGCACACCGATCGGTCCATTGCTGTACAACGCGTACCCGCTCATATCCAATGCAATGGTCCGTGCGGGCACACCGATCGGTCCATTGCTGTACAACACGTACCCGGGATACAACACGTACCCGCTCACATCCAATGCAATGGTCCGTGCGGGCACACCGATCGGTCCATTGCTCTACAACGCGTACCCGGGATACAATGCGTACCCGCTCACATCCAATGCAATGGTCCGTGCGGGCAACCCTATCGGTCCATTGCTGTACAACGCGTACCCGCTCACATCCAATGCAATGGGCCGTGCGGGCACACCGATCGGTCCATTGCTCTACAACGCGTACCCGGGATACAACGCGTACCCGCTCACATCCAATGCAATGGGCCGTGCGGGCACACCGATCGGTCCATTGCTCTACAACGCGTCCCTGGACAGGTCACACGCATATGTCACCATGCTGGTCACTGGTGAACCTATGCCAGCCACATATACTTTCCAGGGACTCAGGGGCACACCTACAACACCACACCCAGTCCACACTGTATCTAAGGCATGTGTGGCAGCATAACCTTATCTGTGTATGTGGGTGAACATGTGGTTTTTGGGGTGGCACTTGGGGGCAGACACACCCAGGCTGTGCACGTGTTCATGGGGACAGGGTCCTTTGTGTGTTGTGCACATGACCACTGTGGTGTGCAACTTTTCATTTCTGAGCATGTGTCATGGTCACATTTCCAGGTTGTGTATGTGTATGACATGTCACATACCCCCAGGCTCACATGTGGGAAGGCATGTACGTCACAGGGTGGCCCATTGCCACAATAGTGATGTCCCTCCGCAGTCTGTGTGCATGTTGTGTTTCACATGTCTCTGACTCCATGTGCACAATGGGAGACAGTCTCCACATCCACGTGGTTTGTGCATGAACTTTGATGTTGTGTGTGTGTGTGTCACAGACGTCCATGTCTGTCCTGCAGAGGCTACAGGGGCCACTACCTGTGGGTGTCATGTTTGTTTTTCTGATGTGTACATGATACGCCATGTCATGCCAGTGTCCATGTGGCAAGACAGGGTCCCTGGGAATCTACCTGTCAATGAGCTGTGATGCCTGTGGAGCATATGTCCAGACATGTCACTGTGGTATGTGTGTGGAACGTGAGAGCAGTAAATGGGTACTGTGACACAGCCTAATGGTTTCCCATAGCACACCCTGGAACCTGTTGTCAACACTTGTTGAACAGAGATGTTAGATGATGTCCATGTAGGTGCCATATATGTCCAAACAGAACGACACACACATCAAGTACTTGTGTTTGTTAATGATGTATCATGTGAAATTGAGTATGGTGAACGGCACATAGGTGGGGTGACTGACAATCTTGCTTTCTTCACCTCTGCACTGCAGGGCTCCTGCTGTCCATCGACCATTCCCAGACCTGGCAACGATGGTGGAACGTGACAGCATCCGACGGTACCGCTTCACCAGACAGCTGATTGAGGATTTGGCAGTGCGGTTGGACCCACATTTGCAGCTTGGCCGTCCGTATCCTACAGCGCTGACCCCCAAGGTGAAGGTGATGGCAGCCCTACACTTCTTTGCCACCGGTACCTTTCAACACACTGTGGCGACTGCCGGTGGGATGTCACAGACTATGTTCAGCCGTGTGCTACGCGATGTTTTGGGGGCAATTTGAGATACCTGAACCAGTACATCTATTTCCCAACACGTCAACGACTCACTGACGTCAAGAGTGACTTCTATGCCCTGGGGAGGATGCCACATGTAATTGGCTCCATTGATGGGACACATGTGGCTTTGATACCACCACAGGCACATGAGCAGGCATACCAGAACCGTAAACATTACCATTCGATCAATGCTCTGGTGGTATGTCTTGCAGATATGACCATCTCACATGTGTGTGCCCGTTTCCCCGGTTCTGCACACGATGCCTACGTGATGAGGAGTAGTCGCATCCCGAGGATGATGTCACAGATGCCGAACCAGCGTGCCTGGCTTGTTGGTGTGTACTGACTTTGTACCATTGTGTGTGTTCTGCTATGTTGTTTTCCGCACACATTTTCAAATCGGCTAATGTGCAATTGTCTGTCTGTAGGTGACTCGGGATACCCCAACATGCCGTGGTTGCTGACACCCCTCAGGAACCCTGTGACACCAGCCCAGATGCGCTACAATGAGGCACATGGTCGGACGAGGAGGGTGATTGAGCGGACCTTTGGTCTCCTGAAGAGCCGCTTCCGCTGCCTGGACAAGACAGGAGGAGCCCTCCCATATGCCCCAGCAAAGGTGTGCAAGATTGTCATCGTCTGCTGCATGCTACACAACCTGGCAGTGCGGAAGGAGTTGCCTCTCATCCTGGATGACGATGACCAACGTCCGCCACCTGTGGAAGTTCCTGGCCTGGGTCACGATGCCAGTGAAGATGATGATGATGATGATGGTGATGTACGCACACAGCTCATCACCAACTTCTTCAGCTGAATGTGAGTCTCCAGAGGGTTGTAATGTCAATGATTTGAGTTTGCATGATATGTGTGTGTGGTGCTCTGGTGCTGTTTGAGTGCGGCCATGTGCTACTTGACTGGATGCGTGCAGCGATGTGTCCTTGCAGGTGGTCTGTACTGCCCAACAGTGTTGACATGCTAACTTGGTTTTGTGTAGTTATCTCGTGACATGTATTAGACATGAGTATTGCCGTTCTGTGCTGTTCTTCAGTGGTTTTGACTGTGTGTCATGTCTGTCCTTCACAGGGTGCTGCCGGAGTTGTTTGATCAACTTGGATCCCACGAATCCATGATTCAACTTCCAAGGTGGAAGCAGTCGTTTCCCTACAGGTGATGTGCCACACACCCCTGGACTTTCTATCTTCTGCACTTTTTGACTTTGTGGCCACAGCCAGGTTGGATTAGCTAGCATTTGTAGTGGAAACAACATGTTGCAAATGTGTAATAAACCTGTGCTTCACTTTGGGATGTGCGTTGTCTGTAGTCACACATCTGACTGACATTTGCTTACTGCACCTGTAGTCTAGTTGACACAGACTGTGAATAGGTGGAGTGTCTGTGCATTCCACTGTATTTAGTTGCAACATCAGTATAGGTGATGAGTCTGATGGCCCTGGTGTGTATGTGTTGTGTGGCCCTAGTAGTGTGTCTCCCTCATATGTGTCACGTCGCCATGACTGACATGACGGTGTTGGACTTGCTGTAGCAGTTAGCATGCACAGTGTCATTTTTCTGATCACCATCTCCATGACAGAGAGCACGTTGAAATCACAACAGAGGCAGATATGGTGTATTGGTGAGTTTATTTACATACAGGTGTGAGGATGGTGCACAGGATGGTGGGTGCTGTACATAGAAATTGGAATCCAAAGTTCCCATGTGATTCGGAAGTCTTGGTAGCTGAAATGTCCAGAGTAAAGTCCACAGTCATCTGATAAATTTGGCCAACTATAGCTCCCCATGTCATGTGGGAGAGTTGGGTTGAGCTCGACAGGGTGTGCAGTTTGCACACAGAGGAATAGTTCCAGAACAGGTGTTGGCTTCCTGGGGGATGTAGATGGCCATCGGCCTCTCAGTTTGGCCTCCTCGGACGGCCCCTCTTCTTGGGGGGGGGACCCTCAGGTGCAGGCTGCGGCGGTGCAGGGGACTCTCTGCCAGAGTCCTCCTCCCTCCCTGTGGCATTTGCAGTTGTTTCAGCAGCAGATGTTGTGGGCACACAGGGAGGTGAGGCCATGTTGGTGCTGATCTGGCGGAGGCATGTCAGTATGTCCCTATGCACCGCTGTCAGTTGTTCCAATGTGTCCCACTTGGACTCCATACCAGACATGTGTGTCTCGACATGTGACATGTGTGTCTCGACACGTGACATGTGTGTCTCGACATGGGACATGTGGGAGTCCAAGCGGGCATGATGGGCAGCCTGCTGCTGTTGTATGTCCTTGAGGATCCCCACTACCTGGCTGACCTCTCCGGTGCTAGTCTGGTACGCATCTGCGATGCGTGCCAGTTGTGGGTCATAATGCAGTCCAGACCCCTCTGCAAAGAGCGACCTATGTCTACCACCCCTCCCACCACCCCTGGCGACACGTGCAGGACCTGCGGTGGCACGCACAGGTGACCGTGGGCCCACTTGGGTGTTGTTCCTGGGCTCGTTGTCACCAGCTCCAGTTTGGGTCTGGCTCCCTGCACTGTTGTCATCTGTGGTCCTTGGTCTGTCCGTGTTGGCAGGGGTGGCCTGTGTGTTGGCAGTTGTTGGAGGGGTGGGTGCAGGGGGTGCAGATGTTGGTCCTGCTGGTGCTGCATGATGACTCACACCAGAGGGTCCCGCTGGTTCTTCGCCATCCGAGGAGTGCAGAGGCTGATCCACACCAGTGAGCTCAGTGTTCACCGGAGCCTGGGACAGGGACTCCTCCTCGTCTGCTGCTGTGTCCCCATCATCACCTGTTTTGGGGAGAGACACAGATTGTATGTTATGTTTCTACTGGAATCAATTGTTCAAACACCTGACAGTTGTGACTGTACCTCTGGATGTGGGCCTGGACATTGCATTCTCCTAAATTGTGACAGTCAGAGAGTGATATTGGTGTAGCACATTGTCCTGCCAACCTGTGGCATGTCAATCTGAATGTTGAGGTGTGTGCATGACCAGCATTGGTGGTATTTTCTTGCCATCCGGGCCTCCTTCTCCCCCCAGCCCAGTTATCCCACCATGAAGCGTGCTTCCATTGCAGGGAGTGCAAGTTGTCTTTCAGGATGTCAGTCAGTGGTGTCCTGCTGTTGGTTGTTGCACAGTTCCCAGCAGGGCCTTGTGCTCCCCCCAGCAGTACCCAGTGTCAGCCATCTTGTGAGTCCTTTTCCACTCCCTGTGATGTGAGCATGGTTCAGGGTGGTGTTGATGGGCCAATTGTGAGGCTGACCAATATCTGTGACTACCACTCCCATCATGCTATTGCCTCCACCCCTTCCCAGCATGCCCATCCTTCCTTCCTTTTGACTCTGCTTCCCTGTGGGGTGGGGTGCCTGTGCTGACAGGATGGCTGGGAGTGTTGTCCTGGCAGTTGTTTGGCTACAAGTCCCAAGAGTGTCCCTGTGCTTCACACAGCATAACCCAGGGTGGTGGTTCTTTGTGGGATCTTCAGTTAGGATGTGAGGCATTGCATTCTCCCAGGTGGGTTATGTGGAGTTAGTGTTGAGGGTGTGTGTGAGGGGATGTGCTTGTAACTATGGTCAGTGCTGTGTGTCCTCCTTCCCACCCAGCCAGATATCCCACCATGGAACGTGCTTCCATTGCAGGGAGTGCAAGTTGTCTTTCAGGATGTCAGTCAGTGGTGTCCTGCTGTTGGTTGTTGCACAGTTCCCAGCAGGGCCTTGTGCTCCCCCAGCAGTACCCAGTGTCAGCCATCTTGTCAGTTGTTTTCCACTTCCTGTGATGTGAGCATGGTTCAGAGTGGTGTTGATGGGCCAATTGTGAGGCTGACCAATATCTGTGCCTACAACTCCCATCATGCTATTGCCTACACCCCCTTCCCAGCATGCCCATACTTCCTTCCTTTTGAGTGGACTTCACTGTGTGTGAGTGTGACAGCAATGGCAAGATGGCTGACAGTGTGGTCCTGTTGTTAGTTGGTGCCCAGTTCCCATCAGGGCCTTGTGCTCCCCACAGCAGTACCCAGTGTCAGCCATCTTGTCATTTGTTTTCCACTCCCTGTGATGTGAGCATGGTTCAGAGTGGTGTTGATGGGCCAATTGTGGGTGTGACCAATATCTGTGACTACCACTCCCATCATGCTATTGGCTACACTGACTTCACCAGCATACACAGAATTCCTTCCTTTCAGTGAGCTTCCCTGTGAGGTGGTGTTCTAGTGGTGGGTAAATATCTGGGAGTGTTTGTTGGTTCTATTTGTGCCACTGCCTTGCTGTATTTGTTGTTAGGTTTGTACATGTCATGACACAGTTACCTGTCACTATGAGATGGCAGGTATTGTGTTTGTCTGACTAGCATTCACATCTTGGATGAATATCTTTTGGTTGCTGTGTATTTGCTAAGTGTGCATGGTTTGCCTATCCCCTTGACTGTGATGTGTGTGTGTTGTCACACCATATTGTATATATTAGTTGTGTACTCACCAGGCTCTGGGATGTCTGTTAGTCCGTATACGCTCACTGGTGGTAGGATGGCCCGCACCTTCTCCTCCCAGGGCCTGAGGTATACTGGTTTTGCAGGAGGGCCACTGCCGGTGTGCTGGCTGAGGAGGTAGTCCTTTTTGAGTAGGTCCCGGACCATCCTGCGCACATCATACCACCTGTTCTGGATGTCTTCCTTTGTGCGCAAACATGGTGATTGTGTGTTCACCCTGTCGACAATCCTCGCCCACATCTTGGTTTTCTGCGACATGGGGGTCTGTTGTACCAATGTACCAAACAACTGTGGCTCTACCCTGAGGATCTCATCTACCATGACTTCCAATTCACTGTCTAGGAACTTATGATTCTTCTTTGGGGGCATGATGATGGGTGGTGGTGGTGATTGATGTGTGTGTGTGTGCAAGTGGGGTGGTGTGAGTGTAGGTTTAGCTGGGTGTGTGTGTGAGGGTGCTATTTGTAGGTGTGGTAATGGTGTGTGGCTTGTGTGATGTATGAGCTGTGAGTGTGTCTGTGGTTGCTGTTTGATGGTGTTCTGTGCTGGCAGGTCAGTGGAATTTGCAAAGGATCATGGTAGGGATTTGTGGCCTTTATGTAGGTGGAGTTGGAGGTGTGTCCTTGTTCCATTTTTTTTTCCTCCCTGTATTTATTGGCTTTGTGGTTGCTTGTTTGGCCCTTTGTTTAAAAAAAATTTCCTTGGTGTTTTTGGTGCATGTAGGAGTCGTTCTTGTGTCCGAGTAGGATGCTGCAGTTGTCTGGTGCGATCTTGTCCGACTCGTTCCCGCTGTGTGTCAGCTAGGTTTCATATGCGGCGTACGAGTCGGTCACGGAGGATTGGGTTGCTTCGGCTGGGTTTTGTATACGTGTCGGTCGTACGGCTTGTGCTCCGGGCGAGTCAGTCGTGTTTTGCACGCACAGCATCGTACTACGCGGGTCGGAGTTCGCGGGTACGTTTCGTTCGGGTTCAATCCGGGTGCGTGTCGGTCGGTTCGTTTCGCGTGATTTCCCGGCCGGATGGCTTGTTTACGTCCGGCTCGGTCGGTCGTTTTGTATTCCGTCCGAGTCGGTCGGATTTCACATGCATTTCATCGTACTACCCGGGTCGTACGGCGCCGGTCCGAGTCGGTCAGACTAAATTCCCGTACCGAGTCGGTCGGTATTTTTTCCGGCCCGAATCGGAATCGGCCCCTGAGTTTATAAATATCATGCTTCTGTTTAACTAGGTCTTATATATTGTACAGACAGATAGTTGCCTAGGGGTTTTTCCTCAATAATTATATTTTCCCTGCCCTAGGAACCTATATTAGTAGCAGGGGGTCCTTGTTTTTGACATTATAGTACCCACAGCCTGTCTGTGCGGGATTGCTCTTCTTCTGTTTATTAAGTATCCTACTGTGTTGTCATTTGCACTTTGTCATTAACCATCTTCCTTTCTCCAGCACTCCTCTTTATATACTCTTTTGAATCCTTCTTTTTTCATATTTTATTCATTCACTTCTGTTTCTTGTTTATTTACCTTCAATCTTTTGACCTCATGGACCAACTAAAAACATTTGGCTTTACAGAGGAAGAACTTGCTCCCTTAGTAAGCTCTAATATGAACTTTGGCAATATCACTAATTCCCACATAAAAGGGAATGATGAAATGATTAAACTAATCACTCTCAAAAAGAAAATTAAACACATTGAGGCACATGGTGAATTTATGCTTTAATATCTGCGAGCCGGGGGTCATACCTCAAGGCCTTAGAGTTTGCAATATTCCAGGCTTGTTTGTCCAAATTAGACAGTTCTTACAAAACTGATAGCTAATAGATGTTCCCGAGACTTAATGATACTCATAGTGGAGACTGCCAAAGAGCTAGTCTCTACATTAAAAAAACAAACTTATTGAGTTAGAAGATAAAATCAAAAAGATGCTAAGAAGAAGCGGAAAGAGAACTGTCTTCATTTACAGAGTACCTAATTAAGCGTAAAACAGACAAACTTAATAAGGACATTCATTATAATTCTCGTGAAAAAACATATCCCTATTTAGCCGAGAATTACTATAAACAAGATCAATACCAAAATAAAGATAATACCAGAAATCAAAAAGTCCTTACCTTTTCCGACACCTCGGATTCTGATGGTGAAGGGAGTACATATCATTTTGACCAACAAGGACGCCGTAAACCGTTTGACCCTAATCAAGGTAGGATGCAACCTTTTTTAGCCCAGCCAGGTACCCGCATAGGCAGACAGAAAGCCCACTTTCAGTCTCACTTCAGGGGCAACTTCCAGACCCAATACTAAACAACCAACACATGCTGGAAAGTCGAAATGGCCAGTATTGGAGACAGGGAACATGATGCCCACTTTCACTTTATCCTCCATACCCTTAGACACTTCTTGTCTGACCTTACTGTCTAAAGGACTTTCTTTCGTGCCCCATACAAATGTCAATCTATTTGAACTTTATCAAGACATTTTAACTTTCTTTCAAAATAAGACTCAACATTTTTTTTGAAGGCACCGAAATACAACACCCGGTTCCTCTGAATTTATCTGGACTATCGAAACCATCGACTTTTACCCCTACGTTAGACCAATTGGGTCCTGAAGTTGCTGTATTTGAACATGCGGTACTTAACTGTCTCAACAAAGTTACACGATATATCCCTAAACCTAGTTACAATCTAAACAGAGAAGACTTTAAATCTCTTCAGAAAATCACTCATGAGAAATCACTCATGATCAAAAATTGTGACAAAGGGGGAGGTATCGTTATTCTCGATACTCATCAATATGAACAAAAAATGATCACCTTGTTGAATGACTCTAACTTTTATACCAAAATCTCTCAGACCCCACCAAAAAAATTGCATCTAAAATTCAACATCTTACCTCCATTGCATTACAAACTGGGGATATCTGCAATAAAGAGTTCGATTATATGAACTGCACTGACCAAAGATGCCATGTATTTCCGGGGTCCTCAAAATTCATAAAGATACGAGGGATCCTCCTTATTGCCCCATCGTTTCCACGATTGGGTCGATTACAGAACCTCTTTCTAAATACACAGCCAATTTATTGAGGTCCTACATATCTAAAATTCCATCATATATTATGTACACGAGAGATATTATCAATAAAGTTGAGAATCTCTCAATCAACTACAAAACCAACATCTTGGTCACATTAGACATAGAGTCTTTGTACAGCAAGATGGATGCGATAGAGGCTGTCACATGGTTCATTGACACATATAACTTCAAATGTCCTAAAGTCTTTCTTCTTGATTGTCTTAAAATTGTATTAGCAGAAAATACATTTGAATTAGGTAAGACTCTATACAAACAAAGCAAAGGTGTAAGTATGGGGGCATCTGTAGCCCTATCGTTAGCCAATATTTACATGGCTTTATTTGAAAAGAAATATATTCACAATGAGATTGTGCCTTTATTTGAATCAGTGACACATTGGTCACGATATATTGATGATATTTTTTTCATCTGGACTGACATTGCAGAAAATCTCACTGAATTTTTAGAATGGCTAAATTTATGCGATATCAATCTCAAATTTACTGCCCACACCAGTCAGACCCAAGTGGAATTTTTAGACATTCCCATTCGACATAGCAACGGTATCCTTGAAGTAGAGCTCTTTGTTAAACCCACTGCAAGAAACACTTTGCTACATTATGATAGCTATCATATTCTTCGGGTTACTGGTAATTTCAAAGCCTCGTGGTATTCGATGGACCTGTCGAATGATAAAGCGTATTTGTGAGACCGTCGCCTAAAATTGTGGAAGTAACTTAAACTTCTGTCTATTTGAGGTTGGAAAGTTGACAAATGCTGCAAAGTTTCGCCACGACGTGCTCGGAATGATTGAAAGCTGCACCATGTTTGAATGCGTGTGCGTAACCTTTCGCATGTTGGCTGGTTATGTCAGACTTCATAATTTGAACGCTGCGTATCATCTATTGAAAGCGCATTACTCCTCACTAATGTGGGTTCCCTTGGAGGGTCGAGGTCACTTGCCTGAAATTCAATCCAATGGCCATTCTCGTGCTGCAGACCTTCTCGCCAGTTCCATTTTCAAGATGCCTGTTTGCTAATGGGTCAACGGGGGATACATTGAACATCCATACTAGAGTACTAAGGACACATGAGAAGTGATGCATAGTGGAGATGCATTGTGGGATCTTGAGTAAAAAACAGGCAAGCCTCATATATGTGAATGTAGAGACATATCACTTGGTTCATGATTTGGCAATCTCGGTCATTTCGTTTAACCCTTTCAGGACAGTGTCAAATTTCATTATAAGGTAAGCTTCCTTTCTTGTTAGCAAAATTTCTGGGTCTCCACCTCTAGGGTTCGGGTTAATGGCACAGAGAACCGTCCACTTGAAATCTTTTTCAACATGGTTTTGTTCCACAAAATAGTTAACCATCGGTGCTGTGAGTATTTTGTTCTTAATCCTGGAACGGTGTTGCACGATTCTCTGCTTCACTTCTTGATTGGTTTTACCAATATACATTTTTTGGCGCGGGCATACTATGGCGTACACCACGTTTCCTGTTTTGCAATTTGTGAATTCATTGTGTTGCCAGCGTGTATGGCCATCTCTTTTTTTATATAGCGGAAATTCCAATCCAGCCAATTCCTTTTGGTTATTCTTTGGAGTCGTTTTCGTGAAACCCAACTTTATTTTGAAGATCATACTTCTCCTGCAGAAGTCTTTCCGCTCCACTTCTGTATTAAAGTTATTCTATCATTCAGGTAGTCCTTGGAATTACATGCCTATTTTACTTTAATATTTTCATTTGTCATCACATATTTCTTTATTTTTCGTTAAAATCCTCATTTTATTACTTCTAGCTTTTGCTGATCTACCCAGTACAAACGTTATTTTGGGTTCTAATCGGGACTTTAGGCTGCTTGGGCTCAAGCGCCTTGCATATCAAACCCACGAGGTAATTCATAAATCCTACAATTTATAGTATTTTAGAAAGTGGCTATCAATCAATTTAGATCCTTTTTAGGTTGACATTATTTTTCATGGTTTATGTTTCAGAAATTCATCTTATTTCATACCTCACACTTATATTTTCCATATCCATTTCGCCTTGTCCATTTCATCATTCCACTGTGGTAAGCAACAGAATTTTCCCATCCCTTATCCTACTTCATACATTCAGGCTCACAATAGAAAATAAATTTGGGCCCCTTTTCTTCTATCAGGCACATTTTTCTTGTTAGGTCCTTTCACCATTTAATCGTAAATTTCATCTTTCTCCTAACTGGGATATAACGAGCATCCTATTTGGTGAAGATAATTCTTTTCATGTCATCACTTTTCCTGCTTTTCTATATTCACGGGGTAAGAAGGTTTTTAAATTGTAACATATGTTATTTTTAAATAAGACTCAGTGTACATTTTTCCATTTTTTAGGCATAGGAATTACTGTGGCTTTCCTGAAGAAGGCGTTTTGTACGCCGAAACACGTGTAGACTTTAAAAAGATTCATCATTAAACATTTAGCCACTTCATTATAGTATAATTTTTTGATTTATTGTGTTTTTTGATTCTCCTTTGTCATTTGTAATTTTTGTACAGTTATAAATAGTTTATTTGAAGATTGATTATCTTACAGAATATTTTGTATAGGAGATATGCACATGTTTGTTGATTGTATTCATTTTTGTTTATTTTGTTGGTTATATTGTGATGTTATTGTTCTATACATGTGTTCCATGGAATTATTGAAAAACCTACAATGGTCATTTTAAATGAATTTGTATTAATAAAATGATTTTTTACTGATTTGGATTGTACACTGAGGGACCGATTCCGATTCGGGCCGGAAAACGTACCGACCGACTCGGTACGGGAATTTAGTCCGACCGACTCGGACCGGCGCCGCACGACCCGGGTAGTACGATGAAATGAATGTGAGATCCGACAGACTCGGACGGAATAAAAAACGACCGACCGAGCCGGACGGAAACAAGCCACCCGGCCGGGAAATCATGCGAAACGAACCGATCGACACGCACTCGGATTGAACCCGAACGAAACGTACCCGCGAACTCCGACCCGCGTAGTACGATGCTGTGCGTGCAAAACACGACCGACTCGCCCAGAGCACAAGCCGTACGACCGACACGCATACAAAACCCAGCCGAAGCAACCCAATACTACGCGACCGACTCGTACGCCGCATATGAAACCTAGCTGACACACAGCGGGAACGAGTCGGACAAGATCGCACCAGACAACTGCAGCGTCCTACTCGGACACAAGAACGACTCATACATGCACCAAAAACACCAAGGAAAAATTAGAAAAAAAGGGCCAAACAAGCAACCACTAAGCCAATAAATACAGGGAGGGGAAAAAAAATGGAACAAGGACACACCTCCAACTCCACCTACATAAAGGCCACAAATCCCTACCATGATCCTTTGCAAATTCCACTGACCTGCCAGCACACAACACCATCACACAGCAACCACAGACACACTCACAGCTCATACATCACACAAACCACACACCATTACCACACCTACAAATAGCACCCTCACACACACCCAGCTAAACCTACACTCACACCCCCCACCTGCACACACACACACACACATCAATCACCACCACCACCCATCACCATGCCCCCAAAGAAGAACCATAAGTTCCTAGATTGTGAATTGGAAGTCCTGGTAGACGAGATACTCAGGGTAGAGCCACAGTTGTTTGGTACATTGGTACAACAGACCCCTATGTCGCAGAAAACCAAGATGTGGGCGAGGATTGTCGACAGGGTGAACGCACAATCACCATGTTTGCGCACAAAGGAAGACATCCAGAACAGGTGGTATGATGTGCGCAGGAGGGTCCGGGACCTACTCAAAAAGGACTACCTCCTCAGCCAGCACACCGGCAGTGGCCCTCCTGCAAAACCAGTATACCTCAGGCCCTGGGAGGAGAAGGTGCGGGCCATCCTACCACCAGTGAGCGTATACGGACTAACAGACATCCCAGAGCCTGGTGAGTACACAACTAATATATACAATATGGTGTGACAACACACACACATCACAGTCAAGGGGATAGGCAAACCATGCACACTTAGCAAATACACAGCAACCAAAAGATATTCATCCCAAGATGTGAATGCTAGTCGGACAAACACAATACCTGCCATCTCATAGTGACATGTAACTGTGTCATGACATCTACAAACCTAACAACAAATACAGCAAGGCAGTGGCACAAATAGAACCAACAAACACTCACAGATATTTACCCACCACTAGAACACCACCTCACAGGAAGCTCACTCAAAGGAAGGAATCCTGTGTATGCTGTTCAAGTCAGTGTAGCCAATAGCATGATGGGAGTGGTAGTCACAGATATTGGTCACACCCACAATTGGCCCATCAACACCACTCTCAACCATGCTCACATCACAGGGAGTGGATAAGGACTCACAAGATGGCTGACACTGGGTACTGCTGTGGGGAGCACAAGGCCCTGCTGGGAACTGTGCACCAACAAACAGCACAACACCACTGCCTGACATCCTGAAAGCCAACTTGCACTCCCTGCAATGCAATCACGTTGCATGGTGGGATATCTGGCTGGGTGGGAAGGAGGACTCACAGCACTGACCATAGTTACAAGCAGCTCTCCTCACACACCCCCTCAACACTAACTCCACATAACCCACCTGGGAGAATGCAATGCCTCACAGCCTAACTGAAGATCCCACAAAGAACCACCACCCTGGGTTATGCTGTGTGAAGCACAGGGACACTCTTGGGACTTGTAGCCAAACAACTGCCAGGACAACACTCCCAGCCATCCTGTCAGCACAGGCACCCCACCCCACAGGGAAGCAGAGTCAAAACAAAGGAAGGATGGCCATGCTGGGAAGGGGGGTGGAAGCAATAGCATGATGGGATTTGTAGGCACAGATATTGCTCACCCTCACAATTGGCCCATCAACACTACTCTCAACCATGCTCACATCACAGGGAGTGGATAAGGACTCACAAGATGGCTGACACTAGGTACTGCTGTGGGGAGCACAAGGCCCTGCTGGGAACTGTGCAACAACAAACAGCAGGACACCACTGCCTGACATCCTGAAAGCCAACTTGCACTCCCTGCAATGCAAGCACGTTGCATGGTGGGATATCTGGGTGGGTGGGAAGGAGGACTCACAGCACTAACCATAGTTACAAGCAGCTCTCCTCACACACCCCCTCAACACTAACTCCACATAACCCACCTGGGAGAATGCAATGCCTCACAGCCTAACTGAAGATCCCACAAAGAACCACCACCCTGGGTTATGCTGTGTGAAGCACAGGGACACTCTTGGGACTTGTAGCCAAACAACTGCCAGGACAACACTCCCAGCCATCCTGTCAGCACAGGCACCCCACCCCACAGGGAAGCAGAGTCAAAAGGAAGGAAGGATGGGCATGCTGGGAAGGGGGTGGAGGCAATAGCATGATGGGAGTTGTAGGCACAGATATTGCTCACCCTCACAATTGGCCCATCAACACCACTCTCAACCATGCTCACATCACAGGGAGTGGATAAGGACTCACAAGATGGCTGACACTGGGTACTGCTGTGGGGAGCACAAGGCCCTGCTGGGAACTGTGCAACAACAAACAGCAGGGCACCACTGCCTGACATCCTGAAAGGCAACTTGCACTCCCTCCAATGCAAGCACGTTGCATGGTGGGATAACTGGGCTGGGGGGAGAAGGAGGCCTGGATGGTATCCAAATACCACCAATGCTGGTCATGCACACACCTCAACATTCACATTGACATGCCACAGGTTGGCAGGACAATGTGCTACACCAATATCACTCACTGACTGTCACTATTTGGGAGAATGCAATGTCCTGGCCCACATCCAGAGGTACAGTCACAACTGTCAGGTGTTTGAACAATTGATGCCAGTAGAAACATAACATACAATCTGTGTCTCTCCCCAAAACAGGAGATGATGGGGACACAGCAGCAGACCAGGAGGACTCCCTGTCCCAGGCTCCGGGGAACACTGAGCTCACTGGTGTGGATCAGCCTCTGCACTCCTCGGATGGCGAAGAACCAGCTGGACCCTCCGGTGTGAGTCATCATGCAGCACCAGCAGGACCAACATCTGCACCCCCGGCACCCACCCCTCCAACAACTGCCAACACACAGGCCACCCCTGCCAACATGGACACACCAAGGACCACAGATGACAACAGCGCACGGACCCAGGCCCAAACTGGATCTGCTGACAACGAGCCCAGGAACAACACCCAAGTGGGCCCACGGTCACCTGTGCGTGCCACTGCAGGTCCTGCACGTGTCGCCAGGGGTGGATGAGGGGTGGGAGACATAGGTCTCTCCTTGCAGAGGGGTCTGGACTGTATGATGACCCACAACTGGCACGCATCGCGGATGCATACCAGACTAGCACCGGAGAGGTCAGCCAGGTAGTGGGGATCCTCAAGGACATACAACAGCAGCAGGCTGCCCATTATGCCCACTTGGACTCCCACATGTCCCGTGTCGAGACACACATGTCACGTGTCGAGACACACATGTGTGGCATGGAGTCCAAGTGGGACACATTGGAACAACTGACAGCGGTGCATAGGGACATACTGACATGCCTCCGCCAGATCAGCACCAACATGGCCTCACCTCCCTGTGTGCCCACAACATCTGCTGCTGAAACAACTGCAAATGCCACAGGGAGGGAGGAGGACTCTGGCAGAGAGTCCCTGCACCGCCGCAGCCTGCACCTGAGGGTCCCCCCCCAAGAAGAGGGGCCGTCCGAGGAGGCCAAACTGAGAGGTCGATGGCCATCTACATCCCCCAGGAAGCCAACACCTGTTCTGGAACTTTTCCTCTGTGTGCATACATCACGCCCTGTTGAAGCCAAGCCAACTCTCCCACATGACATGGGGAGCTCTAGTTGACCAAATGTATCAGATGACTGTGGACTTTACTCTGGACTTTTCAGCTACCAAGACTTCCAATTCACATGGGAACTTTGGATCCAAATTTCTATGTACAGCACCCACCATCCTGTGCACCATCCTCACACCTGTATGTAAATAAACTCACCAATACACCATATCTGCCTCTGTTGTGATTCCAACGTGGTTTTTGTCATGTAGATGTTGATCTTCTAAATTACACTGTGCATGCTAACTGCTACAGCAAGTCCAACACTGTCATGTCAGTCATGGCGACGTGACACATATGAGGGAGACACACCACTAGGGCCACAAAACACATACACACCAGGGCCATCAGACTCATCACCTATACTGATGTTGCAACGAAGTACAGTGGAATGCACAGACACTCCACCTATTCACAGTCTGTGTCAACTAGACTACAGGTGCAGTAAGCAAATGTCAGTCAGATGTGTGACTACAGACAACGCACATCCCAAAGTGAAGCACAGGTTTATTACACATTTGCAACATGTTGTTTCCACTACAAATGCTAGCTAATCCAACCTGGCTGTGGCCACAAAGTCAAAAAGTGCAGAAGATAGAAAGTCCAGGGGTGTGTGGCACATCACCTGTAGGGAAACGACTGCTTCCACCTTGGAAGTTGAATCATGGATTCGTGGGATCCAAGTTGATCAAACAACTCCGGCAGCACCCTGTGAAGGACAGACATGACACACAGTCAAAACCACTGAAGAACAGCACAGAACGGCAATACTCATGTCTAATACATGTCACGAGATAACTACACAAAACCAAGTTAGCATGTCAACACTGTTGGGCAGTACAGACCACCTGCAAGGACACATCGCTGCACGCATCCAGTCAAGTAGCACATGGCCGCACTCAAACAGCACCAGAGCACCACACACACATATCATGCAAACTCAAATCATTGACATTACAACCCTCTGGAGACTCACATTCAGCTGAAGAAGTTGGTGATGAGCTGTGTGCGTACATCACCATCATCATCATCATCATCTTCACTGGCATCGTGACCCAGGCCAGGAACTTCCACAGGTGGCGGACGTTGGTCATCGTCATCCAGGATGAGAGGCAACTCCTTCCGCACTGCCAGGTTGTGTAGCATGCAGCAGACGATGACAATCTTGCACACCTTTGCTGGGGCATATGGGAGGGCTCCTCCTGTCTTGTCCAGGCAGCGGAAGCGGCTCTTCAGGAGACCAAAGGTCCGCTCAATCACCCTCCTCGTCCGACCATGTGCCTCATTGTAGCGCATCTGGGCTGGTGTCACAGGGTTCCTGAGGGGTGTCAGCAACCACGGCATGTTGGGGTATCCCGAGTCACCTACAGACAGACAATTGCACATTAGCCGATTTGAAAATGTGTGCGGAAAACAACATAGCAGAACACACACAATGGTACAAAGTCAGTACACACCAACAAGCCAGGCACGCTGGTTCGGCATCTGTGACATCATCCTCGGGATGCGACTACTCCTCATCACGTAGGCATCGTGTGCAGAACCGGGGAAACGGGCACACACATGTGAGATGGTCATATCTGCAAGACATACCACCAGAGCATTGATCGAATGGTAATGTTTACGGTTGCGGTATGCCTGCTCATGTGCCTGTGGTGGTATCAAAGACACATGTGTCCCATCAATGGAGCCAATTACATGTGGCATCCTCCCCAGGGCATAGAAGTCACTCTTGACGACAGTGAGTCGTTGACATGTTGGGAAATAGATGTACTGGTTGAGGTATCTCAACATTGCCCCCAAAACATTGCGTAGCACACGGCTCAACATAGTCTGTGACATCCCACCAGTAGTTGCCACAGTGTGTTGAAAGGTACCGGTGGCAAAGAAGTGTAGGGCTGCCATCACCTTCACCTTGGGGGTCAGCGCTGTAGGATACGGCCGGCCAGGCTGCAAATGTGGGGCCAACCGCACTGCCAAATCCTCAATCAGCTGCCTGGTGAAGCGGTACCGTCGGATGCTGTCACGTTCCACCATCGTTGCCAGGTCTGGGAATGGTCGATGGACAGCAGGAGCCCTGCAGTGCATAGGTGAAGAAAGCAATATTGTCAGTCACCCCACCAATGTGCCGTTCACCATACTCAATTTCACATGACACATCATCAACATACACAAGTACTTGATGTGTGTGTCGTCCCGTTTGGACATATATGGCACCTACATGGACATCATCTAACATCTCTCTGTTCAACAAGTGTTGACAATTGGTTCCAGGGTGTGCTATGGGACACCATTAGGCTGTGTCACAGTACACATTAACTGCTCTCACGTTCCACACACATACCACAGTGACATGTCTGGACAGATGCTCCACAGGCATCACAGCTCATTGACAGGTAGATTCCCAGGGAGCCTGTCTTGCCACATGGACACTGGCATGACATGGCGTATCATGTACACGTCAGAAGAACAAACATGACTCCCACAGGTGGTGGCCCCTGTAGCCTCTGCAGGACAGACATGGACGTCTGTGACACACACACACACACCATCAAAGTTCATGCACAAACCACGTGGATGTGGAGACTGTCTCCCATTGTGCACATGGAGTCAGAGACATGTGATACACAACATGCACACAGACTGTGGAGGGACATCACTATTGTTGGCATGGGCCACCCTGTGACGTACATGCCTTCCCACATGTGAGCCTGGGGGTATGTGACATGTCATACACATACACAACCTGGAAATGTGACCATGACACATGCTCAGAAATGAAAAGTTGCACACCACAGTGGTCATGTGCACAACACACAAAGGACCCTGTCCCCATTAACACGTGCACAGCCTGGGTGTGTCTGCCCCCAAGTGCCACCCCAAAATCTACATGTTCACCCCCATACACAGATAAGGTTATGCTGCCACACATGCCTCATAGACAGTGTGGACTGGGTGTGGTGTTGTAGGTGTGCCCCTGAGTCCCTGGAAAGTAAATGTGGCTGGCATAGGTTCACCAGTGACCAGCATGGTGACATATGCGTGTGACCTGTCCTGGTACGCGTTGTAGAGCAATGGACCGATCGGTGTGCCCGCACGGACCATTGCATTGAATGTGAGCGGGTACGCGTTGTATGCCTGGTACGCGTTGCACAGCAATGGTCCGATCGGTGTGCCCGCAGGGACCATTGCATTGAATGTGAGCGGGTACGCGTTGTATGCCCGGTACGCGTTGCACAGCAATGGTCCGATCGGTGTGCCCGGCCGGCCCATTGCATTGAATGTGAGCGGGTACGCGTTGTATGCCTGGTACGCGTTGCACAGCAATGGTCCGATCGGTGTGCCCGCACGGACCATTGCATTGAATGTGAGCGGGTACGCGTTGTATGCCTGGTACGCGTTGCACAGCAATGGTCTGATCGGTGTGCCCGCACGGACCATTGCATTGAATGTGAGCGGGTACGCGTTGTACAGCAATGGTCCGATCGGTGTGCCCGCATGGACCATTGCATTGAATGTGAGCGGGTACGCGTTGTACAGCAATGGTCCGATCGGTGCGCACGCATTGGCTGGGGCCTGGCATGGCAACAGACGCGTTTTTGTAGCTTCAACGAGTCTGATGCAGTGAATTCAGTTGGCCAGCCACAACAATGTTGCAAATTCATGGGTGTCATGAAGTTGAAATTTTTGAAGGATGCTGTGGGCGTGTCTTGGTGCTGCAATTCCATGGATTGGTCAGATTCATAAGATGCATACGACTTGGACCTATCACTTTGGACACATGGCACAGTATCTGCCTCTGCAGCACACATATAATGCTGGCTGTTCCCCTGAGGGCTCACTTGCCTGCACTACATGCTCCAGGACGACATCTGCCACTACACTGCTGCTGTCTCTGCATCCTCTGGCTACTGCAATGGCACGTACTGTGGAGAGAGCCCCAGCCTTCACCCATGAGGAGAACCAGGCCCTGCTGGACAACCTCCTTCCACAGTACAGCAAGCTGTATGGGACACCAGGGGAGCAGGTGAGTGTGCTGTCCACTGCCTCACTAATTGTACATGTTGTCTGACTAGCAGGATTTACAGTGTGCACACCACTGGCTAGCATGCTCACTGAGTAGTACTCACCCCCCAAAGTGTGTAGTCACATGCACTGAACAGGTACAGTGGAGTAACAGTGCATTCAAACAAGGTTCACTTCCCATGCAATGATACCATGTAGTAACTGCTGGCAAACTGTCCATAGCCCTCGTTGCACTGCCTGTGTACATCATATGCCCCTGTGATTGAGACATGTATTTCCAACTGTGTGATGCACGGATATGTTGCATGTGTAGTAATGGCCTTTTCACTTTGTCCTCCTCACAGGTTGATGCCCATCAGAAGCAGGATATCTGGCTCGCCATCGTCCGGGCAGTCAGATCCGTGGGGTCTACAAGCGCCGGATCCGCAACTGCCAGAAGAGGTGGCAGGACCTTCGGGGCTGGACCCGGAGGATTGCAAGGGTCCAGCTGAAGCTGTCGCCTCCTCGCAGGAGGGGCGGACACCGGACCCTGACCCCCACATGCTCCAGATCCTGCCGGTGGTCTTCCCGGAGCTGGATGGGCAGCTGAAGGGCAGACAGCAGCAAGGAGGGGGTGAGTCAAAGACTGCACTGTGAACTCTGTCTGACATTCTATGTGCCCTCCTGTGGCGTGGTTAAACTTCCCCAGTACATCAGTCTAGTTGTCCAGTACCCATGTCCCTCTATTGTGACATGGCCACTACCCATCTGATAGGCCGGTGTGCTCCTTACGCTCAGGATAATTGTGTCACTCGGGTACAGGGTCCTTGCATTTTGCTTTGCTCAAGGTGGGTGACAGCTTTTGTTCCCGTGATATTGTGTTAGCCTTCATGGGTGGGTCAATTTCTCACACAATGCCTGAGTCGTGCAATGTAGACTGGGTGTAACTTTGATATGTGATCCACTTGCAGATCAGAATCACCACATGTCCCTGGGGTATTTGCCACACCCCCATGCTGCGGGTGGGTAAAATGTTTGGGCCTCAGGAGTATGTATGTCAAGTGTGTCACACATGCCTAGCCACCTGCCTACTGACCAGGGCTCATCCATCTTGCAGGTGGAGCCGGACAGTCATGCCTACTCCAGGGCATACAATACACTCGGTACTCCCACGTATCAGCTGACATGCTGTGCTCAGTGAAATGTTCCCTCAGGTGTCTGCCTCTGTGTCGTTGTGCTGTGACTACGTTGTCGGGACTCCTGTGATGTTTATCGGTTAGGGGTCAGCATGCCATCTGCTATTGGACCATGTGAGACAAGACTTCTGTGACTTATAGGTGTTTGATCACATGACTGTGCAGACAGGTGTATGCCACTGTGACTTTCAGGCAGCTGTTTTTCACTCTCAGCACACTGTGAGGTGCTCATGTTCAGAGAGTTGTGTTTCATGTCCCCCATATGTCCAATTGGTATGACGTGGACAAATAGTAGTTCAGATGATGTGGTTTTTGGGGGATGGACATGTGCACTTGTCAGTTACATTACTTGCCTTCCCCATGTCCTAGGATTGTGACACAGTGCAGACTGTTGTTGGCTGGCTGCCATGGCCATGTGACTGGAGACAGTGATGTTTGACTTTGCAGGCATGCCTGTGTCATGGCATTAAACTTCCTAAGAGTGATCCTGCAGGGGAGTGACATGTGCAACATGCACCCCATTGTGGCATTGACTATCCGGACATGGGTGCTTCATGGGGTCTGGTGCTGGTATGCATCACATGCATTTCTATTGAGACTCTGGCCGTCCATTTATACAGACACCTGCACTGACTCAGTGGCAAGAGATGTGACGTGGGCATGTTCACATACTTCACCGTGTTCTCAGCAATGTCCAACTACTGTGTAGGTGGTGCATGTGTCCGCACTGGGGTCTTATCATCAGACAGGCACCAGACAGATGGGTGCAAGGGCAGGAGGGGTGTCTGTTCCATGGTTGACCATCAGACTGACAATTGGCTTCTCCTAATCTGTGTGATGACTTTTGGCAATGTTCTACTAGAGATGCCAGGGCTTGCTCTGTGATGTGCTGTACTTACTGTGGTGTGTGTGCGGTCAGTGCAGGTGACTGATGTTTGTCTGTTTCCCTAATTGTTTGCAGATACATCCACAGCCACAGTAGGGGACAGCTCCACGGACCAGGAGGAGCAGCAGAGCCAGACTGGGTCAGCGTCCGACGAGTGGTCAGAGGGACCCAGTGGCACGGAGGGCGAGGGGAGCCACACCGAGGAGTCTTCAGCACCATCCACCTCAGCTGGGGACCACAGCAGCTCCGAGGATGACTCCCTTGTGGATGCGGGTGTCAGCAGCCACAACACCCCAGCTAGTCTGTCTGACCCCGCCACGACCACCACCATCACCGCCCTCCCATTGGCTCCCATTGCTGAGGTCCGTGGAAGCTCCCGTGCTCGGGAGCGTGTCTCCTTCAAGCCAGGCACCGCACCCCCTGCCCCTGTGTCCCCTGCTGCCCTGAGTGAGGAGTCTGTGTACCTCCTTCGGCAGCTCCATGTAGGGCAGACAGCAATGCTGACTGTCCTCCATGCACACACCACTCTGTTGGCACAGCTGGTGTCGTTCATGGAGGGCATCTCAACGGGTATGTCTGCCCTACAGAGGAGCAATAGGTCCATGGACTCCTCCCTGACGGCAGCAGTGTCCCTCCTCCAACAGTCCCTCACCCCTCCCACCTCTGCCCCATCCACACTTCCTACCACCCTACCTGTCCAAAGCACATGCACACCTGCACAAACACCCAAACACACAGACACGAGCAGCACACACACACCCAAAACCAAGGCAAGACGTGCACACAAGCATCCTCAGGGGACTGATTCCACACACACAGGGGATGGGGAACTGACACACACACAGGCAACCACAGTCACTCCGCAATCCTCAAGATCCTCTCCCTCCAAGACCCCTTCCCTTGCATCACCTGCAACCCCACATACACAGCAGCTCTTCCTCTCTGACTCTCGGCCTCTTCCCCTCCAATCCCGCTGATCCAGCATACCGGGGGAAGAGGAAGTCCACACACAGAGAGGGAGTGCCCTCGCCCCCGGACACCCTCCCCCAGGCGCAGGCAGAGTGAGCCCCCCACCCGCAAGTCCCCCGGACCCGGAAGAGCAAGACCCCGCCACCGCCCTGCAAGTCACCCACCCAGTCTCTCACCTCCATCCCCCTGTTGTATTCTCCTTAGGGTGTCCATAACAGGCTTTCCAAATATCATGTCCTTATATAGGCACAATTCGCCCTGCCCTTATATAGGCATAGAATCCCAGGCCTTATTTAGGCATTAAACCGTGCACTCCAAATACAGGCATGGTCTCTGACATCCGTCCACCTTAACGTCACAACGAGTTCATGAAGAACAGACCCTTAGGCTGCGGGAGTTTCCCTAGCCCAGGACTATTGATTTCTTCAAGGCCTCATATATTATGCATGAACCATTATTCCTTAGGGGTTCATCCATGACGTCTTTCGCTACCCAATTCACGTCAATGCTAACATTCCTAAGGTAATCTCAGGTATAAATATACCTTCCCTAGCCCTTGTAAACTAGAGGAGACCTCGACTTCAGAGGAGCCCGTATCCCGGCCTGACGCACTGAGAAGACGCTGCCATTCCCTGCACGCAGAGAGCCCAGCTTCCAGCTTCCAGTGATCTGACTTCCCTTGCGGGGTGTTGGAGTTCGAGTCTGGCAAAGAGATTCCAACCTCTCTCATTCTTCAGGTATGGAGCTGATAAGAACCTAGAGGGACTCTTGGAATACTAGGCATACTAGGCATACTAGCCATACTAGACTTAACATACTCTAAGTATACCATAGTAAGGAATACTTCACCTACATCATACCTCGTCCTACACCTAGGTTAGGTTAGGTACATTGGGGTAGAACTAGCTTAGCACCGCATCGTATGAGTACTCGCATTTTTAGTCTGTGTTATTTATGTAACAGCATTTGTACTAAAAGATAATGCTATCGCAGTATTATTTATTTCTACTGCTCACCCTGTACATTATTTATCTTGAATACTGTCTTGTGATCGTAACAGCACATTATACTTACAACAGAAACAAGACTGTTCAATAAATCTTTTATTGAAAACGCCCGTCTATTATTTCTGTGTAACTCTGAGGAAAACTAAGCATGCACAACTGAGCTGAGTGAAATAGTTATCTAGTGTTTCCACGACTCTGGGACACGTTCTGTTTCTAAAAGGGAAACATATTGGTCATGTTCTGCGGCTGCCAGAAACTACTCCCTTCTTGTTGTCAAGGAGTTTCTAGTGGCCTCTGAGCTAGCTGGCACAAGTAATTAAGTTTAATATACTCGATAGGGACATACTAACCTTAGTCCTATGTCAAACCTATAGGATATATTATTCCAATGCGCAGAGCCTATTAGGGAAATAGGAGCTACACTACATGGCGCCCAACGGTTTGGTTAGGCAGTAATTCAACGTTAGATACTGAGTAACTCAGCCGTGCTTTTTCTCTCAAGACCCCTACCCATATACTCCAAAAGTCGTCTGGAGTGGGCAGGGTTAAGTATCCACCAAGGCTACATAGGGCAGCACCCTATATATTAGCTGTTTGGTTTGCTCAACGTTGAAGGATACAGTGTTCCAAAATATTGTGCACCTTATCTTTGTTCCCTTGAAACTTGTTCTACATTTTTCAAACAACAAAAATGCCTGACGGTGACAATGAAACCGGAAACGGTGGAGCTGCGGCTGATCAAGCCCAAGCAGCACTTTTTAACAATACAGGTTTAAATGAAACCGAGGAGGGTGTTATACACATCCATCAAAACTTAAGAAGAGCCATAACTCTAAAACTTATAAAACATGGCCTACCACCAATAGGCGGTAGAGCAGTTTTCGTGATAGAGGCACATGAATCCTTTCAGACAGAGGTATTCTATTCATGGGTACTACTTCCGGAATGCAATCCAACATCACAAACATTTCACTTCTACAAAGAAGATGATCTACCAGAGGAATACATTCCTTTCGAGGATATTGAAATTCCATTAACATACCAGGAGCATCAGCTCTGGTTTAAAGGCGCCCTAAAACATCACAAAAACATTACTAGGCTCGGTCCACTAGGTAGACCAGGAGCAACATGGCCGATTTTAGCCGGCTACACACCTCATCCTGAACTGGATATAATGACAGATGAGGAATTACATATCCAACAAAAGAGTTAATAAAAATCTACAGACAATTGGTCCAATATGTCATGCAGACTTTTACAATCCGACCACCATTGACATATCCAAATCAAACTCCCCAACAGGGGAATACACTAAAAATTACACCACAGACTCTCAATTCAGTCATGGGTAAAATGCCCACAAAACGTGAGCAAATTCCGTTTTGGATAGCTCAAAAATTACTCAAATCGAAGCAGTATTTCCAAATACTAGCCCGCATGAGAAACACAGAATCCTAACAATCAGTTTACCAATGGGGATCACACCACAACTGGAAGACTGCACCACTTGGGGCTCAGTCTTTGCTGCCATCTATACTAAAACACATGGTATTCCATCAATTGTGGTAATACCTGATGTCCTAAAACAAATTCAAAACGAATATGGGGCAGAGCCTGCTCTAAATTTAGGTATGAAATTACTGAAAAATTTCGACCAGGTCTCAACAATAATATTATCTAATATTAAAGGAGAGGCAGCAGCAGTTGTGATCCGCCAACAATTGAGGGAATTCGATGTTACAGAACATCAAACTGAGCTACCCAGAATTATAGAACAATCATATGCAGAATTAGGCAGAGATAGTTTGGGTGGAAGACCACTGAAGCCGAAACTATCTGAAAGTCCTGAGAAGGACTCAATAAAACAAACTCCTACATCTTCTAAAAAGAAGTGGGAGTCTACTAAACATAAATCAAACGAGAAACGTTCTCAATCCCGAGGTAGGTCTCCTCAAAAGGAGCCCTCTGAAAGGAGGTATAACCTCAGGAATAGGGATAATTTGAGAAAACCTGATAGGTATCAAGATACTGATACACGTTCCTCTCGTCCCTTTCAGATCTCACCACAGACTTCGGAAAGAAGAGGACGGACGGAACACAGAGAAGAACGCGTGAAATCGAAAGACGACAAACACGCTCTAAAAACTAAAGTAAAACCTCAATTCTCCAAAAGAAAGTAGCAGGTCTAAAGATAAGACATGCCGAGAATACTGAGAACGCAACTCAAGAACGGAGAATGGCTCAGACCATGCTGGACAGTGCAGCAGAAGTCACAATAGTTCGCCAGAACCTGAGGGAACTTCTGGAGATAGTGGACTTGAATGAGTACATCACAGTTGAGACTGTAGACACCAGGGTTAGTACTCCACAAACGTTATATGACATAACACTCCGGATGGAGGGAGACAAACCTAGACAGGTGAAAGCACTTTTTTGGGAAAAACTATCAAAGGGCTATGACATACTTCTAGCAGAAAACGACTGGCCACCACAATTTGTCAGGGAGTGCCCACACGGCGAGGACATTATTATGCCTGCCTTCTCCAACCATATTCCAATTCACCTAAAATATACATATGCCAGGAAATGGGCAGTGGCCCAGGCCCCAGCATTATATAAAAATCATGTAGGATGGGATGAGGACTCACCTCACCATAAAATACATCTGAAACATGAACCTACTGCACAAAGGCAGTACCCTATAAAGCAAGAAGCTAAAAAACAGGTCAGGGAGATCTTAGATCAACTTGAATATCAAGGGGTGATTGAAACATGCACCTCCTCAATGTACAATCCTTTGTTTCCTGTCTCCAAACCAGACAATACATATCGTCTAGTTTTGGATTACAGACACCTAAACACTTGTTCTAAAACTTTTGCAGTGCAGAATGCACATAGCACAGCATTAATGAATAACATTGTGCGTAAAATATATAAAACAACATTAGACATCTCAAATGGTTTCTTTTGTCAAAACATAGCACCTGAAAGCAGGTACTTAACAGCATTCTCCATAATGGGGACCCAGCGTCACTTTTGTCGACTCCCACAAGGGTTCAAGAACAGCCCAGGCTTATTCTCAGCGAGGGTAACAGAGTTACTACAAATTTTTAGAAATGTGTGCGCTGCTCCAACCTCCAAAGACGCTAAAAAACTTACAATCCATCCTGGGTTTCCTACATTTTGGAAGAACATACATTCTAAATTATGCAGAAAGGGTTAAACCTCTCTACGCATTAATCAAACCTGATTTTTCAATCAAACACTGGACACAGGAACACACCGAAACTTTGCGTTCACTCCAGGCTAACATGTTAGCAACAAATCACTTACAAACACGTGTAAGTCAACGTAATTTGGTGATCCGAATAATTTCGGGTCAAAGCGGATTCACCTACTTAACTTTCAATGAGGGTGAGAAAATACCAATCGCATACAAATCCCATTTGTACACACAAGCGGAAATGCGCTTCAGTTCAACTGAAAAAATTCTGACAGCAGTTCAAACCCCTGTAGCAAAAGAAAGAGCCTTAGCCCAAGGGAAACGCATTATTGTCGTAACCCCAGTACCGGCTTTAGAAGCGGTCACAAAAGCAAGCATTCCAAATGCTAAAGCATTACATCCTAGATGGATACAATGGGTTAATTCTCTTGCTGCAACAGATGTTGAATATGTTTTTGATCCAGATTTAAAAACACTAGCATTCCTACAATATGAACAAGAATGTCCTCTGCCTACTGAAATTCTGCCTCTTGATCAGTACGAATTTATAATTTATACTGACGGATCCGCACAACCCGCAATAGGGGGTAAGCAAGCTTACAGTGCAGCGTGTGCAATCGTTAAATGTTGCATGCGAGATGGCATCTTCAGACCTATGGTCACAAAAACACAGGGGCATATTATCAACGGCCAGCGATAATTATCGCTGGCCGCGTCTAACGTGCACATCACTAACGCCGTCTATCGCCGGATTCTATCGCCCGGTTAGCGCACTATCACCAACGCGCATCGCCGAGGCGATAGAAATCCCGGCAATAGCGGAGGAAAGAGGCAATATCGCAGGAATACCAGCGATATAAAACCGCGTTAGGCAAAACATCGTAGATAGGGAGATGTGGACTCAGCATGACAATCCACCTCCCATGATAGATATGGCTAAGTAGGAAAAATAGCAGGCGTAACAAACCGGCGATATACCCGGTTAGCGCTGCTTTTTATGTCGCTAAGCGGCTTAGGGAATTACTAGTTAATAGGGGTAGCAGTGTAAGCAATGATTTCCGCTGACTTATAGACGGGAACGCCTACCTCGCATCTCATTAGCGATGCGAGGCGAGGCGCAAAGGAAATGGGCGCTAAGGCATGGATTCACGTGTTAGCGTGTCCATGCTGATAGGGCGTTACAATTATCGCCGCTTTTTGCCCGAAAACGGACGCAAAAGCGGCGATAATTGTTTTACGCCGCCTTGATGATATGCCCCACAATCTCTAGGGGATTGTACAGCTCAGCGAGCTGAACTACAAGCATTCAAACTGGCACTTGAAAGTACAGATCGAGAATTCCCCACACTAATAGTGTGCGATTCGTTTTACTGTGTTCAGTCGTATAATGAATATATACAAAACTGGCTTGAAAATGGTTTCAAAGATGCGAAAGGTGGCACAATAAAGCACAAATTGCTTTGGGAACAAGTAGTTCAGTTGAAAAACGAACTACCAAAGGCTCACGTGATACACACACTGAGTCATCAACGTGATGGCGTTCACGTTGCAGGGAATTCATTGGCTGATGAAGCCGCAAAGGGGGCTGTGCAGACGGCTTCCGTAGCTGCGATCACTCGTTCAAAAACAAAAATAGACGGTGAGATAATGTTGGCTGTCAATGCATCAAGCAAAGGCAGCAGTGCAGCGTTACCAAAAAAGTTTCCACTCAAGTACTCTTATGTAATTGATGCGAACAACGTTCCTTTTGCTCGAATCCCTGGAGTGGGGGATAGGGTAATACCAAACAAGGAACGAAGATTAGGACTAATCCTAGCAGCACACGAAGGGATAGCTTCTGCTCATGCAGGTGTTTCTGCAACAATATCTTTGCTCAAGCAAAGATATTGGTGGCCTGGCATTAGAAAACAAACAAAGAACTATGTTTTAGAATCTAATATATGCCAACAGATGAAAGTCTCCACAGTGAAACGTCCTGCGCAGACACCCCTGTTAATTTCAGATAAACCATTAGCTTGTGTTTACCTTGACCACTGCGGTCCCTTACACAGGGACGGTAATTATAAATATATCATGGTAGCAGTGGATTCATGCTCTAGGTTCCTATGGTTATGGCCTCAGCGCTCAGCTGACGCTCGAACTGTTATAAAAGATTTGCGAGTCTTTATCGGCATATACGCAATAGGCACGCTACATTCTGACCAGGGTCCTGCGTTTAGCTCTCGGGCTTACAAAGACGCCATGGCCAGTCTGGGCGTTGCATTGCGGTACTCCTCTCCATTCCATCCTGAGGGAAATTCGGTTGTGGAAAGGAAAAACCGGGACATAAAGCAGTCTATAACAGCTAGAGTATTAGGCTCGGGTGACGGGTGGGTCAAACACCTTAGTGGAGTACAATGCGCACTGAACAACCTGCCAAGAAGTTCTCTAGGGGGGGTCACTCCATATGAGGTCCTATTTGGGACAAGAATGTGGGTGCCAGACTTAGAAAACGTAGGCACAGTGGTGGAAAATAAACCCTTTGATATCAAAGATCGTTTGGCTGTTTTACAGGACTTAAACAAATTAAGAACCAAACAAAGCAACGTATTCCTACAGTCAACCACCACTGGGGATCAACCGGCTGTCCCAGCAAGGCCTGTCTGGATTCCAAAAGTTGGGGATCTAGTAAGGGAAAAATTGCGGACAAGAAGGAATTTGGACCTTCTTACAGACAACCAGTACCTGTCCTAGCAGTTCAAGGAACAAGAACAGTACTACTGCCGCCCCTTGCTGGAAGAAAGGAGAAAAGATTTGTGTCCATCGACCTGATCAAACCACAGTATGTGGCCAATACTAAATAGTAGGCCTCGTGGACTCCGACCTAGTAGCAAACGCTCTCCTCTCGCTACTATCCAAGAGGTTCATACTGAAAGACTGATAACAATCGAGAATTCAGCTGAAACAAATGAAGGGCTATGCAACAACGCAATGGAACTCATCCCTCTTGAAGAACAAGTAACAGTTCGTCCAAATACACCTGTCTACACCAACGTAACAAGTGATGAACTGGTTCCAGTGATTTCAACAAATCCTGATGCAATTCCAACAATTGACAGAACTGCTTCTGGCTACTTCATTAACTTTGATACGTTCTCAGAAGATCCGAGTGAACCTGAAACGACGCCAGTGTCATTAAAATTCAAGCAGCAAATACAAGACTTTCTTCACTTTCTGAAAAAGACTTATTTGGTTTCTCCATGGATTGAACTCTGGATTACATCTGGACTTTTTGTTTTCCTGCTCTGGCTAGCTTTGGTAACAACAGTAAGCGTGCTTATAAGTGGCAGATACATCCATGTGAACACTGAAGGAAAAAACGTAAACGTACTTTTGAAACCTCATAAATCTTCCCATCGTGAAGCAAGAGACTTGTCATCAGTGAACATCACAGCTGTTCCTATACACGATGGTATAGTGTGGGACAAAACAGATTTTGATATATTCGGTCCGACGGAAGAATTGAACATTCCACATTTGTTTAAAATTTCACTAAGTGATCAAATCACGTCCAGTACCTATTCTGATGATTGGGACTTTGAGACTGTGACTGATATTATGTTTGACCTAGAAAACTCTGCTGCATTTTCTAAAAATGAATATTTAGAGGGTTCATCAGACTATGAACAACTGTATTGTTATAACCACTATGGTCATCATTATTTGCATAAATCTGCATATCCAAGAAATGTGTTTATGTTTAACCAATGGGAACATTGTCCTACACCACCTAAAAGTAGTTCAAAAACATTTGCTAGTAAATTTCCATATTTTTCAGGTTATAATACATCTGATCCAGAAATGTTTTACTATAAAAATGTAAACAAGACAGGACTGAAAATTATGTTAACAAATACAAAACAGATTTATTCTGCATCTTTTTAATGCCCAACTGTCTAGACAGGGTTTCGACTTTTGGAAAGACACAATAGACACAAAAACTGTGTGGGGTGCTAAAGAATGGCAAGTGCAGGGGATAGAAGCTTTATTTAGAGCCTGCATCATCCCTGAACAAATAATGTTTTTGAATGAAACTATCCAACAAACATCTTGTCTTGGATTGGCCAAGATAAAAGAGATGAATACACCTTCTGTACCAACTCCTGCAAAAAATAATGAAACACAGGCAGTGGTGACCGTCGACAATATACTACAACTCAACAGATCTAATCCTGATTGGAAAAAATGGTTGATCTGGCCCACAGACACGAATAACTGTCAGGAAAGATTCCTGAATAAAACTCAGGGCTTTACTATTCATAGGCCAGACCCAAGATACGTCCAAAGACAACATCCGGGGGTAGTAACAACATACAGTGTAGGGAAATTATGCCTCGATTGGCTGCATACATCTACACTACAGGATGTGAAACAACACTTATCCTTACTTGCAAAAGACGCAGACCTTAGGGATTTCTTGCTTGGACCAAGAAAACCGCGTCAAAAACGTTTCATATATGCCGGCATTTATGCTGCTTATAATGAAGCTTGGAAGGTATCACAAATAGAGGCCGCAGAACGAATACGTGAACTTGATCGTATTAATTTAGAGAAAACACTCTCTGTGGTCGACAATGGGTTAACAACTTTGTCCTCCAGAATTTATTCACTGGACGGCATTGTATACTCTGCTATCGACATTCTAGAACAAGATTTGGCGATGTTACAACAAGGCCAATCTCAATTACGTTCTATTATGTTATTAAGCTGGACGCTGCAATCATTGCGAGCGGGCTATGTGCCTTGGCGTTTCATCAACACAACGGCTCTGTTTGCAGAATACAATCTAACTGATAAACAGATCGAAATGGCACAGAGAGGAGCGAAGTATACAGTGCTGAGCATTGAAAAACTGGAAAAATTACCATTCACAGTGGCAGAAAAACCAGCTACAGAATGGCTTATTCATGGCAAAATTACACTACCTGTGACTACTTTTCAGTTTCAGTATTGCCTCAGACAAATGCAAGCAGGCAAATATGAAAGGTTGGGTAAGGAATACATTAAGACATCTTGGGCTTTGCCGTATACATATAGATGTTGGAGCGGGGATCGTGAAGTGTTTTTAAGCGGTAAAAACTGTAAACGTGCACTAAGCGGTTCACTTATATGTCAGGACATTTCCTTGCATGGAGCATGTAATGGTTCTGTGGCAAATTTGTCTTGCCATCAGCACGGTACACCAGCTGCTGTGATTAATCCAACGTTCGGACAACTTTCTAATGGGAGTTACCTCATGTTGAATGATCAGAGTTGCTGTGGCATGCTGCCAGGAATACCATATCTAGTAACGGTCAACTCCAGGGTCACTTGCTGTATGCAAGTATTGTTTCCCCCAATAGACACAGTCAGGGAGTCGCCTCTATGGCCTTCGCTGAATGTCTCTTTTATAAGATTTGATACTTTAAGCAGAATGAAAGCCATGCTTTTACAGCAAACAGTGCCTTTGACCTCGGCCAAAGAAACCTATGATCTACAAATAGCAAGGACTTCGGCTGAGATGCAGACTTTAATACGTACAAACTGCCCTATACATTTCGTGGAAATGATATCACGTATCTTTAACATGTCTGATACAACCGGAATTGTACATGTATTTAAGAGCATCTGCTCAGGTCTGTTAGCACCTTTCCAGGCAATACTCAGAATCATCCCGAACTTTGCACATTCGGTGTTTGGTGGCATACCATTAATTCTAGCACTTGTTGCCGGAATTCTATTTCTTTTCCTGCTATTTCGCTATGGCCAGCCAATTCGCCGACATCACTCCGAGCGACATGGAGAAAGCTCTCCTTGAACGAAAGTGCCGTGAGCAAATAGTACAGCTTTTGGGCATAAATCGTCTACGGGACCTTAATACCACATGGTTCCTGTCCTTTAGACCAATCTGGCAAGATTGCATCTTACCTGTTCTACGATGCCTGCTATGCGGTGTAGAATGCGTGTTGGACACCTGTCTAACATTTCCATCAGCAACGCCAACGGATGTCGATACTCTGCTGGACCCGATAACGGCCCATGCTCTGTGTTGTCCCCAGAGGCTTCATCCTGCTGTCAGCATTCATTGAGATCTCACAGACGCTTCCGGCTGCTGCTGAGGTACGAGAAAGAACTACAGGCACACAGGTAACAACGGACGCGAACATTGCGACAATTGAAAGCAATGCTTCACATCTCTGTGCGATTAACCTGCTTCACGAGGTGTTCCAACTCACACCAACTACAGTGGATGATGTTTTGTCTATAGAAATAGATGATCTAATGTTTACACCAGACCCGTAAACTGACTCTGATTCAGCATACAGGGTTCCAGAAATACAGCAACAATTTGGTCTTCATTTTTCAAAAACTTGGAACTCTACCAAAATTGAACTTTTTCCCATTTTTTCGAACGAAAATGGTACTTCAATCTGCTTAAAGTAGAACTAGCCTTATAGTACAGACTTGGGGGTCCTTCCACAGACATTTAGTCATCTTATGTGTCTAAAAACAGTTCATTTAATTTTTCTGACATGAAATGACTTTGATTTTTGAGAAACTTATCGATCATTTTTGTCACATGTAAATATTACTGCTTATTTCATTCCAATTGCATTTATTTTCGAATTTTATGCCTGAAATGATAAGCAATGCTTCAAATGTACAGTACCTTTTTGCATTCTAATATGTTTGTTTTCTTTTTTAAATGCCTTTTTTAAAATGGTTTTATGAAATATTTTAGAAATATGCGGTACTCCATTTTTTATGTTTAGCATTTTTAATGTTTAGCATTTATGTATTATCGTATACACGAAAGAGGAGTGGTTGTTGTATTCTCCTTAGGGTGTCCATAACAGGCTTTCCAAATATCATGTCCTTATATAGGCACAATTCGCCCTGCCCTTATATAGGCATAGAATCCCAGGCCTTATTTAGGCATTAAACCGTGCACTCCAAATACAGGCATGGTCTCTGACATCCGTCCACCTTAACATCACAACGAGTTCATGAAGAACAGACCCTTAGGCTGCGGGAGTTTCCCTAGCCCAGGACTATTGATTTCTTCAAGGCCTCATATATTATGCATGAACCATTATTCCTTAGGGGTTCATCCATGACGTCTTTCGCTACCCAATTCACGTCAATGCTAACATTCCTAAGGTACTCTCAGGTATAAATATACCTTCCCTAGCCCTTGTAAACTAGAGGAGACCTCGACTTCAGAGGAGCCCGTATCCCGGCCTGACGCACTGAGAAGACGCTGCCATTCCCTGCACGCAGAGAGCCCAGCTTCCAGCTTCCAGTGATCTGACTTCCCTTGCGGGGTGTTGGAGTTCGAGTCTGGCAAAGAGATTCCAACCTCTCTCATTCTTCAGGTATGGAGCTGATAAGAACCTAGAGGGACTCTTGGCATACTAGCCATACTAGACTTAACATACTCTAAGTATACCATAGTAAGGAATACTTCACCTACTTCATACCTCATCCTACACCTAGGTTAGGTTAGGTACATTGGGGTAGAACTAGCTTAGCACCGCATCGTATGAGTACTCGCATTTTTAGTCTGTGTTATTTATGTAACAGCATTTGTACTAAAAGATAATGCTATCGCAGTATTATTTATTTCTACCGCTCACCCTGTACATTATTTATCTCGCATACTGTCTTGTGATCGTAACAGCACATTATACTTACAACAGAAACAAGACTGTTCAATAAATCTTTTATTGAAAACCCCCGTCTATTATTTCTGTGTAACTCTGAGGAAAACTAAGCATGCACAACTGAGCTGAGTGAAATAGTTATCTAGTGTTTCCACGACTCTGGGACACGTTCTTATTCTAAAAGGGAAACATATTGGTCATGTTCTGCGGCTGCCAGAAACTACTCCCTTCTTGTTGTCAAGGAGTTTCTAGTGGCCTCTGAGCTAGCTGGCACAAGTAATTAAGTTTAATATACTTGATTGGGACATACTGACCTTAGTCCTATGTCAAACCTATAGGATATATTATTCCAATGCGCAGAGCCTATTAGGGAAATAGGAGCTACACTACACCCCAGGCCACCACTCCACAGGTTCCACCGCCACACCCTGCCCCAGGTTCCCCCACACACTGATACCGCATCCCCAAACTGCTCAGGCCCTCCCCCTGCCACTTGCTCTTCCACCCCCAAACCAGACGCTCTGCCTGTATGTGCCACTGGTGTGGAGACCGTGTCCCCCCTCTGTCCTGCCCAGCTCTTCTGCCCCCCTTCCACTCCCTTGGAGTCATGCACTGCGGTGGAGTCCACAACAACCCCGTCTGACTCGGGCACTGCATTGGGGACCCAGTCCACTCCATTTGACCAGCCCACTGCAGTGGTTGCAGCACCAACACCATTGGACTTGGGCCCAATCTTATGGCTGCTAGGACATAAGATTAACCTATCCCCTACCCTGATGCTGTTGGGTGTTGACAGCAGATTGGGCTTAGACAGGGAGGAAGAATATTTTCTGTTTATGTGTGTAGCGGTTCTTAGGCTGCTTTTAGCAGCAAGATGGAAGGATGTGGATCCTCCCACTTTTCAACTGTGGTTAATTCGCCTCCTAGGGATTCATAACCAGGAAGTGGCACTATATTCAAGCCGAGGTAGGGAGGCAAAGAAGTTGGGGTTGGCAATTTGGGCACCTCTTGCCAGCTGGAGAGAGAGGATTCAGCCCCCGGATATTAGCAGGATTGGGGGAGTAGGGGAAACGAATAGTGTTATCTGATACCCTCTTTTGAAGGATCTAGTGTTTTAACGGACTTAATTGATGTTAGTCAATATGAGGTTACAATTTTCATTTGTTAATTGTCTTCCTGATTTAAAGTAATGACTGTATACAAGCTGTGTTAGTGGACCTGCTGATAACAATTTTTTTTAGGCTGTGCCATGTTAGCTAAAAGATATTAATGGATTTGTATATACTGTATTTTGTATTATGCCAGGTTTTTAAGATGTGATCTATCAATTCTGATCAATGTACTATGTTCTGTTTTTTACGGGTATTTATAAATAAAAAAAAAAAAAAGGACTTGGGCCCTGCGGTGGTGCCGGCCCCCCCTGAGTCAGACACCTCCACTGCAGTTGCCGGTGACACTCCTGCACCCACCTCACCTTCCCTGCCTCCTTCTGGCATCCCCTGATCCTGTCCCTGCGGTGCCTGGCCTGCCCCTCGTATGCCCCTCCAAGGGGATGTCCCCTGTCGGTACCTGTGCAGGCAAGCAATTGGTGACAAGTTGTCACACATCACCCTGTTGGGACTGTGAATTTGGACTGGACATTGGCCGTAGTTAATTTTGGACTTTTGATTTCAGTTGCACACTTGCTGAATAAAGCCTCTTTTTGTTTTCTTGTGGTTAATCTTTGGTGGTACATGATGTAGATGTGTAGAATCATGCATTTGCTGTTGTAATTGTGTTCAGATCAGGTAAATGAAGTTTTGCTGTGATGGGCTCCATGTGATCCATGGGATATGTGTCCTAATCTAGTCTGGATCTATAGCATCCCTTGCTGCAGTCTGAGGGTGTAATGTTCAGCATTTGACACAGGGATGTACGTTTAGCATTTGTAGATTACCATCTTTGTCCTACACTGTTGCACATCTGTTGGGCTTACCACTGTCCAATGTTCCTAGTACCCTGACTGTGTGCCCGTCTCCACTGGACATGCAGTTTTGCACATCAATTTTGGAGGACTCATCCGTGTATACAGTACAACTGGATTGCCACGTGTTTTGGGTGTATGCAGATGACTGACGTGACACTCCCGTACCCAGGCTGATGTGAGCAGAGGCTTCTGTGTGTTGTAGTTGTTGACTCACTGACGGAGTGTCCTGCTGATATGTTTGAGTCGTGCACAGACAAGGTTTGGCACAGTGGACCTTCCACAGGAGTGGAGTGCCCTCATGGCTGTGTGTGATCTGGTGACATTGTGTGTGCCCGTGTTGTGTGTTGTGTGAGCATGTCTGTGCATGTTCCCTTCCCTTTTCATACACAGGCTGTGTCCCTAGGGATGTTTCTGTTTGTGATGCTTGCAGAGTTGGTATGTGTTCATCCAGCATCTTGGACCTGGTTTCTCCGTGATGTGGGTGCATGGCAAACTGATGTTCGTGAGGTTGTCATCCCAGGTTGTCTTTGTTGTCAGGGCTGGGGATGTGGGCAAACGCTGATGGGACACATTCAGGATTCCCCTTGGCACTTGTTGTTTATACAAGTAATGTGATTTTGAGTTTGTGGTAGCTTTCAGTGATTGTGACGCGTTGTGTGTGTGACTGCTGCCACTCCTCAGGGTCAGAGCTGCAATGTTGGAAATTGTGTACGTGTGTTCTTTGTGTCTCACCTTGGCTTCTTCGTTGGTGTGTGACTATGGCCAGGATCCCATTGTTTGTGGTGGATTTCACATCATGTACGGCGTACTGTGCTGTGTGTCATACATAGACGAGTCATGTTGAGTGGGCATGTGTGATGGGTTTCTGCACCTTAGTTCCCCCCACCATCCCTGGGATTGTCATGGGTGCATGTGCAATGTCACCAGTCCATGTGAGCTTCACTGCTGCACATTGGTGGAGATCAGGGTGTGTGGTGTTGAGTGTGCAAATGTGAGTTGTTGCACGGCTAGACCACTACCTCCATATTGGCCTTGGCTGGCAGGCCCTGCTGATTGATTGGAGCTTGTATAGGTGTGATGGTAGTTTGTAGCTGAGGACACACGGCTGTGGTTCACAGTGTGATCAACATCTACCTTTGTCATCACAGTGGAATTGTCATGCAGGCTAGTGTCTGCACAATGTGGGGTCCCTGGGGGTAGTGCTGTGGTGGGTGTGTCTCTTGCTGTGTTAGTTTCTGTTCCTACAAGCTTGTGTGACATGTGTAATTTGGGCTCCCTCTCATCTAACAATGCCAGATTGCCCACATAGGGGAATCAAATCCATGAGTTACTTGTGTGTGGCACTGTATACACATCTGTGTAATTGGGATTCAGGCCTCCTCATGTGTTGTGTGGTTGCCTGGGGACACTGGCACACACCCCCATCACCTGTTGTGTTTGATATGCAGTGTGAGTCTGCCTGTTTGTTTTAGTGCATTTGCATCACTGCATTGGCATTTCTGTAGTGTGCCATTGGCTGTATGTTGTTTGGTGATTTTCCCCTGCTCTCCCTGGGACTCCTGGGTCATCAGTCAGCACAATGATCATGGTTTGTATGTCCTATTGCTGCTATGGTATGGTATTTGTTCACCTGACATCGACAGTCTCCACAGGTTATATACATGTGTGTGTCCATAGGTGCAGATATGTGGGTCAGCATCATGATGGTCACTTCTGTCATTGTGTAATTGGCTGATTGTTGGCAATGTGGTCCCCCATGTGTGATGTTTGTATGCACATGGCCAAAACGATGTTTCTGTGTCACTGCACTGTTAGCCTCGCCCAATCTATGTTGCAATGGGACACAAGCACTACTATGCCACAGATGTTTTAGTTGTTGTGTGACCAGGATTCATCCATACAGTTTGTCTTTGGCAGCTTTTACCATGCCTACACTTACCTTATGATCACCGTGGTGATGGTGCTTTGGGCCCCATTGCCACACTGATCAAAAGGTGCATCAGCCTTGGACCCCACACTTACCTTTTGGTGACTGTGGTGATGGGGCTTTGGGCCCCATTGCCACACTGATCAAAAGGTGCATCAGCCTTGGACCCCACACTTACCTTTTGGTGACTGTGGTGATGGTGCTTTAGGCCCCATTGCCACACTGATCAAAAGGTGCATCAGCCTTGGACCCCACACTTACATTTTGGTGACTGTGGTGATGGGGCTTTGGACCCCATTGCCACACTGATCAAAAGGTGCATCAGCCTTGGACCCCACACTTACCTTTTGGTGACTGTGGTGATGGTGCTTTAGGCCCCATTGCCACACTGATCAAAAGGTGCATCAGCCTTGGACCCCACACTTACATTTTGGTGACTGTGGTGATGGGGCTTTGGGCCCCATTGCCACACTGATCAAAAGGTGCATCAGCCATGGACCCCACACTTACCTTTTGGTGACTGTGGTGATGGTGCTTTAGGCCCCATTGCCACACTGATCAAAAGGTGCATCAGCCATGGACCCCACACTTACCTTTTGGTGACTGTGGTGATGGGGCTTTGGGCCCCATTGCCACAGTGGCCATGGTCGGCTTGTATTGTGGAGGCCACACACTTTTATGTGTCACACATGTGATAGTGGGTCACATTGTATGTTCATTGTCATGTTTTGTGTTGTTGGCATTTGACATGGACTACACACGCTTGTCATGTGGTTTGGGTGGATGTAATTTTCTGTGATTCCTTATGTGGGAGTATGCTGGTTGTGTCATGCATTACCCGTCCTATGAGTAGGGGTGGTGGTAGTGGCAGGCATCCAGCCCCACATGAGTGGGGATGGTAGTAGTGATAGGCATCCAGCACCCCATGAGTGGGGATGGTAGTAGTGGCAGGCATCCAGCCCCCCATGGGTGGGGATGGTAGTAGTGATAGGCATCCAGCCCCCCATGAGTGGGGATGGTAGTAGTGATAGGCATCCAGTCCCCCATGAGTGGGGATGGTAGTAGTGGCAGGCATCCAGCACCCCATGAGTGGGGATGGTAGTAGTGATAGGCATCCAGCCCCCATGAGTGGGGATGGTAGTAGTGATAGGCATCCAGCCACCCATGAGTGGGGATGGTAGTAGTGGCAGGCATCCAGCCCCCATGGGTGGGGATGGTAGTAGTGATAGGCATCCAGCCCCCATGAGTGGGGATGGTAGTAGTGATAGGCATCCAGCCCCCCATGAGTGGGGATGGTAGTAGTGATAGGCATCCAGCCACCCATGAGTGGGGATGGTAGTAGTGGCAGGCATCCAGCCCCCATGAGTGAGGATGGTAGTAGTGATAGGCATCCTGCCCCCCATGAGTGGGGATGGTAGTAGTGATAGGCATCCAGCCCCCCATGAGTGGGGATGATAGTAGTGATAGGCATCCTGCCCCCCATGAGTAGGGGTAGTGGTGGTGGCAGGCATCCATCACACCAAGGGTGGGGATGGTAGTAGTGGCAGGCATCCAGCCCCCATGAGTGGGGATGGTAGTAGTGATAGGCATCCAGCCCCCATGAGTGAGGATGGTAGTAGTGATAGGCATCCAGGCCCCCATGAGTGGGGATGGTAGTAGTGATAGGCATCCAGGCCCCCATGAGTGGGGATGGTAGTAGTGATAGGCATCCAGCCCCCCATGAGTGGGGATGGTAGTAGTGATAGGCATCCAGCCCCCATGAGTGGGGTTGGTAGTAGTGATAGGCATCCTGCCCCCCATGAGTGGGGATGGTAGTGGTGGCAGGCATCCTGCCCCCCATGAGTAGGGGTAGTGGTGGTGGCAGGCATCCATCACACCAAGGGTGGGGATGGTAGTAGTGATAGGCATCCAGCCCCCATGGGTAGAGCTGGTAGTAGTGACAGGCATCCAGCCCCCATGGGTAGAGGTGGTAGTAGTGGTAGGCATCTGGCACCCCTGAGTAGGGGTGGTAGTGGTGGTGGGCATCCAGCCCCCATGGGTAGAGGTGGTAGTAGTGGTAGGCATCTGGCACCCCCTGAGTAGGGGTGGTAGTGGTGGTGGGCATCCAGGCCCCTATGTGTATATGTGGCATTGGTGATGGCCATCCCGCCCCTATGGTGCTGCTGTTGCTGGTGTAAGTAATTTCTGCATCCCTCTGTGTGTGTGTGATATGTCGGGTACGTGTAGTTTGTTTTTGTTGTTGGTGTCTGACTTACCTTCTGCGCCGTACGCGTCCGTGCCTGTTTCGGTAATAGATGTAGAATATTGGTAGGATCGGCACGATGGGATTCATGGTTGGTTCGTCTCGTTCGTCTTTCTCTTTGCTTCGCCTCGTCCTCGTCGCTGGCGTGTTCGTCTCGTAGCCGTGGATCATCTTGTGGCGCAAATCGGAGCTTATGTGTGCCTCTCCCGGATGCTTTGACGTGCTGTGCGTAGCGACGGGTTCGGCGCGTACGGAAAGCGCATCATACTTGTCCGGCCGAACGGGGCTGCATTTTGGCTTCCGTGCGACTCGATTTTGCGTTTCCGGATCCGCCTCGGTCGGAGAACAGGACCTGTATTGGGTGAGTACGACTGGGTCGGGATTTGGGCAGTTGTGCGCATCGTACTTGCTCGTTCGGACGTATGTGCGAATCGGTCGGGAAACAGGCATTCGCCTGGCTTTTTTCCCGGCCGAATGGTATTAGGTGCGCCTCCGACCGGGATCGGAATCGACCCCTGAGTCTATAAATATCATGCTTGTGTTTAACTAGATCTTATATATTGTACAGACCGATAGTTGCCTAGGGGTTTTTTTCCTCAATAAATGAGTGCTTTTCCAGTCAGTAGGTTAGAAGATTGGAGAAACGTGATATAAAATCGACAAAAGACCTCGTCAGGCTATCAATTTAATAGGGTTCTGGGTCTGTGACGAGGTTAAAAACAGAGTGAGAGACTATGAAACTTAATGATCCTAGTCTCTTTAATGTGAAGGTATACTTGGTAATGTAAGCTCTAGAGAGTGTATCTAGATCTCAGTCTGTGGTCGACATGTTTCATGCCTTAAAGTGACAATCACTTGGCATTTCATCGGGACTGATATATTGGCATACCTAATCTTCTGTAAGGGGAGGAACCTAAGTGTGTGTCTGTGTTCTCACACCCTTATTGGTAATGTGGTAATCCACCATTCATTAAATTTGTCAGAAGACACTCACGTCATTGCATGTGTGCTCCTAGTTAAAACAGTGACCTACATAAAAAAGAAAAAAGACATACACCCTATAAGTATATATCCATAAAAATCACGTCACAGTACATCAGAGTCTCAATGATGACCAGTGATCAAATCACCCATACACACAACACTGGTGGCCAGTGAAATCACTACAAACAACGAAAACATGCCTGGGGTGTGCAAAGCATTAATGGGCATTTCATGGGTAGTAATCATATATTGCTATCTCACCCTCCAAATTGCTGGAAAGGTCCCCTTGGAACACAAGGACCTGTCTCAAGTCAAAAAGGCATCTGTAGTATAGGTAAGTCTGTTAGTAAGAGCTGCAGGCTCAATGAGAGCGGGATTAAATAGTATTATAAACAGAAAATATGCGTATGATTATGGCATTGCATCCTCCAAGGGCCGAGCTCACTTGCGCTTCGTGGCAATGTGGTGTATTAATCTACAACCAATCTCGTATTCAGTGGAGACTGGACCAAGAAACCATGTCTGTTATAAAGACCACAGGAAGGGGGAAAACTACGTGATTAGACTCCAGTGTGTAGAGTCCTTGTGGAGTGCCATGAGGACGTAGTGATCATCATTGGTCGGCGTTCCCCAGGAGAGAGATGTGGGGTGCCAAGATCAGGATGCATTTTCTGCGCAGTGCGAGGTGTGGCTTAGAAACCTGCCGGGATGCACTAGGAGGTCGCCTGAGGGAGCCACTGAGAACGTAAGGGGCAGGGTGCTTAAAGGTCTGTATACATGTTATGCAGCCACAGTATTGTTTTAAAGTCTTTGCTGTGAAAGAATCAAGTGGAAGCAACTAAAAAGTGAAAAAGAGCTCGCATTACTCAGCATAATCGACATCCAAGTTAGTAAAACAGCCCTGTAAATGTTACACGTTCTAGAACTATGTAAATGAATAAATGTTTAATCAAATGCAAAAACCGGCATAGATGTACCACAGCCCACGGCTAGTAATATGTCTTTACTCTCTCTAAGTGGGGTTGACAACTCATGAAGCGGACGTTACCAAAATCAGCAAAGTGAACAAATCCATGTCCAATTACATGAAACAGCCAAGTCCTCGTACTAGTGACACATCCAATTAAATGCAACAACCAACTGCTGGGTGTCCAGAATGGGGGAAATTCATATACCTCAAAGGTGGAGTGAACAGTACAATCTATGTCATGATAAGTCTATGTACACCAAGCGTCCTGTGTTAGGAGTCTGTTGACCGGACGGCACAGGGGTATGTGTATTGGTTAGGGGAAGGAATGTCTCAATTACTTTTTAGTGTGTCAAGGATATTTATTATGTTATATGACCTAGAGTGTGAATAGAAGATTGAGAGCAGTGTGTTGTTAACCTAAAATGTCAGGGGGCCATTTCTGTGGGTGGGTCAAAGTACGTAGAGACATGAGGGGGAATTTATCAAACAGTATAGTAATGGAGTTGGTAGAGACAGGCCCTACCTGTGACTGGATGTAGAGCAGAGATATTGTTTAGTGAACAATCTCAACACACAGGATCTCATCATTGAGACTGGTAGTGTAAGTCTTGAGCCTAAAGACCCACTGTTGTTCTTTCTCAAAGAGTCTGGTGGATATGTTGTCCCTTTGTACAGTTTTTGGTATGATCCAGTTCATGTCATTTGGAGTATGGTTGAGCGCAATGTAGTGTGTGCTGAGTTTGGTGGTAAGGCATCGGCACCTGACATTGCTGGGGTGTTCATTTATTCTTGTCTTGATAGGCCCCATGGTCATGCCAATGTATCTAAGGCCAAATGGGCAGACAATCAGGTAAATACAATTCGTAGTCTAACAGTTTCTGTGCTTTAACAGTTTCCATTTTTCTCTAAGGCCCAGGCCTATCTCTTTAGTTGTGGTTGTCAGGTGGTAGACATTGCATCATCCGCAGGGACAGTGTCCTGTCATGGGGCAAGTCCCCAGGTAGTGGTGAGGCTCTCAGTTATTTCTGTCCATCAGGGTCTGGTGTGTACCACAAGGTCACGGATATTATTAGTCCGCTTGAATGTGAAAAGTGTTTTTTCATTTTTCATATTACCACTGTTGAGAATTGACCATCTCCTGTTTATTGCCTTCTTCACCAGGCGTGGTGATAGGATCACTTCCTTATGGTTGTAGCGTGCCCATTTGCGGGCAGAGTTGACAATCTTTTTGGGTAGTGGCGGTCCTGTAGTTTCCTTATTAGGGTATCTGATTGTTTTTCAAAAGTTGTCATTTTGCTGCAGTTCCGTCGCAATCTCAGGAACTGGCCGAAAAGGAGATTCGTGCTCAAGGCTCGCGGCTGATGGCTGTCAAACAGGAGTAGGCTATTTCTGTCCGTGGCTTTGCAAAAGGTCCTTGTTTTTAGATGTCCATCTTCTATTGATATCACCAGGTCAAGAAATGCTATCTGTTTGTCAGATGAAGAAGAGGTGAATTAGAGAAAGGGATCCAGTCCATTGATCCATGTGTTGAATTCCGGACTATCAGAGGTGTCATCTATCCAGATGATAATAATATCATCTATATATCTTTGCCAGAATTTGATTCTTACGTGGTATAGATTGGCATGGTCAAGGATGTACTTCTTCTCAAAGCTATATATATATGCATGCTAGGCTTGGGGCGAAGGTACTGCCCATTGAAGTCCCTTGACATTGGAGGTATAGCTGTTCCTCAAATTGAAAGAAATTCTCATTCAGTGCTAATGTTACGCATGCCATGGCAAAGTTGACAGATGTCGGAGAGTCTAATGTGGTTTCCCTCAGTGTTTCTTCAGTTACCAAGAGGGTGGCATCTTGGGGTATGTTCATATATAATAGTTCTTCATCAAGGGTTATTGGAAGGTCGATGTTCCCTCTGATGTTGTTTGTTTTGATGAGGTTCAAGATGTCTTTGGTATGCCTCAGGTAGGTTGGAGTCTTATCCACCTAAGGGTCCAAACTATTATCGCAAAACCTCAACAGAGGTTCGAGGAGAGACTTGATGCCGGAGACAACTGGTCTCCCCAGAAGGGGGGTCTTGCTCCTTTATGGATCTTGGGTAGAGAGTAGAAATACAGTGTCTGGGGGATAAGGTTGAGGAGGAAATTCTCCTCTTTTTTATTAATCCAACCATTGGTTTCTCCCTCATTGACCAGAATACAGATATGGTTTTGCAGTCTCTGTGTCGGGTCCTGGATGAGAGGTTTGTAGTGGTTGTAAGTTTGCAGCAGCCTCAGACATTCCATCCTGTAGTCTGCAGTGCAGAGAATGACAATAGTTCCCCCCTTGTTAGCTTGTTTTATTGTGATTGAGTTGTCATTGGCTAGTGTCTTAATTGCCTCTTTCTCCGCCTTGATTAGGTTCTGAAACAAGCATATTGGTGTGAGTCTCTCAATGTTCCCCATCACTGATTTTCCAAAGGTTATGATTTCGCTAGGCAGCTAGTTTGCTGGTGGGCAGAAGGTTGAAGGATTTCTAAACCCTGAATCCGTAGAGGGTAGAGTAGTCTTTTCATTCTTAAAGAAAAATTGTAATCTAATTTTCCTGTAGAATTGTGCCAATTCACAATTAAGGTGAACAGAGTCATCCTTTGGGGTAGGCACAAAGCCCAAACCCTTGTTTAGGGCAGTGAATTCTGCATCACTATGGGATCTTGTAGATAAATTGACCACTAGGTTTTGTTTCTCTGGTCCGTCCCTCTGCTCCTCATGACCATTTGGCATTCCTCTTTCTCCCATTGCACCTGCTTGCCTCTTCCTCTGTTTCTGCCTCTTCCCCAGCCTCTTCCTAAAAAAGCTGGGTTAAATGGTGCTAGCATCCTGGGCTGGTAGAAGGGGAAGGGCAGTTACCACATCTGATGTTGTTATGGGAAAGTGCCCATCGGAAAATTGGGTGGTCGAGGATGTCTGCTCCACTCCTCGACACTGCTCCAGCCATCAGATCCTGAGCTGCTAAATATAATTTTGATACTTCTTTTTGATGGTTGGTCCTTCGTCCGATGGCCTACGTTGATTTGCCTCATGGTATTCATCTTTGGTATAGGCGAAAACCTTTTCTTGACTGAACTTTGTGATATTATTTTGTAATTTTGAAATATTTTGTTGGGTGAGGAATTCTTTGTGTTCATTCATCTTGGTTTTTATTTTCTCAAACTTGGTCTTGAATGGAGTTATTTGGATCATTGCCTTCAGTGTGTTCTCTGCTACTGTAATTTTACCATTAGGACATATGACAATATTTTCACTGTATTAATGATCAGCACTAGCCAGTCTTCTGTGCACTTCCACATGATTTGGGCCCAATCTTTGTGGAAGGCTAGATCTTCTAAGAAGATGGGTGGGATGTTGGTCACTATAAGACCGGTTGGTGCTATGTTGGCACTCAGATATTTTGACATGATGGCTCTGTGAGGAGTTGTCTTGACTAGTTCTTTTTTCAAAGAGGAGAGTTTTTCCCAATCCTCCTTGAGGCTCCCAGACGCGGTACAGTCAAGATTACCAGATTGCAATTTCCACAGGAACAAAAGAAGCTCCCAATTCCACTCCACCACTGTGCAGGGTAAACTATAATAAAGGCGCTTACCAGTAAATCAAATATTCCAATCATGGAAACACCAATCCATAATAACAATTTACAACAGGAGCACTTGCACTTTAACCCTTAACAGCAGTGAGAAAGTGCGCAGAGACACTAAACCAGCAAAAACAGAGTCAAAACCGGGAGGTCAGAAAGCAAAAACACAGGGGAAACACGCCAAAAGATACCAGGTCTAACAGCAGGGTAAACTATAATAAATTCACCACAACACACCAGCAGGGGGGAAAGGGGAAAATGATAAAAGAGAGACTGCCATGGCGAGTCCAGAACGCCACCTTCTATGCCTCTTGCTTCTAATGTCTGCCTTTCTTCTTATATGAGGTACGTGCAGTGACACCTTTAAGGTTCAAATCTTTTTATTTGTATTTTAGATGATAACAACAGCAGCCACCTACATCCACAGGCCGGTGGGGTGAAGTACCGTAGCAATCAACATTTACAGAATTTTAACAAAAGTAATGTTATTAAAGAAAGAAAAAACAAAGAGGGGGACATCTAACATCCAATCGGAGTTTCTAACTCTGTTATGTGTCTGATGGTGTATCACAGGAGTTTAGTGGCTAGTTCATTCTTCCGTATGGGTTGCCTGTGTGAGGCGCATCACTCTCATGTACCTTGGGCATGTCAACTCCACAAATTCGGTGGAAAGAAAGTTAATTGTGGTGCCCCAACTTTTATTAAAGCGCAGCAGTTTGCCTCTAGCACCAGCCGTCAACCTTTCCATTCACACAAGGTCCCACATTTTGTGTAGCCAATCCAAATGGGTCGGGACCCCAGGTGTGCCCCATCTGGCTAGAAGTATCTGTTTGGCTGCACCTAGAGCCAGCGCGATAGCTCTCCAGCGACAGGATCCGAGAGGGAAAGTCAGTGCGTTGGGAAGTCCCAGTATTGTGTAGCTTGGGAATCTAGGTATTTCGGTATCATAAATGGTGTCTATGTCCGACAGGACTGCGGTCCAGAATGATTGGATCTTTGGGCATTCCCAAAGCAAATGTGTTAGTGTGCCTTCCTTCCCACAGCTTCTCCAGCATTGGGAGTCCCCTCCCACCCTCCACTTTGCAATTCGCGCTGGGGTGTAGTACCAATAATGGGCGATCTTAAGGAACATTTCCTTACCCGTTGTGCTACATAAGGACGCCCTAGCTCTGTATAGGATGTCCTGCCATTCCTGGACTGTGAATTCCCGCTCACACTCAGTCTCCCATCTGCGCTGTGCTGGTGATTTAAGCTGCTGTTGAGGTTTCACAAGGAAGGAGTATTTATCAGATAGAAGTTTCTTATCTGACTGATGGGTGATGAGCCATTTCTCAAATGCCGGTAAGGGTCGGCTAGCTTGTGGGCCAATGTGGGGCTGAGTAAACCAGTGTCGCATAGCAATGTATTGCCAGTGGGAGTCCCTAGGTATATCGTAGTAGGTACACAGTTTTGCATATTCCATCACCCACCTCTCGTCAAAAAGGTCCCTTAGCCGTTTACAGTTGGCTTCCTGCCATTTGACATAGCTATCCCCAGTCCCTGCAGAGGGGAACTCTGGGTGCCCAATAAAGGGGGTCAGGGGGGATGTTGGGGTGGAGAGGAGCCCTTTTCCCTGTACCTTTTCCCACGCTCCCATCGTTGCCCTGGTGACCGCAGAGATATACACTTCTCTAGGTCTAAATTTCTTGGGGAGCCACGGCACCTTCCACACATGGATTCCCGCGACTCCACGGTCCATAAAGCACCAATGCTTCTCTGACTCCTTTCTATACCACGCCACCATATATCGGAGTTGGGCCGCGTGGTAGTATTTTTCTAGATGTGGTATGCCCATTCCCCCGTCTTCCTGTTTCCAATACGTCTGTTGTTGGGCCATACGTGCTTTCTTCCCGCCCCATATATAATCACTAATAAGATGTTGTAAGTTGGATATCACCATGGTGGGGGGTTGTAGAGGGAGTGTTTGCATGATATATAAAATCCGGGTGAGCAGCGTCAGTTTAACCGCCGCCAGTCTGCCCAGCCAGGATAGTGTGTGTGATTTCCATTTTAGTAATTCAGATCTAGTCATGGCGAGCGCATCAGCGTAGTTTTCTTTCTCTGTACGTTCCGTTGTCGGGAAAATCTTTATGCCCAAATATGTAAGCCCCTCGGGAGCCCATTCAAACGGGGAACATTTCCGTCAATCTTATACGGTCCACTCTGGGGATTGTCAGGCTCAAGGCTTGTGTTTTTTGTAAGTTAACTTTAAAGCCCGACGCCTGCCCAAAGGCCGTCATCTCTCTTAAAAGGGTTGGTAGGGAGGTAAATGGCTGTGTCAAGATCAACAGTACGTCATCTGCGTACAGTGAGATCTTGTGCTCCCTGTTGCCCATACGTAGACCTGTAATATCCTCATGCTGGCGGATGCGTTACGCAAATGGCTCCATGTAAAATGCAAATAGCAAGGGCGACAGGGGGCAGCCCTGTCTTGTGCACCATGTAATTCCAAAAGCTTGGGACGCTATTCCATTCACCTTGACCTTAGCTTCCGGAGCGGCATAGTTACACTGAACACAGCATTGGAACCTTTCCCCAAGCCCGAACCTATCAAGTACTTCTTGCAGGTATGACCAATGTACTCTGTCGAAAGCTTTTTCTGCGTCGACTGACAGTACCATGGTCGGGGTACGCTGCGATTTCTCTAAGATGTGACTGAGCCTTTTGGTTCCATCACTGCAGTTCCTTTCCGGGATGAAACCTGATTGGTCCGGGTCAATAAGTCCCTGCATGTGCGGGGCTAGCCGCGCCGCCAATACACTAGTAAAGATTTTTAAGTCCACATTCAACAATGAGATGGGCCTGTACAAGGCGCACTTCGCAGGGTCTTTCCCAGGCTTTGGGAGAACAACGATGGAGGCCATGTACATAGTGGGGGTAAGGCTACCAGTCTCGCTGAAGGAATTATAGAGGCGAGAGAGAATGGGAACAAGCTCCGTCGCAAACGTTTTATAAAATTCCGGGGTGAAGCGATCGTCCCCAGGGGCCTTCCCAGAGGGCAGATTCCGGATAACCCGGAGTATCTCGTCTCCGGTAATGTCAGCTTCCATAGAGGACACCTCTAGCGATGGAAGTCGTGTCACCGGGGCATCAGCCACATATTCCCTCGCTGCCCTCACGTCCAGCGGTTCCGCTGTATATAGAGTGGAGTAGAAGTGTTCAAATTCACCCACTATGAGATCATCCGTCCGCACCCGCTCGCCTTCCGAATTCTCAATCTCCACAACTCTGCGTTGTGCCTCCTGGGAACGCAACTTATGTGCTAACAGTCTTCCCGCTTTGTTCCCTCCCTCATAATACATCTGTTTTGTGCGTATCAAGGCATACTCGGCTCTGTCTGTGTCCAACGCCTTCAACTGTTTCCGTGCCACGATAAGTTGGCATCTCAATAGAACCTCTCCTGTACGTTGGTGGACTTCTTCCAGCTCCCTCACCGTGCCCTCTAGAGCCTCGCGTTTAGCCCTCCTTTCTTTGTTAGCATTCACCGAGATAGCCAAGAAGTGGCCTCTGAGGACTGCCTTAAGCGTGTCCCAATTATTTCAAAAGACAATGGTCCCTAAACAGTTATAAATTAAGGCAAAAAGTAAACATATACTAAATAGACTATATGTTCTTTGTCCAGCCGGACAGATATTTAATATTTTAAATACGTGCATAGAAAAATTACATATACAATTACAAGTGGGACACAACCAGCGTCCAACTCAAAGCCATAGACAACATAAGGGTGGGGGAGATTTTCAGGCAAGGGGAATGTGTCTGTAAATCATGAAATTAACAAAATTAACAGACTTCAATCACATAGTGATACCATTGCACAATAAATTCACAATATTTGCATGCATATGGTATATAGGGTGTCCCAAAGCAATGCGTCTGGAGTTGAGCCATCGTCATTTGTGCTCAGGAAGTCCTGAATGGACTTCCGGATCCATTCCACATTGTGAGTAGTCTATTATTCAGTTGCCACTGCCTCTGGAGGTGCAAGCCTCTAGGCAGCTTCACTACTATTACGATGGGGGAATGGTCTGAGAGCGCCGCCACCCCTATAGACGCTGCCACTGTCTCATGAGTTATGGGTGTAGAGATGAGGAAGAAATCTAAGCGTGCGTATGTCTGGTGGGCTGCTGAAAAGAAGGTGTATTCTCTCGTCCCTGAATTGCGCCGGCGCCACACATCCACCAGCCCCACCTCTGCCAGCCAATTCTTAGTGGTGTCTGATAGTGCCCCCGCATTACCAGACCTAGACACCAATATATCCAGCTGGGAGTCTTGAACTATATTATAATCCCCTCCTACTATCAAGTCTTCGTCTGGTGACATCAACACTTCCCCAAAGGCCTGTCTAATAAACGTCTCTGGGGCATCATTTGGGGCGTATATTGAAGCCAAAGTGTAGGTGCATCCCCCGACCTCCACCCGCAGGGATAATAGTCTGCCTGGGATATCTGCTTGTGTGGAGAGAACCCTCCCAGAGAAGTGTGTTGCAAGCAAAATTGCCACCCCCGCCCGTTTGCCATGTGTGGATGAGAAATATTGCCTATCAAACCACCGTGATGTAAGCCGCCGCCAGTCCACGCATACTAAATGCGTTTCCTGTAGGAGGCAGACATCGCATCCGGATTTCTTCAGAAAGGTGAGTAAGGCTATTCTTTTCGTGGGTGCATTTAGGGCTCTAACATTGAGGCTCAATATCTTAATAGTTTGGTGAGGCATCCCCTTGTTGCATGTAAGCGTGCTGTATGAGGGTCCGTAAGCGAGCCCACACCTCCTGGGCCCCGCTGGTGGCCAGCCCCATGAAGTACAATGGAGGGAATTGGACTATTGCCTCCCAGAAATTAATCTCGCTCTTCAGGAGTTGCTAGAGCATACCAACCCCCTGGGGATCCTTAAGGAGAGAGGGGAACGACCTGACGTCCCGCCCTCCCCAGTAACAAGGCCACCCAATGCCCAGTAGGAGGCTTGTCCCTGGTCCTGCAGTGGGGTGCCTAGTCATGTATTAGTCCCATATATCTGCTGAGGTACTGCGTTTGTTAGAATGAATTCCTCCCCTGTCTCCTCCACACCCCTGGAAAGCCCATCTTGACTCCTTGAGCCACTTTTCTATCAGGATTGATTACTGGATCCCCCCTTAAGAAGAAAAAAACAACTGATAGAACTCCAATTTAAAGTCAACAAGAAATATGACCTTCAACATACTAAACAGTGGAGAAGTGTGGCTCACTGGTTAGAGCGGCAGACCCTGATGCAGAGATCTGGCCCGGGACCAGGGTTCAATTCCCGCCTCGGCGGGACTTGGGCTCAATTTCCTCGGACCTGATAATTCTCGCCTCGGTGCCTATTCTAATCATGGGTCCCACTCTGCAACTCTGGGCAATAGCTTGCTTAATCTCCACAACGGCCCCAACAGCGCTGGGATGCCTGGCTTCACCCTGGGGGTGCCCAGGAGTGGACATTTCACAGGGAAAAGCCAGGAAGGGTTCCACAGCGGTATGCGTACAGTGCCTGGACACCCCTTTGGGGGTATGGGTGCGCTTTACAAGTACAAATTTCATTTCATTTCAAACACATTGATTAATAAAGGAATATCACCAATGACGGTTAGTCCATGAGCCTGGCGTCTAGCCTGCTCCATGTTTCAGGCCCGATACGTAGGGGGGAAGGAGCCTCCGCCGGGCGAGGCCAGCCTTACCCAACGACCCATTCTCTCGATCGACTCTACAATTCAAGGGATTCCAGGTGAGAACTCCCAGGCTCTACGATACCTCATCCTCCGTGACGGCTTTGCGTTGCTGGAGTTGCCTGAGAAGGGCTTCCCTTTCTTTATTACATTCTGCTTCTGACGGCTTCATCGTGGATTCTTTCCCTGTCCGATGTCTACGGTTCGACCTGCTTCCCAGGTGCTCCTTTTGTGGTTTCTGCGACTGCTCGGTGTCCTCCCCCTGTGCCGTTTCCAGACCCAGAATTGCTCTTTCCTCCTCCAAGGTGCGTACCACGCGTGTTTCTTGTTGCCAAATAAAGTTCAGCCTGAAGGGATGCCCCCATCTATAGCGGATCCCCTTCTCCCTCAAGAAGGAGGTCGCCGGTCGTAATGTTCTGCGTCTCAGGAGGGTGGCCTGGGAGAGATCTTGGAATATGCCCACCTTCATACTTTCGAATAAGATTACCATTGTGTCCCTTGTTGCCATCATGATCTTCTCCTTTTGGGTATATGAGTGGAGGCATGTAAGAGTGTCCTGCGGTCTGCCTGGACCAGTCGCTGGGCGACCGGCCCTATGGGTGCGGTCCAAAAGGATATCCTTGTCTCTCAATTCCGGGGTTACCTGCTTGAAGAGTCGCACCACTAGTCCTTCTAGGTCCCCAGAATCTGCCTGAAGCGGCACCCCTTTATTTCTTATGTTGGAGCGACGTGACCTATTTTCTGAATCTTCTAGCCTTTAGCATAGCTCCTCATTATTCTCTCTCAGCTCCAAAAGCTCCCGGGCATGATCATGCAGTTCTTCCTCCCTGCCATCTCCTGATTGTTCCCTATCCCCTAATTCTGTCAAGTCCGACTTGAGGGATCTGATATCCGAGGCCACTTCTTGTCGCCAAGCTGAGAAGTCATTCCTGAAGGTACCTATCAATTGTTCCATAAAATGGCGCGTGACCGGTTCCTCTAGGTTGCCCATCTCTGTACTGGGCGCCGTCTCGTTCACCGCCCCCACAGGGGAGTCCGCTCAGAGCTCTGTCTTTTTAGACCCTGGTTTGCCCAGCATTTCTTTGATGGAGCTATCCTTTTTTGTGCGGCCAGATGCCATATTGGAAGGTGCTATAGGGCTCTGCCGCAACTCCCACTACAGGTGTCTGGGCCGAGGCAAAGGGGGCACAGGCCCCAACGTCCAGGATCTGCGGCGTGGTCAGTCCCCTCCCAGTCGATTCCGCTCTGCTAGATCCCTTGTGTCCTGCTGGGCTATGGATTGGGTTTGCTGAGTTTAAGCCGATCTCCCGCACACCCAGGGCCGGACCCGTATGGCCGCTGGATCTGGGTGCCACTACCGCAGCGCCCGTCTCCCCCTCCCAGAGGGCCCAGGGCCCTTCTGCTCTCCGCCACGCTATGGGGGTATCAATTACAAATATCCAGTCTTGTGGTCGCCTTCCTTCCCCAAGCCACACACTCCAGGCCGAATTCACTGCCTACGGGGCCCTGTTGATCAGGTCACTCACCGCCATTAAGGAGTGGGCCGCAGGCTGCCATTTTGAGGAGTGGCCCCCGGCACCTATTTCCACCACTTTGTGGGTTTGCTGCACAGCAGGCGGACACTAGGTATTTTGCAGGCCCACCCTGGGTGCCAGGGGTGTGCCTCCGTGCCGCACGCCGTCCACAGCCGATCAGGCTTCTTATCTGATAGCTCCAGGCGGGGAGCCCTACCTCCAGGGGGCAGGGGCCAAGCTTCCCTCACCAACAGGTTCAACGGTGTTCTCAGAGGTTGGGAGCCCCCTCTGCTTGTCGCTCTTCTGCCGAGGCTGCGGGGCACACGCACGGCACAGCGTGCCACCGCCCCCAAACTCCGGTGCGCCCTCTCAGCCGCCGTTACTCTCCTGCTGCGTCGGACCGTAGCAACGTCCACGTTCAGCTGTTCCCGGGGTCAGATCTCAGCAGAAACTCCTGCCGACGCAGGCAGGTCCCACGGTGCTTCTGATGGGGAATTACCGCCCAAAGAGGCAGGTTCCCAGCAAGTTTTAGACCTCACCCGGCGGAGCTCCAGCGCTGAGCTGTTACTCCGCCGCCATCTTGGCCACGCCCCCGGTGACACCTTTAATAGACCACAGTGACAACAATAGCAGCGTCTTTACCTGGACTACTCTGTGGATTAGCTACTCTCTTGGATTATTGGTAATTAAAGTCTGTATCAACAACTATTGGCAGTTCATTGACATTATCATTGGAAGAGACTGCAGTTAACATATATACCATTCCAACACTCTCAATCCAATTGTTGAACCTTTTCTTGTACTCTTAACTGGTTGCTACCCCGATTGCTTTAGAATAACTGCCGGGGGGCAGGTCCTAGGGGTATATGGTAAATATAGGAGTGGCGCACGGGGCCCCTCTCCTAAGGCACATCAAAGCCCTGGGGACCTGGCCCACCCAGGGGTTATTCTAAAGCAATCATGGGAACCCGTGCTTGCTTTTTAAAGATTTTTAGAAAAACAAATAGCCACCTCCCCGAGGCTAATGCCAATAAAGTGGGGGGCCTTGTGGACCCCCCAATTCCCAAGGGACTGCCAATTCCCTGGGGCCAATTTCAATAATTTGGGGGGCCTCAAGGACCCCCCTGCCCCGGGGACCCCCACCTCCCTGGGGCTTTATATGATTGGGTTGGGGGGGCCTCACAGACCCCTCAGGGCCCCAGGCAACACCACCTCTAAACTAAAATGGGAGGGGGGCCGCATGCGCCCCTCCTGGGCTGTTCTCAGCCCCGGAGACCACCACCTCCCTGGGGTAGGCCCCTAGTAAAGGAAGTAGGGGGCCCCCCTCCTGGAGCCCTAGATGGCCCAGGGGTTGACACCCTCCCCAGGGCTGACTCCAGAAATGTCCCGGGGGGCCTACTCCTGCGACATAGCAGTTTAACACGCAGGGAAACAGACATTGCTTTGAGATCCAGGGAGCTGCATGTCAGCAGCCCCCTGGGTCTCAAAGCAATGCCGGCTACCACAGGAGGTGGGGAGTCAGCAGGGACTGTGGGGGACTTCAGGCTTCCCCTGAGGTCCCCAAGGAAGTGGACAGACCCCGGGCAATGGGGTCCCCAAGGCCAAAATTATTATAATTAAATAAAATATATATCAAGGCCTGGCCCGGGGGATGGGGTTCCCGGGATCTAAATCAGACTGGGGGGGGGCCTCAGGTTTCTCTCATACAAAACCAGAGAACTTCAGCAGTTATAGTTAGCTAAGCTAACTATAACTTGCACTCCTGCAATGCACTGCTTATGACCTCACATATGACATCACTGATGACATGGTCAGTGACATCACTGATGACATCACTGATGATGTCATCGACAGAATCTCTGACGTACCCAGTCACACCCCAATATAACCTTTCATTCACCCACTCTAACTTCCACACTACCATTCTCAAAACCATTGACACACCCATACCAGTACTTACACACTCACTCACTGATTCATAGGTCTACACACACATTGACTCAGTCACCCACAAAGACACTCATACACCAACTCACTCACTAATACAGCCACTTATATGACCACTCATACACCCAAACAGCCATGCACACACTGTCAGTCACCCATAGAGCTACTCACACACCTACTCACTCACCCAGAGTCAATCACACAGCCACTTGCTCACCTATGCAGTTATACACACACCCACTCACGTATTCATACAGATACTAACACATACTCACTCACCTATACAGTTACTGACACAAGCACAGACAAACCCATACAGTGACTCTCAGAATCCCTCACTCACACATACAGTCACTCATATACTCCAACACTCACCTATACTGCCTTTCACATATGCAGTTACTCACCCATATACCACTGACACATCCATTCACTCACTGACACAGCCATACAAACTCAATCATCCGCACAGCTCATCACAGATGCACTCACTAACCCATGCAGCCACTGACTCACCCACTCACTCATCCATGAAGGCAGTCACATACCCCCTCATCTGCCCACACAGGCACTCATACGCCCATACAGGTACTCAGACAACCAATCAATCAACCGTACAGCCACTCACGTACCCACTCACCAACCCATACAGCCACTTAAACACCCACTGACAGATAATGTCATCAGTGATGTCATCAGTGATGTAATTTGAAATGTCATCAGTGATGCCATTAGTGATGTCACTGACCATGTCATGAGTGATGTAATATGTGAGGTCATAAGCAGTGAATTGCGGGGGCATGAGTTATAGTTAGCTAACTGCTGAAATTCTCTGGTTTTGTACGAGTGAAACCTGAGCCTAACTACAACGTCTCTGAACCCTTTGGTTTTTTCATTGAATTTCTAAGGTTTTTTTAATTCCATTTCCTAACTATAACGTCCCGGTAACCTTAGGTTTTTTTCAGTGAATTTCTAAGGTTTTTTAAATGCTAATTCCTAACTATAACGTCCCTGTAACCTTTGGTTTTTTCAGTGAATATGTATATAGTTGAAGAGATATTCGAATTAACCTTTTTCCTTCAGCATGTTGTTAGGTGATGAATTATTTGATTAGTTTCTTATCTGAATGTATAACTCATCAAATGATGTTAGAACATTTCCTTTACTCTAGGCAAAGCTGATTGATATTGAAGACCTGCAGTGCATTCAATGTTAATTAAAAAGTTACTGCCTGTGAAAACTGTTTCTTCCTCACAAGATCAAACCATCAACATTTAGCTGCACGCTGGCTGTTAGCCTGTCCACAATGTACTCACGCTATGGAGATACGATGGTACGTGTGCTGAAATTCTCTAAAATAACGGATACTCTGGTTTCAATGTTGCACGCACTGCTTTGAACACTAGTCGTTAAGTTGAGGCTAAATATAGAACTTCAGTTGCCGAGCACATTCCTCAGACACTATACTCTGGCTGTCAAGAATACCTCAGATCTTTGGAACCTGCACCCTTCTGGAATACTTGACCTTAACTTCACTTGTCTTCTCAAGCGGATGTGTGCCGATGAGACTCTATACTCTGGAGCAAGCGTGTTGATCAAAGTCTTCAAAAACCTGAGTGGACTCGACTTGCTAAACGATTCCTGTTAGGCATGGATGAAAGACGCTACTGATCGACATCAGGATTCAGTTGAAGTGCACCGCACAAACTTCATGTATGCTGATTAACAATGAGAGCAGTTCTTGGGTGAACAAAGACTAGACTGCCTCTCATTACCGCAATTAGAGTCCACAATCTTGGTTTTACCTTCCGCTTGTTTTTGTAAGTACTGCAACAAAACCTTTAATTTCAGTTTCCAACAAGGATACAGTTTCTTCCAATGAGGATATTTTGTGGTACCTAACTTTTTCTGAAGTCCTATTGGTCTAATTGAATTCTGTCTATAACAAGTCATGACATTCCTGACAGGTACTACCATCGCTCCAGTAAAGAAAGGGGGTTCTAAAGATTGCTTCCACTATGTCATCATCATAGCTGAACCCCTGTAGGTCAGCCATTTTGGCGGGTTGTGGGAAGGTGCACGTGTGGAATGACATGAAAATGACATGAGTGGCAGTTTTAGAAGGTAACAGTCCTACAGCTGAGCCGCTGTGCAATAATCATCTACAAATGAGAGGATGAGGAGATTTCTGGTCCAGCATACAGTCTCCGCAAATCTTGAACTATTAACCGGGGGTATACTGTTCAACACTGACTATGGCAGATTCACAGTGGAGTCTGTATGTGGTCTCTGGGAGCATGATTTTAAATGAGCAAGTGCTCTCACCCACCCAAAGATGGCATGCTTCATCAATGGACATGCTCCTCCTTGGGCTGGCACTACAATGCCCAATGGGCCCTGTGAGAGGGTGCTGTATTGGAGATCTTTTAATCGCAAGTAGGTGACTGGGGGTATGAGTGTTTTTCCAGTCAGGGGGTAAAAAGTTTTGAGAAATGTGAGCTAAAATCGAATATAGAACTCATTGGGCTATCAGTTTGATAAGGTTCCGGCTCTATGCCAAGGTTAAAAACTATTAATATTGGAGGGAACGTCAACCTTCTAATAACCCTTGATGTATAAGCATTATATACAAACATACCCCACAATGCCACCTTCAGGGTCATTGAAGAAGCATCACCACTACTTGGGGACTTGTCCCCATGACAAGACACTATCTCTGCAAACGATGTAATATGGGCCAACTGACAACCAAAAATATATAGACAGACCTGGGCCTTAGAGAAAAATGGAAACTATTACAGCACCCCAACTGTCAGACCAAGAATTGTACCCACCTCATTGTCTGCCCATGTGGCCTTAGATACATTAGCATGACCACAAGGCCTAGCAAGACAAGAATAAATGAATACCACAGCAATGTCAGGTGCCACCACCTTACCACGAAGCTAAGTGCACACTATGTCGCAGTCAACCATACTCGGGATGACATTAACTGGATTATACTCGAAACAGGGAAAACATATCCACCAGACTCTTCGAGAAAGAACAACGGTGGGTCTTTAGGCTCAAGACTTACGCCACCTGTCTCGACGAGAGCCTGTGGGTTGAGATGGTCACTAAACAGTATCTTTTGCTGTACATCCAGTCATGGGTAGGGTCTGTCTCTACGAACTCCATTACTATACAGTTTAATCAAATCACTCTCATGTCTCTTCGTACTTTGACATACCCACAGAAAGGCATCCTGACAGTCTAGGTTAACAACACACTGTTCAGACTCCCCACGATATTGCGGCATAGATTTGCAAATTTTGCGGCACAAAAATTGACATTTTGCGGCATTATTGCAGCACTTTATTTTACTCGTAATCATTCCTTTTCAGCCGTAAATCAATGTAAACTATTTTAGCAGAGTATTCCACTTTCAAATAAACATGTTTAAAGTGTCTTAGAGTATTTGTTTGCTATGCTAAGTCCCCGAGTCCTGTAATGGCTGGCAGCAACATTTTTCTCATGTTGCTGGCAGCCAATCAGAGAACATGTGGGACTCTGACTTCCGCAGGAGCGATATGGCCCAAGGAAAATAAAGATCCCAGGGCCAATCATAACTCTCTACTTTTAAATTGGCATGCCCAAGAGGGTCTAAGACACTCTTGCAAGCCTAAATGCACCCCTGCTGGGCCCTGAAACAAGAAGAGAGGGGATGCGTTGGTGCCCAACGCTGCTCCCCACTTCCTGTATTCTCTCGCCCCAGAACAGGGTGCAGGCACCCCTACCCTGACCAGTGGCATCAACCCTTCCAGTCTCCCGCCACCCACCCTGCTTACAAGCCTACACTATGGTTTGCTGTAATTCGATTCTCTCCAGGCTGCTCATGCACTTGTACTGCACAGTAAACAATAAGTTGCACGCGTGATTATACTGACTGACCCCCCCCTCGCCCCACCTTCCATCTACCACCACCACCACTTCCTCCAGGGCACAAGTCCTAAAAAAAGAGAAGAAGCTGCTCCCATCCCCTGCTCTGTCAGCAGAGCAGCCCCGCCCCACCTGGCAAAGTTGCCGAGCCCGCAACAGGAAAAAATAAAATGATAATAACTTTCAGTTATTATCATTTTTTTTCCCTTAAAGTGCCGATTTCGCGATTATTTAGCAAATCGGGAAATCGCGGAGTCCTGGAGGGTCTGATTTTATGACCCTTAAATCAGGCAGGTTCTTGGACGGTTACCTAAACTTCATAGAAACTCTGAAGGATAGGAAACTATACATCCAGTTTATGTGCGGCTCTCTCCCCTTGTATGATTTCACAGGCAAATGGATAAGCAACTTAGTGCCATCCCGGTGCTGCCCTGGCTGTGAAACCCCCAAGGAATCCCTAGCACACATAATGTTTGCATGGCCGATATATGTGATACCCAAAACTAATTGGCTAAGTCCAATTTGCAAACAGTTGGGAACTAAAAATCACAAGGAAGCTTTGTGAATTCTGAAATCTGATGCTAGACCACTGTTTGCATGTGCGGTGGCCAAGTTTCTTGGTAAGATGTGGGTATCAGGAAAAGAGCACAGAGGGCGAGTGATAATTGATTTTATATAATGGTTTTAACTATATTTCTGTGCCCTTGTCACCTGAGCAAGTGTGACTCATATGAATGTAAGTCTAATATACAAAACTGGCTATTTTTAATAACTACATCTGCTTGATTTCATATATTTATTGATAGCTGACTTATTTTATAATCTTCTGAATCATTTTATGGTATTGTTTTATTCTTGTGTTTTAAAGTACGGACTTTGTTATTGCATTATGAGGGCTGTATGGTATATGTGTATGGTCATTTTAAGCAAAACATTTATGACATGTATGTCGAAATAAAGTATACAGTTATTGCCTCTGTGACACCAGCCCGATGCACTGGCTCACAGATGAGTTAGGTAAGAAACAATGACTAAAGTGAAAGACTGAGCACTATAGCAAAAGTATTAGGGGTAATTTGCACCTGAGCCTAATCTTGCCATGCTTTCCCACAGAGAGATATGCCTGCACCAAAAGGGGGCCTCTCAGGTCACTGCAGGGAGACACAATAAAGTACTCTAGCACCAGGTCACTAAAATTGCATTGTGTGCACACCTCCGTGTAGTGCTTAATTTTTGTGCTCATTAAAGTGCTTTTCTTCTTGAAAGTCAATCACTGAGTTGGATTTTCATTTATTATCCTGGTGTGTGTTTGTTGTGAGCCCCCCGCACACACACTAGCTCCCTCAAAGGCCTGTGACTTTTCACTATCGCTACCACTGAGAGTCAGGTTCTGAAGAGGGTGTACTTGACCCAGCTTCCAGAGCCATGGTGGATTGGACTTTGAGACGTCAGCGACAAACGACCTCAACTCCACAGTCAAAGCCCAGTAGCTTCTGCTTGTTCCATGGTCCTCGGAAAAGGGTGTAATAGCACTGTAGCAGTATTTTCATTGCTATAGCTTATCATAAACTACTGCAAGTGTCTATGTGCTTAAGGACGGAAATAGGTCACAGAGACTTCGAGTGGGGATTGACCTCAGCAGAACTACGCAGAGGAATAAGTCAAACACATGCCTAACTTGCTGGTTGGCAAATGTGTGGTCTAAATTTTACCCTGATCTTATAACATGTTATTGGATTTGGGCCTATAGCAGCAATCACTGAGAAGAACAGTTTACCACTTATGAAGCCATCCATACCAGTGACCAGTTCACCAGTGACCCACAGTCTCAAAGCAGTTAGCAAGAGGGAGCATGGGCTGCTGATGACATGGTGTCATCAGAACACAACAGACCCAATTATAAGACCAACCAATTTGACAGAAGATTAAATATTTACCAATGTCAAAGAATATATAATTTCAACTGCTATGGTATGTGGAAAGAGTCCAACATTGCTTGAGGAAAAGATACTCACAGGGTTTATCTCTGCCGAACTGTTCTTGTTTACTTCCGGGAATAGTGGAGCAAGTGAAACCTAAAGTTAGAAAAAGGATTCAGCCTCTAAAAGGCCACACTTAATCAGACACAATTGAGGCTTACATGCTTCAGGTCTGCATGAAAACGCGAGTTACAGCAACAGATATTATATTGTAAGCCAGATTGATTAATGACACAAAACGGGAAGAAAGATGAAAAGCAGAAGCATTTGCCAATTATGATGGATATATTTGATTTTCTGTAAATGGCAACAAATACAAATTCTGTACAGTTTCACTTCATGCTTCTAATCTACAGGATTAAGCCAAAAAGAATGCGAACTGCAATAGCTCGGCTTTCCAGGGCAGGAGACAGGACTGCTGAAGCTTTCTGCCACCCAGCCGCCCAGCCTCCAAGCCCTGATTTCGCGGGCACTTTGAAAAAAGCGCTGCCTTATTACAAAAGTGCAGATTTCACGATTATTTTGCAAATCGCAAAATCCTGGAGGGTCTGACTTTTCTCAATCCTCTATTCATACTCTAGCTCACATGACCTAGCAAATATCCTCCGCACACTAAAAAATAATGGAGGAATTCCTTGTCACAACCAAAACACATAACCCTGTGCCATCCGGTCAATGGACTGGTAACACAGAATATTAGGTGTACATAGACATATCATGTCGTTGATTGTACTGTTCACCTACACCTTTGAGGTAAATGAACTTCCTCAATTTTGGGGCACCCAGGACTTAGTTGTTGCATTTAATTGGATGTGTACCCTGTACGAGCACTTGGCTGTCACATGTAACTGAACATGGATTCCTTCACTTTGCTGATTATGGTAACGTTCGCTTCATGAGTAGTCACCCCCACAATGAGAGAGTGGAGGCGCTTAACTAGCCTGAGGCCGTGGTACATCTATGCCGGTTTTCACATATGATTAAACATTTATTCATTTACATAGTTCTAGACCATGTAACATTCACAGGGCTGTTTTACTAATTTGGACGTCCACTGGGCTGAGTATGGTGAGCTCTTTTTCACTTTTTGTTGCCTCCACTTTATTCTTTCACAGACAAGGCTTTAAAACAATACCCTGGCCGTGAAACATGTAAACAGACCTTTAAACACCCTGTCGCTTACGTTCCCAGCGGCTCACTCGAGTGTCTCCTTGAGCTTCCCAGCAGGTTGCTAGGCCATGTCTCACACTGCCCAGCACACACATCCAGAGCTTGGCACACCACGTCTCTCTCCTGGGGAGCGCAATGCGATGATAATCACTATGTCCTTGTGGCACTAACGAACCTGGTTTCTCGATCCAGTCTCCACCAGATATGAGGAAAGGGGCAGGTTAATATGCCACAGTTCCATCAAGCACAAGTAAGTGAGCATGGCCGTTGGGTAATGCAATGCCCATAATCTTATTCATATTTTCTGTTTATAATACTATCTAAAACCGCTCTTGTTGAGCCTGCAACTCTTACTAACAGACATACCTATACAACAGATCCCAATTTGACATAAGACACATCCTCGTGTTCCAAGGGGTGCTTTCCAGCAATTTGGAGGGTGAGATAGCGATATATAGATCACTACCCATGAAATGCCCATGAATTGCTTGCACAGCGCACACATGTTTTCTTTGTTTGTAGTGATTTCACTGGTCACTAGTGTTGTGTGTATGAGTGATTTGAGCACTGGTCATCATTGTGAGCATGATGTACTGTGATGTTAGTTTAATGAATATATACTTATAGGATGTATGTATTTTTTCTTTTGTATGCAGGTCACTGTTTTAACTTGGAGTCTCATGCAATGATGTGAGTGAGTGTTCTAACAAATTTAATGAATAGTGGATTACCACACAAGGGTGTGAGAACCCAGACACACACTTAGGTTCCTCCCCCTAAAAAAAGATTAAGCATGCCAATATATAGGTCCTGATGAATTGCCAAGTGATCATCTCTCAACACAATTAAGGCATGAAACATGTCGACCACAGGCTGAGATCTAGATACACTGTCTGGAGCTTACATTACCAAGTAAACCTTTACATTAAAGAGACTATGATCATTACATCTCATAGTCTCTCACTCTGTTTTTAATCTCAGCATAGACCTGGAACCCTATTAAATTGATAACCCGACTAGCTCTATAGCTGATTTTAGCTCACATTTCTCCAATATCCTTACCCACTGACTGGAAAAACACTCATACACCCAGTCACCTACAGGCTATTAAATGATCTCCGATAAAGCGCCCTATTGAGGGGCCTGTTGGCCATTACAGCACCAGCCCAATGAGGAGCACGCCCAGTGATGAAGCATGCCACCTTCGGGTGGGTGAGGGTACTTGCTCATTTGAGCGCATGCTCCCAGTGACTACATGCAGACTCCACTGTGAATCTGCCATAGTCAGTGTGGAACAGTATACCCCACTGTTAACGGTTCAAGATTTGAGGAGACTGTATACTGAACCAGAAATTTCTTCATCCTCCCATTTGTAGATGAGCACACAGTATATTCAGGGGAGCCCTTCAAGCCCTGTTTCAAATGTCTGATTCATCTGGAAATAGCAAGGGCAGCCACCATTTTGTGAGCACATCGCCTGCTTCTAATTTTATTTTGTGTTCCTCTTACTGGCACTATTACAGAACTGGCTTCCTATTACCCCACTTCTGGGCAGCCCTCTAAGCACTATTTAAGGTTCCTGCTATGACCCGGAGCAGTGGCGATGTTTTCATTTTGTTAGCGCACTGCCACTTCTCATTTTTTGTCAATTCTCCTCATAATTAACTGAAAGACTGATCTACACATCTGCTTCTGACGTGTGACAATGCTCTTTTAATGTTGTTATAATGCTCATATATTACCTAACAGCAATGTAAAATTTCTCTACTCTCTGCTAATATATTTTTTTTACCTCAAGTCTTATCTCTTTTTTATGGGACAAATACTATGAAGTTTTGGATGGGCTAAGATTTTCCTTAATTATTTCATGGTGCCTTCCTGTCAGCCGATGCTGTGAAGTCTTCTTATCATATATTCTTACTCGCTCAACAAGACAATCTCAACTATGTCATTACCATTGTTTACTTATAAAGGTATCTGACATAAATTTTCTACCTCCCTACTACGCTTCAGTCACTATTTTGTTATATTTTCAGAACTACATTCATTAAAAATATTCCTCATCGTACTGCACACTATGCAACAATGGCCAGTGACCTCCTTGCATCTGCTAAACCCACCTCATCCAGCACAAAGCCTAAAAGGGTAAAAAATGATCCTCCATTGCCTATTATGAAATCTCATAATCCAGTCTTAGACACAATTCTCGATGAAGTATGGGGGTTGAAACTTTTTATGTGTGCCTCCAAGGAAAAACTTCAACAAATTGAGGACCCCTGGATTATTATGGAAAATTAAATGTTTGAAATGAAACAACGCATTAGCTCTCTCCAGGATGTGGCTACTAAGATTCCTTTTCTTGAGTAGGAAATTCTAAAACTCAAATTACATACAGAAGATCTTGAAAACAGGAATCGCCACAATAATCTTCACCTATATGGTCTAACGGAGGTTCTTGAGGGTCCTGACTTACTAGAATTCCTGAAGAGGTTTCTCCCTGATCTTCTTGGACTTCATATTGCTCCTCCTCTCAACATTCAATGAGCATATTATGTACGCCGTTCTCATCCTCACTCTTCTAAACCTAGCAGAATCATTATGGTATTTCTTGAATTTACAGACCTACTACGTATTCTGAAAGCTGCCAAGGAAAACTATTGTCTTGTCTGGTCTGGGCATAATATCTTTATTTCTCAAGACATTTCTACTGTGACAAATGCCAGACAAAAGGAGTACCTTGCTTTCAGACTTCAAATGAGACAGTTGAACATACGATATATCATCCTCCATCCTTGCATTAGCAAAATTATCCAAGAAGGCACCATGATATCTTTTGATGAGCCTATTAAATTAGAAATGCTTCTTCAAACTATTTAATCTCATGTTATGGACACTAATGTTTGGAATTCTTAAGAATTTTTGGCTTATGCTTGTTCTTTTTCTCTCCACAAATTTCTTAACTACATTACTTTTTTCTTCATACTTGCATTTACCTTCTCTCTGCTGCTGTTCTTGATATGGTGTCGACACATCTAATGCTATTCTTCCATTCATTTCCTTACAGATCTGGATTATTATCTCTGATCTGTTTCTTTTTCAACTTTTTATATCTTCTCTCTCCTTTATGTCCTGTTCCTCTTTTTACTTCTATATTATGAGTGCTTATATGTCATCCAATATGGCTATGCCACTTAAGTCATACCTTATGTTGTTTTTAATCTATGGTGTCATTTTGTTTCCTGTTCTGTTATTGAAGCTTGTCACCCATATTCCTGTACCCTCCTCCTTGTGTATCCAATATGTTTAACAATGTTTTGTAGAATGTCTGTGGACTTGGGCATCCGGTTAAGAGACAAAAGATACTTTCTCATCTGTCTAAGCTTAATTCCCAAATTGTCTTTTTGGAAGAAACTCACTGTAATGATGTGGGATCGGTTAAATAGAGACAACAATGGGTTGGCCAGGTTTTTTTTTCTCCAGCTATTAACTGCGAGGGTGATGTTGCTATTCTCTGTCATGAAGCATTAAACATCCAAGTTTTATCCACTGAATGTGATGATAATAGGGGTTGAGTATTGGCTGATTCCATCATTCATAAGAAACCTTGTTTAACATTTATGGCCAAGTTAAACATAATCCTGACTTTTAGTGCAATATTGAAGTAAAACTTGGTGATATTGGTACTTCCAATATCATTGTGTGCGGGCAACTTCAACCAAATGTTGGATCCCTTTTCGAATAGGAAATATAAATGTAAATTTAACTCAGATAAATTTTACAAAGCATTCCAATCAGTCACTACTTCTTGAACATTGTTTGATGTTTGGAAAATATGTATTCCTAATAAGTTTGAATTTACTTTTTTCTCTAATGCACATCAGACAATGTCCAGAATTGATTATATTTTATTTAATAAATTCTTACTCCCTTTTATACAATCGTCTGAAATAGGTTCCACTTTCATCTCAGACCATGCACCAGTAATGGCCTCCTTGGATTTATCTCTTACTGACTCTGAAAGCTGGCAGAGGGAACTATAATAATTATCTATTATCTGATACACATTTTATACCTGAGGGTGTTACTTTAATTCGAGAATTTTATCAATTCAACCAATCTAGTTATGCATCAATTTCTAATAATTGGGATGCTTTCCAAGTCTCATTCAGAGCTTATTTTACCAAAAATAAAAATAAAGCTAAGTACCTTAATTCAACGAATTAAAGCACTTGAACAGATTTACTTTACTTTGAAATCTTCCTCAACTCTACATGACTTGTTCAAAGCCAAATCTAACCTCAAGAAACTTGCTACCATTGATGCATGTAACATCTTGCTGAAAGCTAAATCTGCTGAAGCAGATAAACTGCTGAACCCTTTAACTGACACATAAAACCAATTATGATACATTTGAGAGAAAGATGACAAACGGTCCTCAACTGTGGTAACTATACGTTACAGAAAATATGAGAACATTTTGAGAAGATTTAGTTACTTCATCATAAAAGCATGCAGACAAGAGTAAAATTAGAAGAAAATTCAGGAGCGGCCTGTGCAGGTAAGAGCTGTGGGGTCGGGGCGGGGTGGGGGAGCGTCGACAGACGACAATGAAGGAAAATTAAATAAAAAAAGAAAGCCACTTACATTGCTCTCACCACATCACCGAGCTGGCGAAGATGGGAGCGCAAGGTAATTGTTTTTCTTTTTTTAATTTAATTTTCCCTCGCTGTCGTCTGTTGACTCCCCCACACCCCGCCCCACCGCTCTTACCTGCACGGGCCACTTCTGTGAAAATTTGTCATTTGAATAACATAGATTGTACTCTATTTACTAGTATTGGTGTGCCTTTTCAACGTGTAATAAAAGATGTTAGGTGATAAATTCACAGGGTTAAAAAATTTCCTAACTACACTTATGTAATAATAATGTGTGTGAAGAATTATTGAAAATTGATTTGATCTAGATAGCATTATGTGTGTTATTCAGGAGTCTTATTCTAAACTCCATATTTTGTATATGTAAAATTGTGCAGCAAGTTAAAAAGGAGAAATGTGGGCTGCACCTTTATACTGAAACCAAATGCTCTGAAACTTTTAGGAAATAATCTTCATACATGTACTACTAATATGAATCATGATAAACAATATTAATAATTTATGTTTTGAAATAATTTTTCACTTGGTACTTTGAAAATGCAGTCATATGTCATAGGTACACGCGCTATCTACAACGAAACTAAAATGCTTTATGAATGCAAATAAGTTGAAATAAATAAATAAATAAGGTCCCAAAGGTTACAAATGAAATGTATATTTCTATTATTTTATATTCTGTATTTCATGAACCGTATTCAATTTAGGCTTGCATTTTCTTGATTCTGTATTCATGGAAAGGCTTCACAAAACTTGCAATGTGGAGGAAAATGATGTGTCATTTGGAGAGTTCCCATGCGTGTATGAGGAGTGTTTGCAACAATTTCGCTACTTTGGGAACATCTGTCATGAAAACCGTCTTCTTGAACTCACTCATGTACTTTTGCAAAAGGACTATTGTTCAAAAGTTATACACACTGGATGGTTCGACAGCTTACGTGATGATCACCACCTTTTTATTATGATATGTGTCTTCTTTATGCTGCATGACAATCACCCTATATGAGCTGCCAAATGGACTGAGTGGTCTGACCAGATGAAGTGACCCAGAACGTGTCAGCCCGGAACTTGAGGATTATATTATACATTGATGGGATGGGGAAACACATGCTTTTTTCTCTCGAATGGAGACGCACATCGTTCTCCTTACTTTTTTAACTTCCTTGCAGGCTTTATTGGCTTTCCTTTTGACTGATGTATACGCTGTGTACACTATTCTCTGACTTCAGTTCTTTCCCTCTCATAGGAGAGTACCTTTGAGCTGTCATGGTTCATGTCCTTTCATGAACTTTTTCCAGAGCTTTGGTAATTAATGGCATCCTCAAAAATTGATTTGATTATCCTGTACTCTTAAATCTTAAATGCCTAATATTGATATAGTCACTCCTTTTGCATTCCAATTGGGTTATTAATGATTAGAGGGAATTCTAATAGCGAGATCTCTGGACAGCAGATACTAATGTTATTATTCTGCACAGCTCTAACTGAATTATTGGTTTGTATGATCTTGGTTAGACTGAATTTGTTCAAGAAATTTGGTCTAGCAGTGATAATACTTTACCTGTATAGCTTAGTTTGGCAGTTACATATATGAATCTAATAATGAGCTTGTAGGTCAGTTACCCAATTCCTGGTCCTCATTGGATAACTGGATCTGGATCCCCTATGTCCGACCCCCTCGGCACGAAGCAAGATCCATCGGAGGACCAAGTGAATGAGAACCAAGGGAAGCGATAAGAAAAGGTTAGTGACCAAAAAGGGCACAGTGAGGCTACAACAAATCTAAATTTCATTAAGGTCAGAATAATGCTGGCAAAATGATTGCTAACTATTTAAAAATTAAGACGGAACTTAAAAATATTAGTCCCATTCTCAATGAATCTACTAATAGCACTTGGATTTCTGATTCTCATATTTCCAGCGCTTTCGATTCCTATTATATAACTCTTTATACAGAAGATGCTACCCCATCAGAGCCTAATACACAACAGTTTTTTAATCGTCTCCCTAAACCTCCCTCACTTTCACATTTATTTGAGGAATTAGAGACTGACGTTACGCTTCAAGAGATTTTGGACGCAATCAAATCCTTGAAGAGAGCTGAGGCACCTGGTCCGGATGGATTCTCCATTGAACTAATTTCCTCTCTTTCTGCATTTTTGCCCCCAAATTATTAGAAAGTTTTAACTCATTCCCCTTGAATTTGAAAGCTAGTGGCTCCTTTTTAGAAGTCTTGATTGCTATGATCCCCAAACCTGATAAAGACCCCACCCTATTAAAAAATTATCAACCCATTTCACTGATTAATTACGATTCCAAAATTTATGCCAAAATCCTAGCATCCCGGGTTGAAACAGTTTTACCACTTCTTGTCAAATCTGATCAATCCGGTTTTGTTAAGGGCAGACTTGCTTGAGACCATGCCAGGATGTTCTCAAACATTCTTGCACTGGCTGGAAAGAGCAATACTCCTTTTGCGGCCCTTTCATTGGATGCTGAAAAAGCTTTTGACTATGATAATTGGCAATATATGTTTACCAGTCTTCACTGGTTTGGCTTTTGTCCAAAATGTATCCCTTTTATAAAAGTATTGTATTTCGACCCCTGTGCTAGTGTATTTGTCAATGGTTGTTTTTCTCCTTATTTTACTTTACATAGAAGTAGTAGACAAGGTTGCCCCCTTTCCCCTTTATTATTTTTTTCTCCGCCTAAAATTATTTCTTGAACAAATACTTTGCAATACACACACCACAGGATTTAAACAAATTTCTCCAGAGGTCAAGTTATCTGCCTATGCAGATGATGTGCTAATTTATATGTCCAACCTCTTGACCTCCCTGGATCCTTTCATACAGGAGATCACCTTATATTCTAGCATTTCTGGATTTAAACTTAATTTTTCCAAAACTCAAATTTTACATTTGAAATCCTCTTGTTCTCAGTATAGGTTTGCTAATACTAATTTCACATAGTGTCCCTCCAAAATTAAATATCTTGGTGTTTGGTTCTCCTCTAGCATATCTACCACACTTAGCCACAACTTTGCAACATTAAAATCTAAATTACAATCCTTACTTTAAACATGGTCTCCTTTGTATTTATCATGGTGGGGCAGACTTGATACCATTAAAATGTTGATTGTACCACATGTTCTTTATACAATTTATATGATACCCCCATTGCTAATTTGCACAAATTGATTCCATTTGTACAAAATTCTTATGGAACAATGAACATCCTCATATTGCCCTTTCTAAGCTTAAGTGCCCAACAAATGAAGGTATTATTCACATTCCTGATTTTAAGCTTTACCATTTCACCTTTCTAATTCAACAATTTTATGCCCTGATTAATGACTTTCAAGAGTCACCCGCCCCAAGCTGGATCACATTTGAACAATCCCTACTAAAGGGTTTCTCATTCAAAGATATCATTCATATGTCTAATTGCACTTTTATATCCAGAAATCCCATTTTAAAATATTCACATAGTTTTTTACATATGTCATTTTCTACTAATCTTTTTTAAATGTTTTTTATCCTTGTCAATTTGGTAAAATAAATTTCTTAAATTTCATCATAAATCTTTTCACTCCAAGCACTGGAAGGAAAAGGGTATTCTGTTTGCTCAGCAATTTGTATTAGACATATCTTTTGTACCTTTCCCTCAATTACAAACACAATATCCCTTATCTACCTCTTTTTAAAGGAATGTAAAATAATGTCCTCCACTCTCCTTTCTTCTCATTCACCAGCTCCCTTCTCCCCAGTCACACCCCTACCTCTGACACCACAGAATAGGGTCCACCATGATTCTATTTCCAAAGTTGATTATATATATAAAACATTGTTATCGCATATTTCTGTCAGAACTAAAAGCTCTCTTGATTTATTATGGGAAGCGTATCTATCCATGTCGTTTCCTGTACCATTCTGGAACAGAATTTGGATTAAGACATTCAATACCTCTAAAGGTGCTCTCATCACCCAACCCCTATTTTTTATTTACAATAGGGCTGATATTACCCCAGAATGTATTTCTAAATTTGACTCATCTGCCCTTTCTTTATGTTGGTCATGCTCCATAGGCAATGGTCCTTTAACACTTTAAATACATTTTTGGACTCTCTTTGGTCTAAATGTTTACAGAATTTCAATTGCAATATATCACTAACTTTCCAAAATGTTTTCTTAGGTTCCTTAGCACCTAGTTTTGAACATGTTTCTCCTAAACCTTTGTTATTTGATCTTTCTATTGCACTTGCTTTTAAAGTTATACTTTCTTGTTGGAAAGATGTTTCTAAACTCTGTATGTTAACGTGGTGGAATTTTATATGTGATGAACATAGAATGCATACTGTTTCTTCATTGATGTTACATCAGAAGATACCTGATGTATACTGGTTACATTTCAGTACCTTTCTTTCCTTGCACTCATCAGTACCTTAATCAAATCTTTCTCTCTTCTTTTCCCTTCCTAACCTCTTTCCCACTCCTTTTTGCTCCACTTCTTATTCTTTTTTCCCTTCTCTCATCTTTTTATCTTTTATATAAAATGATAAAATCATTTTTTCAGTACACAATTTTGTCTTTTGAAATTGCAATACTTGTTGATGTATGCATTTCTTCACAAATGTTATTCCATTTTGGTATTGCTTTTTGAACCTTGAATGAAAATAATTAATAAATAAATATATGCTTATTGTGGATAAAGCAATGTTACCATGTTTTAAGTAAAGAGCACATGCCCTTTAGAACAGGTTAGCAATGGTAAAGTGTCCAGATTCCCAAAGCAAGCAAAAACAAAGTCAGCAAAAACAGGAGGTCAGAAGGCAAAAAGTCAGGAGAAACCACACCAAGGATGCGAGGTCTAACACCTTCTCTCCTTCTAGTATAGTTTCAGAAGAGGATTGGACAACTGATTTTGGAGAGTTTTATGGCCGTCTAAGAGCATAGATCTCACATTTCCTCTATGATTTAGCTAAATTAATACTAATCTCAGCACAGTCTGACTAGTCCATTTCACTAGAGCTGCTGACCCAGACAAGCGTCCGACTAGTTTTCTGCTTGGTTAATAAAACAGGAATATTAACAGACTCTTAGAAAAAAGCAGTGCTAAAACCAATTCATAAAAAAGATAACCCTGCTCTGCCAAATAACATAGATAAAGTTTATTTGACCTTTGAGTAAAGATTTACGCAGAGATAATTTTAAATGGTTTAAATGGTTAAACAGTGGAAAACAACATGATCATTTCTTCAATGGTCATCTGTCTCAAAGAATACCAGTTAGAAATGTCCTGAGGCAGGGCTGCACCTTGGTTCTGACTTTGCTTGCACTATATTTAGCCAACCTTCCCAAGACACTCTCTAAATCAAAAATCTCTCCCCCCAAACCACCAAAACTGATGGAGTACATATCTTAAGTCTAATCTACTTGGGCTAATTAGTTATGATGAATAGTACCCCATTAAGTTTACATAGGAAATAGTGTGAAAAACATTCTCATGATTAATGATGATAATATGAACATTTGGGTATTTGGCAACAAATCTATGCCAGGAGAACAAGACAGTAAGCTGAAGAAGCGGATCAGGAGCTCCACGGACAGTTTCTCTTATCTTTCCTTTAAATTTACATTACATTTAAGACTGATGTTTTTCCAAGATACACAAATCTAACACGAAAATACATCAGCATAGTGTGTTAAAGTTTTACTTCAAATATTTCAAGCAGCAGAAACTATGGAGCAACACCTGCAAAAGAAATATGACACCAGACCTTGAGCTTGAGATTTGCTGGGCTAAAGCAGCACAGCTTAGGTGAAGAGGGGAGGGTGCACTGGTGTATCCAACAGCACTGCAGTGAAGGTGGCATCTCGGGTAGCAGAGGTCCAGCTGCCCCCATTGCAACATTGTGAGGATTGAGGATGAAGATGGAGCCTTCTTCAACACTGCAGGGAGTCTCATTCACTTGAAGCTTGAGCCTGCTAATGAAAAGTACAGCAGAAGATCAATATAAAGCAACATAGGTTCCTGGAGTCAGAAAGAAGGCGTAACCCAACAGCCAATTACTTACCAGCTTTCAGCGCCATTTAGACAGTGATGTCATAACAAGTGAACCTCTATTACCAAATAACAAACCTACCAATAACTTTAGTGGCTCAACCATAAAACAAATAAATAAGTGTATCCAAAATCTCCAAAGTAATCAGGGAATTAGTATTTGCTGAAATATGCACACAATTGTCTAAATCATATAGCTAATCTCAACTCCCCGAAAAAATTGCAACAAAAAAAAGATAAAAGCTTTATTCTCAAAGCAAGGAAAAAGTGTTGAGCAGAGACAAAAATACATTGGTACTCTCACTATCAAACAGAAACAGAAAGCAATCCAATAAAGCAAATAAAGAATCAGAAACACCATGTTCTAAATACAATATGGTAAAATCCCTGAGTAAGAAGAATTTATTGGACAAAAAATAAATTAACTTAACTGGTCCCATGAGCAATGTCATATTTCAACCTAATAAACAATCCTTCTATTCATCCCAAAGGGGAGCTACCCCATTGTATGAATAGTGCTAAGTCTCCAATAAACAGTGATAAACAAACTGGATGCCCCAGAGAAAACCAAGGAAATGTTCATCCCAGTGAACAAATGCTACATTGCTTGGCAACACAATTGAAAAACATTAGATTGAGATACATTTTGTTTATTCAGACTCAGAATCCTGACATCCTGTAGCTGAAACTCTATTTGACCTATTAGATAAAGGTAAAATTATATTTATGTACTCAGACCTGAAATACTTGAAAGACTCATGAGAACAAATGTGGCAGTAAGGCTAAGAAAGGACATCAGACAATGGATAGGCAGTCCATACTGTAGTAAAGGCCGGGCTATTTAGGATTCTTCGGGAACGGAAGGATTCTTGATAGAATCTTTATGTAGACCAATAAGGAATTCTTGGGTGAATTAATGACAGATGGCTCAATGATTTCATGGGATGATCTACACAATAAAGTAGGCATCAAACTATTAAAATTCAAGTATGTTCAATTGGCAGCATAGTCAAAGGTTTTGCAACAAGATGAAAGCAAGGAGTATGGACCGGACTTTGAGGAATTCATTATTGTACCTAAAAAGTGTGAAGCAGTAATGAGCAAGATGACATATTCATCCAAGGAATGACCTGAAAGTTTGCCAATGTTGGAGATAGAGAATACCAGGCAAGTGTATATTGATCTCCTCAACAACACTGTTAAACTTGCCTGGAACAAATCATGTTTTACCACCCACAGGTTATATAAAACACCAGCTAAATTGGAGAAATAGAAAGCACTAAACATATAGTCTTGTCCCAAATGTAACCAACCCTAGGTAAACAACCTACATATTTTTAGACAATGTCAGCCTATTTAGGAATACTGGGAAACTGTATTGAGTAAAATATCAGATATCTGTAAAAACGAAATAGTGGAAAGAGACACACTAGTAATAGTTGGAACAATCCTAAATTGTATGCCTATGTTGAACTCAGACAAAAAAGCTATTTTTTTATCTGATATTCCTAGATATACATTTACTCTGTGATTTGGTTAAATATGTATCCATTCAAATTGACAGATTGTCTGACGGCTGTTAAGTTTACACATGCTAAATGCACTTTTACTCACTCTGAGCCATAAGGTATGCTCTAAATCCAAGAAGTGGTCGAAATCAGGTTCTTGAGTACAGCTAAGACTATCACGGGTATCACTTGATTATGTTTGCAAATATACAGATCTCGTGTGGCTTACCTCCCCAGAAAAACATCTGTAGCAAAAATAAGTCCAGTTAAAATGTGTAATAAAGGACATAGGTTTTAAACGATAATTTTAAGTCACTCTGAAGGTAGGGCCTAAAGGCTCATAGAGCAGGGTGCATTGTGCTTAAAAAGTAGGGCATGTGTACTTAAGTTTTACCTGTCCGGGCAGTGAAAAACTCCTAAAGTCATTTTTTACTGTTGTAAAGCTTAACTCTCTCATTGACTAACACTGGGTTACGTTATTACATTTAATAAGTGATAACTTTGGATTGGAAGCAGATGCAGATATGTAGTTTAGACTCAAATTATTTATAATTAAAAATCCTTTTAAATGAGAAAGTTGGATTTCTCTTGTTCCAACTATGGGGCCGATTCCGATTCCGGCCGGAAATCTCTCCGACCGAGCCGGACCCGGAGAGAATTCCGACCGAATCGGACCCTAGCAGTCCGACTGGACGAGTACGATGCATTCGCATGCTATCGGACTCGATTCGGTCGGACTCCCATTGAAGTCAATGGGAGCCGGTCGTACAACGCGTACGCGGGCTCCCATTGACTCAATGGGTGTGAGGCGAACACGGGCGCCCCCTACAGCGGGTACGCGTCCATGCGCATCGCGGCGTACATGCACAGGTAGGGGGGACCCATGGTTCCCCCCTGTGTGCGACTCGCGCGCCTACGCGTACAGGGGGGTCCGACGCGGACCCCCAAAGTCCGGCTCCGACAGCTCTTTTGAGCTGGACGGCGCGAGTCGGTTGGACTGCTCGCGGCGCGCATCGTACTTACCCGGCCGGGAAACGTCTCCATAGCGCGGTGCGCGTCGAGTCCGAGCGAGTCGGTCGGTGCGGTTCGGACCCGTGAACGAGTCGGTCGGCGATTTCGCCTGCGCTCGCATCGTACTCGCTCGGCCGGACCCGCGTACGATTCGGTCGGGAAACAGGGCTCCGAATCGGATCCGGTAAATCCGAATCCGATTTGGAGCACTACCGGCCGAGATCGGACTCGGCCCCATAATGTCAGCCTCCAATGTCACATGACTGTGAACGGCTCTGCTATTCAGGTTTATGAATAGCTTCTGGACAGTGACACAAAGAGGACTTAGGTGTGGACAGGATGGCCATCCTGGCAGGATGGTCATGGAAGGAGTTGTCCATAGCCTCACTTACACTTTAAAGGGTTTTGCCTTCTGCACACACAAAAAGAATCTGACACTAGGCCTGCCTGCCTTTTGCCACCCTCAGACAGTTTGGAGCCTTGATAGGGGATGGGGAAGAACTTTCCAGAACCAGACGTGGGGGTAGGACAGGGAACCCCCCACACACAAAGTGACACCACGTATAAATATTGGACCTCCAGAGCCACACATGAGAACACTCCTGGACTTGTGGACATTGCATAAGAAGGACTTCCCCACTGCCATAGGACTGCCCTAATGCCAGAGGACTGCCTTGCTGTCTGACAAGGAATACTTGAACTGCATACATTCATACTAGGCTTACCTGAGTGACTCCAAGGGTCATTTGGCTGACCTCCAAGGACACAACAAACTCCAGAAGCCTGAATGCAACTGCGAAGGCTGACCTGCTACAAATGAACCTGCTGTAGCCCTGCTGGCTTTGGCTGGAGTAAGTTCCTGATCCCCAAGAGGTGCACCCAGATCCTGGACTCTGGGCTGCCATCAATTTGAGCTCCTCCAAAGAAGAAAAGGTGAAGTCCTGAAGTTTGTGCTCTTCATGACCGCAAATGGGCCTGTTCGTACACAGACTCTGCCCCCAGCAACGGCAGCCAATGCAAGATTACGGAGAGACCTGTTCTTCAGACTACAGCATCCACCAGCGATGACAGGCTAATGAAATCTGCACTTTGCACTACAGCGACAACAGACCAAGGTGACCACCACTGTGACTCTCTAGCAACAACCGCCCATGACGCTTTACTGGATCTTCGAACTACAGTGACGACAGTCTGCGACATCAGGCATGCTTTTCATGCTACAGTGATGACCAGCTGTGATGCTCTCCCTGCTCCTCGCTGGGCCTCTACACCACAAACAGCACTCTCCCCGCCAGATTTGAGAAACTAACTCTTTCAGCTGGTCTAGCCTAGTCCCTGTATCCACCCTGTGCTCCATCGCGTTCAGGATGAACTTGTGACTTAACCTTGACCAGATAACCGCAACTGGCACTTTCTGCTTTTAGGCAACATTTTCACGTAAAATTTTAGACATGAATATCTCCAGTTCTAATTATTAGATGTTTGTCTTTCTGCTATCCTTTTATGTGTTAAAATGTACTCTCTTTTTCTTGTGTTATGTTTTCACTTTATTATTGTTAACCTACTAGATGGTTAAGAACAGGTTAATTTAGTGACTTTTGTGGTTCACCCTGCAAAGGGCTGTGGTTGTTGCCTGATTGGGGCGTCCACCCCCCCTCAACTAATACCCCAATATCCTACAGAGTAATATAGAATCATGAGTGTGTGTGGTATGTTTGTTACAGGCGTTCTGAGGTGTGCATGTCCAACATTTGTGTCACACTTTTACTTCATCATGGGTGTATATAAAGTCAGGATAGTGTGTCTTTTATGACCGTGTGTGTCTTTCAAGCATATGTACAGTTGGAGTATAGAGTTAGAAGTAGGGAATATGTATTGTGGTGACTGTGTGTGCGTTGGGTTGGTGTGTGTGTATTGGCCATCCGAGAGTGTGCATATCCGTTAGGTGTGTTGAGCATTTATATGACTTTAACAGTACATAAATACATGAAAAAATGGCTTCTTTCAGAGCTCCACGTTCTTAAAAAACATTTAATATTATTTATGTGATGTATTCTTTTAAAAAATGTTGAGAAGTTCACGAACATTAAAAAAGGTTTTTGCACACTTCTCTTAATAAATAATTAATTACGAACTCATACATACAATTTGTGAACTTTAAAAAAATTGTGTGTGTCTGTCAAGCATGTTTATGGAGACAGGAATGTGTGTTCAAAATGTGTAGGGATTAAGTGTGGTTGTGTGGTTTATGAGTGGAGTGTTATCATTCTGAGTCCATATAGTGTCAAAATATGTGTGCTTTATATGTGTGTGTGTCAAGAAAGTGTGTCTTTCAAGAGTGTGTAGAGTCAGCAGTTGGAAGTGTTTGTTATCTGTCTGTTGGGCGAATCTTTGCATCTGTTAAGTGTATATGTATTAAAAGTTTGCATTGTGTGGACTGTGTCACATTTCTTTAAAATTTGTCATTAATTGTTTTTAAAAATGTACATTTATTTGAAATATCCAAGGAAAAGTGTAATGAGAGTTAGTTGACTAGTCATTTAAAAGAGGCTTCGCCATAAAACTAAAGAGCCACATAATCGATCAGTTAAATTGCTGCCTTCACCCTTCTGTATACTGTGATCCTTATCTCCCACCCTATCAACCACTAACTCTACAATAGCATCAATTATACTACATCGTATAGAATTCACAAAGGAACAAATGGCCATTTTTCACAGCACCTTATATAAACACACAACAACTATTACATTTCCTCATAAACATCAGCATACCCTTACACAATTTTCATCAAACAACTACACAGTCACATTCATATGCCCACTTTCACCAACAAACATTCATAGATACACCTTCAGATGCCCATCATAAACACAGACAACCACCATCATGCACCAATACATCAAATACAATGCACCCACAGCAACCAAACAAAATTTGCAATTTTTATGCAGTGTCTACAACATAACACCAACAATCATACAAGTATTTGCCCATGGTATATTACATCACACCAGCATAATATGTTGTGTTCATGCAAAGTACAGCCAACAACTTATACACTCGCTGACAAACACCCACAGACCCACCCTTAAAGAATAGCACAGAAACTATCATACTTCCACACATCCATCACTACATTGTTAGTCCAACAACTTAGTGACACCATCAAACAACCTTAAAAATGAAATCTAAAGGAAAAATAAATTGAAAGCTGCAGGGAGCAGGACAGGGTGGACACACAAATAAAAAAATAAGAACTGATGTCAGGGGAAAGGGTAAACGTGGAGGGGGGACGGGTAGGATTGTAGTCAGCAGGCAGTCAGTGATTAGCAGGAGTGAGTGGTGCCACAACCTAATTCTAAAATAGCCACTCATGTTCGTTGTGTCAGATGCAGATCTTTCATTTTTGGAAGTGACGTACCACCAGCTCATTTGCGTAATTCCACCTATTTTCAAGTAATTTCATGTAATTACATGCAAATTTCATGAAATTCCCGGAAACACAGGGACATTTGGCTCTGATGCTACATTCTTCCTGAGTGGTGCCAGTATTTCTATTGTAACCAGCAATTAATTCTGAGAGTCTTTATCAAATGGCTCCAAATGAGGGTGCTTTTCTTCCATGAGTGTCCTACGAAAGTAGGCATTTAGCGAGCTAGGTGGCCAGTACTACTCATTTAATAGTTATTGTTGCTAAATCAAAAGCAAGATCAATATATTACTTTACAAATTTAGAACTAAGAGCTTGAAGACACATTCTATTAAGCTGCAATATTTTTCAAAAGTTTTTGCCTGATGCCCTGTAATTCTGATGTAAGTTACAGGTTATATATATATATATATCCTAATTGCCCCCAACCCCTATACTCAACCAACAATAAAAACACACTTGCCACCCAAAATACCCCCACGCACCCTAAATCCTAAAAATACCTTTCCAACCAAATACTCTTACCCATCCCAAACCCTAAAATAACCCGTACCACCCAAATACCCTCACCCACCCCTAAACTGAGTGATGTAATATGTGAGGTCATGACATTACATTGCAGGGGCGCGAGTTATAGTTAGCTCAGCTAACTATAACTGCTGAATTTCTCTGTTTTTGTACTAGTGAAACCTAAGCCTAACTCTAACGTCTCTGTAGCCTTTGTTTTTATTCAGTGAATTTCTAAGGTTCTTTTTATTCCATTTCCTAACTATAACATCACTGTAACCTTTGTTTTTTTCTGTGAATTTCTATGGTTTTTTAACTAGTAGATGCGTTTGCAAAGTGGTGGAGAAAGGGGGCTAGACCACCGACCAGCTCTCAGGAATCCCACTGTGTAGGACTTACAGGAGGTTCCGGGATGACTTCTTGGCCTCCAAGGTCCCTCAGGAGTAAAGTGGACTTCATCCTTCAACCAGCAGTGCACCACTAACCGCATTTGCTGAGTGATGGAGAAAGGGGGCATGACCTCTGAAGACATCTTAGCAATCCTGCTGTGTGGGACTTATTGGAGATAACAAGAGGGGTAGTTGGCCCTCAAGGACGTCCTTGGGGGCCAACAACCCCTCCTTTTACCTCGAGTAAGTCCCACACAGCAGGATTGCTGAGACCTGATAGGAGGCCACACCCCCTTTCTCCACCACTCTGCAAACATGCCTCCTGGCGCACTACTATTTGGGGGATGAGATCCCCTTGGCTCTTGAGGGTCCTTGGAGGCCAACTAGCCCTCATGTTACCTCCAGTAAGACCCACACAGCTGGACTGCTGAGAGGTTGTCAGAAGCCACACCCCCTTTCTCCACCACTCTGCAAATGCACCTCCTGGTGCACTGCTGCTTGGGGGATGAAGTCCACTGCCGTCCTGAGGCCCTCAGGAGGCAAGGGAACCTCATCCCCCCACCAGCAGTGCACTGAGAGGCGCTTTTGCAGAGTGGTGGAGAAAGGGGGCAGGGCCTCCAGCGAGTTGCAGCTTTTTTTCTTCTATTTTTTCAGGAAGGGGGCCGCCCTTCCATGGATCATTTTGGGTCCTGGGGCCTGCCACTTTAAAAAAAAGTTTTTTTATAAACAAAGGGATGGAGGCCGTGCTACCCCCCTCAGGCTGATTTAGGCCCTCGGAACTCCAGTCCACGGGGCCCGGCCTTTTACTTTTTTTGATAAAATTGAAATGAAGGGGGCCAAAGTGGCTCCCCTCCCGAGGCCGATTTCGGCCCTGGGGACCCCATCCCCCAAGCCCAGGCCACACTCGAGGAGGACCTTGCAGTGAGCCAGAAGGCCCCTGCAGTTGCTGCCGGCTTCCTGCCCACAGGGCAGGGGCAGTCGCTGGGGCCCCCACATAATTTTAATTAGCCCCAGGGAGGTGGCAGTCCCCAGGGTAGTAGGGGTCCACGAGGCCCCCCACATAATTAAAATCAGCCAGGGGAGGTGGCGGTCACCAGGACTGCGGGCGGAGACATGCATAATCAAAAATGCCCTGGGGAGGTGGCAGTCCCTGGGGTTCCAGCAGCTGAACAAATAGGGGAAGTTTTGCAAAAATTTTGTAGATATTCGTCAAGCGGCACCAAAATTATTGGCAAAACAAAAAATGCTTTTCCTATGGAAACTTTGGTCCTAACTATAACTACCTACTGGATATCGCCAGGAGGTAGTGTGTGTGTGTATATATATATATATATATATATATATATATATATATATATATATATCCTACTTGCGGTCGCCAGTAGGTAGTTATAGTTAGGACCTAGTTTCCATAGGAAAGCATTTTTTGATTTGCCAATATCTTTGGCGCCGTTTGACAAATCTTCGCAAAATTTTCAAAACGAATGACCCACTCAGGTCAGCTCCTGTCTTGAAAGTTTTGGGGTGATTCGTCAAGCGGGGGCCGAGAAAAAAGGGGGGTCCCAAAACGCGTTTTCCCCATGTTAATTTCCATAGGAAACTTTAGACATGGCTACAGCCTGAACTGCTGAACGGAATTACACCAAATTTGGCAAAAAGGTAGCTCTTGGTTTAGAAAGCGCCCTTTATTTAAATGGTGTAAATACGTTCAGTAGTTTTTTAAATATTAAAGGAAAAAGAAATTTATATATCTGGGCGGAGCCTAACCACACATCTCATCGTGAGATCTGATTGGCTGTCAGCACTTCATCCAAGAAGTGTTGGCAGCCATCTTGGGACCAATATACATGATAGCACTCATTAAAATGCATTGTAGTGAATGGAAGGTGTTGAGGGTCACTAAAAGGAGAACATATAAAGGATGATGAGACTTTAGTTACATTATAAATCATTTGTTGATGGTACCATACTAATTTTAGGAATTGTGGTGCGTTCTAAGCTGATTTTACCCTGTGAAAAAGCCTTCTGCTGGGATATCATGAATCATGTTTGAGAGAAAACTATTTTCTCATACTTTTCCCATAGAGGTTTGGAAGGTGATCTAGAAGCTAAAATGAGAGCATATTTTCTGTAAATTCACATTATCTTTCTCAGTCATGTGAGAATGAAGTCTGAAATTCTCAGTAAAACATGTACATCCAACAAGGGCAGAGACTGTCAGTTGATTCCTTTGTGTTCTACTGCAGCTTCCCAGAGTGTTCTAAAGAACAACTAGAGCGCTAACAGTCTTACTTATGACAAAAGTATGGCACACCTGAAGCCATCTTGATTGGAATAAACTGGTAACACTTAAAACATTTGATTTAAAAGGAACAAAATGAGGGGGTTCATTTTGCCATAGATGATTAGTGCTGAAGCAAGAAACATTAGGGCACATTTTGAGTGACTTCTCTAATCCTCTTCTATTTCATTAATAAATTCTGACATGCAGACTGAAACATGCACTTTCAATACCAGCAGCAGACTTCCCTGGTGAGCAGTAGCTTTACTACAGTGATCTAATGAGCAACTAGAGTGCTAACATTCAGAATTTATGGCAAATGTGTGACACATCTGAATGCCTTCTTGATGGAATCAAAGTAAAAAACTGAAAGCATTTCCTACTGAGGACACTACAGTAAATGAGGAAATTAGGAAACTTCATAACAAATAAATCTCCCAAGATGGCCACCAGAGACAAAAGAGCCCAAATGTAGCACAAATATCACCCAGATGTAGCCCACGTATAGCCCAATGACAGAAGTGTGCAAAACACTTTTTATTTTTTGTTTTTGCAGTTTTATATAGTGCAGACTGGTCAGGTATTGGAGTGCTTTACATGAGCATTGGTTACACCACACAAGGACAAATTCATTTTGGTTGTAGACATGGGGAGATTAAGTGATTTGACCAGAATCACAGAATGTCGAGCTGAAGCAGAAACTCCAACCTGGTTCCGCTGTTGCAAAGTCTGCAGCTCTGGAAGTAACACCACATCCTCTACCCTAAGTGCAACATTTAATCAAGTGGTCAACTGGATAAAAAACATAAAGATAACAAATAATTTAAAAGTGCTTTGTCGCTATTTGAAAACTCAGAAAATATGTCCTCATTTTAGTTTTTTAGAGCACTAACCATAATTTCGATGCAAATAAGACCCTCTCATTTCTGTAATTTCTAAAGGAAATGATCTAGGTATTACAGTTTTGATTACATCAAGATGACGTCAGGTGTGCCACACTTTTGTAATAAATATAGAATGTTAGCAATCTAGTTGTTCATTAGGATACTGTTGAGAGGCAGAGGCCAGGGGCACGGACTCAGAAAGTTGAAGGCAGGTAGGAGGGTGCAGAGGCAACAATTTTACCACACTGGGCAGGCAGGAAGGGCAGTGGCAGCACAACAGACTATGGAGGGCAGTGGAAAGGGGGGCAGGGGCAACAAACCAACAATGCAGGACAGGCAAGAGAGGCTGTGGCAATATAATTGACCATTGTGGGCAGAAGGAAGAGGCAGTGGTAGTACAACCATACATGCCAACAGACCCGATTCAGCCAGGGAACGCCTGTCTACTATCTCCTCTTTTTCAATGTAAGTCAATGGGGAAAATCAATACCCCAGTTTTTTTTCCAAAATCTCCCTCTTACCAAGTTCAAAATGTTAGCAAGTATGGTACATTGGATCATGGAAGGCAGGAGGAATTGGGGTAGGGACATGGACTCGGATAACAGAGGACAGGAGGACAGGAGGGACATGGACAGGTGCACCAAACTGACCTTACAGGGCAGGCATCAGGGTTTGCAGCAGCACAATACACCACACAGGGCATGCGGGACGAGAGTGCAGCACAACAATCCATGGAAAGCAATAGGGAGGGGACAGGACCATGCACATGGACAACAGAGAACAGAGGGGAAAGAGTCAATGGTAGCTAGCTGACCATAATGGACAGACAGGAGAGAAAGCTGCAGCATAACGGACCATAAAGGGCAGGAGGGAGGAATCATGGGCATTACAATGGAACAGACAAGCCAGGAGGGAGGGAATAGGGATCTGCACATGGAAAACAGAGGGCAGGGGGCAAGGGGGCAGGGCAGGAGCATCAAGCTGACCATGGAGTTCAGGCAGGATGGGCACTAGAAGCAAGACACACCATGGAGAGCAACAGTGAGACTATAATGGCATACACACAGACCGTGGAGGGAAGGTGAGAGGGGGTCAGGGGCAGCTAGCTGACCACACAGGGTAGGTGGGAGGGGCCGTGGCAGCACAGAAGACCATGCATGGCAAGCGGGAGGGTTAGTGGCAGCACAATTGCCATGATGGGCAAGAAGGAGGGGGCGGGGGCATGCACAAAGGACCATGGAGGATAGAAGGGATGGGTAGGAGCTGGGCACAGACAAGAGTGTTCAGGGGAAGGGGCCTTACAATAGACCACGCGGGGCAGGCAGGAGGAGCAGTTGCAGCACAACAGACCAGGGAGGGCAGAAGGGTGTGGCAGTAAAATGGACCATGGAGGACAGGAGGAAGGTGATAGGGGCATGGAACGTGGACAGGCAGGGTGGAGGTGGCAGGGACAGGTTACAGTCATCTGACAATGCTAGGCAGGTGGGAGGGGAGTGGCAGCTCAACAGAGCACTCAGAGTAGATAGGAGGGGCAGGTCCATGGAACATGGTGGGCAAAAAGGATGGAGCAGAGGCATGCACACAGACATAGGAGGGCAGGGGGAAGGAGAGTAGGGGCAGCAAGCTAAGCACAGAGGCTAAGCAGGAGGTCAATGATAGGGCATAGAATTGGGCAATGGAGGGCAGGAGGAGTGGACTGGGACATCATGCTAAATGGAAGGAAGTGGCAGCACATCAGACCATGCATGGCAGGAGGGAGGAGGCTAGTGCATGGATTCAGACAACAGAGGATAGGGAGGAGGTGGATGGGGCAGCAAGCTAACTGTTCAGAGAAGGCAGTAAGGCTAGTGGCAGAACAACGGCCACACATGGCTGTAATGAGGGAGCAGGGGCATGGACTTGGACAATGGATGGCAAGGAGGGGAGGCAGGAGCAGCAAGCTTGGGTGGGGGCAGCACAATGCCAGGCCAGGCCCTGCTGCCAACCCCCCACCATCCATTGTGATAGGCATCTTACTTAACTTTAAAAAAAAACTAGAAATTCGCTAAAAAAACAAAGATTACAGGGACGTTATAGTTAGACTCAGATTTCACTCGTACAAAACCAGTGAAATTCAGCAGTTATAGTTACCTGAGCTAACTATAACTTACGCCCCCGCAATGCACTGTTTATGACCTCAGACATTACATCATTCATGACATGGTCAGTGACATCACTTGTGACATCACTCATGACATCTCAAATGAGCTGTGAATGAAATGGAACTATAATCGCTAGAACTTTATTTAGGGATAGTGTGTGTATATTAACACCCCTTTTTTTCCTTTTCTTTCGTATAAGAACCATTATAATACGCAACGTGCCCAGATCAATATGGCCGATAGCTTTTCACTTTAAAGTAATGTGTAGTCCATTGTTTATGTTGATGTTTACAATCCTAAGTATATTTATTATGAACAAGTCACGTTGACGAACATACAGGTACAGCGGTCACGGGGCAAGATATGCTGAAATGACATTGTGTGCATATTAACACTTGTTTTCTTTTCTTTATTGTATCAATTCCTAAATTTTCACATCGTGACCAGGCCAATATGGCCGCCAGCTTTTTGGATTAAAGTAATATGTAGTCCTTTGTTAATGTTGGGAACTGGAGGCATTTGTACATTTAAATAAGGAAGCTACAATGACGTCTTGTATCATTATCAAGGTTCGGACGAGCCGAAATGCGTGGATCGCGTCCTTTGCAGATTAAATACTTCCAAACTACAACCTGAGTGCTGATTCCTTCCTTGTAAGAGTGAGAGGAGATTGAATACATATATATACAATTCACTGAAAAACCACAAGTTTCAGGGACGTTATAGTTAGAAATTAGCATTTAAAAAACCTTAGATATTCACTGAAAAAAACCACAGGTTTCAGGGACGTTATAGGTATTCTGACATTTCACTCGTACAAAACCAGAGAAACTTACATGTGTGCTGCTTCATGCAGCACACATGTAAGTTACAAAATGGCATTTCTAAAAGGTTTGTTTATGTACGGGAAGGGACACCTTCCTGTACATAAACAAACCATGGAATTTTGCTTTTTCCATGTGCGCTGCACAAGGCAGCATAGAAGAACATAGGAGGGCCCCTGGGTCAAAATAGTAGGGAGAGCAGGGGGAACACAATAGCTAACAACGGGAACAGTCTCCCTAGTAACTACTTTCAAAAAAGGTAACGTATCCATAAATACACATGTCCTATAGACAAGTAGTTTTCAAAATTTATTATAATTTTCAACGGGTATAGATCATTTGTATAAATAACTTTTAAGTATCACACATATACATAAGATTATCATAAAAGCCAGCAACAGTGGACATCAATTGTTATGGAGCCCCATAAACATGATGAGAAACAATGGACAATGTGCATATCAAATATAGGAACAGAACACAGACATAAAGAAATTAATCAATACGTAAAAAACAGCAAAACAATATACAGTGACATACATAAAATTTACAGTACATATAAATTACAAATACACAAGAAATGCGCCGACGCGCGTTTCGGAGGTGAGAAGTTTCCAGCCAATTCCTTCATCAGGGCGCTGAGAAATAAATTGGAACGGTGGCCAACAGCCATCCAAGTTACATGCACAATTCCTGAATGTGCAGTATAGGGGGCTCTATATACATACATACTACATAAGTCTGTAGGGACAACAAGATATATTATGATTATAGTAAAATACAGCATCAGTACATATTTTACAGCGGAGCATAGAAGGAAAATAAAATAAAAGAATAAATACAGGAATAGATATATCACCAGAGTGTGTAACAAGGAAAGGAAAATGTCATCTCCATAAGTTCAAACCAGTTGAACACTATGCCCAGTGCCAGAAAGGAAGAAACCAAGTGCAATGAAAATGCAAAATGTGTGTAGTGATCCAAGATCCCAAGTAAAAATAATGGGACCACATACTTTTTATATGGATAGTAGGCTGGTTTCAGACAGTAAGGGCTGCTTCATGCAAGTGGGGATCGAAAGGCTCCCCGAACAGCGAAGCAGACAATGAAAGAATACTGCTCAATACAAAAACAGACAAGGACAGCCATAAATAAAGCTACATAAATCAAAGTTTAAAATAGAGCACACAAGCGCTTGAATATAAGAGACGACCTAAGTGTCTAATCACAAGCTTCCTATATAGGTAGAACAGAATAATATTGCTCCAGAACTAATAACGCGTCACATTTATGAGAAGCCCTGCACCAGATAATTCGATGGCAGGTATTCCCAGGGTGGACCTGCACCTGAGAGGGGAAAGCTTACCCTCTAGTGTACAGCGGACCAAATAAAAAGGAGTCCAGGGATAGGAGTAAGGATCCGGAAATCGGTATGCTGACGAATCTGAGAAAGTGAAAAAGAACTATTAAATAAGAAGGGGCGGGGGGAAAAAATACCACAAAGAATAATAAAAAATGCATATGAAAATAAAAAGTATGACTTACTAATGAGTCACAACGAGACTAGGACTGAGGTTGATGATGGATGCCAATAGAAACAGGCGATAACGTCGGGATTTATACTAGTTTTCCTCGACGAATATAAGAGGCTCTAAAAGAGATACGGATATGGAAAATATTACCATTAAAGGTCGACTATTTCTAAAGAGGAGCATGACTGGTAACAAGGCTTGCACAGCACTACGGGGTAACTTACCGACAATGAATGTTCCTCCTTGCATAAATAACAACCGGAGGGTCTTGAGCTGTCCAAGAGGCAGAGATAGAAAAGGGGCCACGACCAGGGTCGTATATACCCGGAAATGCTGCCGCCAAACTGATGATTAAAAGAAAATAAGAAGCACCTGAGCACCAAAGGCATAGACCGGTAACTGCCCGATCGCGTAGATCAGAACAGGCGCCATGTTGAATTGCGAGATAAGTCTAACTGGAGCGCCACATTGAGGTCAGGCAAATAGACGCGGTAATGAAAATAGCAAAAACGAGCCATTGAAAGATTTGTGCTTGCTAAATCTAACTCTAAATTCTCTGCTGGTTTCACCAACGTACCCCTGTTTACAGGGGCAAAGAATGAGGTATACAACATTGGAGGTTATGCAGTTAGTCATTTGTTTAAGTTGGAATTTCTGTTTGCCCCATTGCAATTCTGCAGTTACAATTGCAGAGTTGCACGCATGGCAATACTGACGCCCTGAATTTGTTTGTAAATAGTATTGTTGAATTCAAAGAAGTTGACTAACTGCAGAACCTCCAATGTTGTATACCTCATTCTTTGCCCCTGTAAACAGGGGTACGTTGGTGAAACCAGCAGAGAACTTAGAGTTAGATTTAGCAAGCACAAATCCGCTATCAAAAACAAACGGACAGGTGCTCCGCTGGTCACGCATTGGTACGAACATCAACACTCTGAAAAGGACCTCAAGTGGATCATTTTAGAGAAGATACATCATCCTAAGGATGGAAACACTGATGGCCTCAGACGAAAAAGAGAAGTGTTTTGGATCTACACCCTTCAGACGGCTGTCAGGGGTCTTAATGAACACTTACCATGGGAGAATGCCCTATTGTAAGCATCCTTCCCTGGCCTCATGTGTCTGCTTATGCTGATCATTCTTTCTCCTGATAGTGAGGTTAGCTTGACCAATTTTTGAGTTTTTTGTTCATTCTATTACTCTTTTCCAATTCTTACTCTGAGAGTAGATCATTTTATTCGCTAAGCCTTCTTAACTCTTGGATACTATTTCCCCATGTTTGCTTTGTGTTATATTTTTTAACATTCATATGAATTTTCTTTCTTTTTCTTGGCCTACTATATAAACCTTTTTTGGTGGCCTGTGTGGTTAGGCTAACTCCCTCTATATCTTTGATGGGTACATTTTCTCCATCTCATTTTCTTTCAATGGCTCGTTTTTGCTATTTTCATTACCGCGTCTATTTGCCTGACCTCAATGTGGCGCTCCAGTTAGACTTATCTCGCAATTCAACATGGCGCCTATTCTGATCTACGCGATCGGGCAGTTACCGGTCTATGCCTTTGGTGCTCAGGTGCTTCTTATTTTCTTTTAATCATCAGTTTGGCGGCAGCATTTCCGGATATATACGACCCTGGTCGTGGCCCCTTTTCTATCTCTGCCTCTTGGACAGCTCAAGACCCGCCGGTTGTTATTTATGCAAGGAGGAACATTCATTGTCGGTAAGTTTACCCGTAGTGCTGTGCAAGCCTTGTTACCAGTCATGCTCCTCTTTAGAAATAGTCGACCTTTAATGGTAATATTTTCCATATCCGTATCTCTTTTAGAGCCTCTTATATTCGTCGAGGAAAACTAGTATAAATCCCGACGTTATCGCCTGTCTCTATTGGCATCCATCATCAACCTCAGTCCTAGTCACGTTGTGACTCATTAGTAAGTCATACTTTTATTTTCATATGCATTTTTTATTATTCTTTGTGGTATTTTTTCCCCCTGCCCCATCTTATTTAATAGTTCTTTTTCACTTTCTCAGATTCGTCAGCATACCGATTTCTGGATCCTTACTCCTATCCCTGGATTCCTTTTTATTTGATCCGCTGTACACTAGAGGGTAAGCTTTCCCCTCTCAGGTGCAGGTCCACCCTGGGAATACCTGCCATTGGATTATCTGGTGCAGGGCTTCTCATAAATGTGACGCGTTATTAGTTCTGGAGCGATATTATTCTGTTCTACCTATATAGGAAGCTTGTGATTAGACACTTAGGTCATCTCTCATATTCAAGCGCTTGTGTACTCTATTTTAGACTTGGATTTATGTAGCTTTATTTATGGCTGTCCTTGTCTGTTTTTGTATTGAGCAGTATTCTTTCATTGTCTGCTTCGCTGTTCGGGGAGCCTATCGATCCCCACTTGCATGAAGCAGCCCTTACAGTCTGAAACCAGGCTACTATCCATATAAAAAGTATGTGGTCCCATTATTTTTACTTGGGACCTTGGATCACTACACACATTTTGCATTTTCATTGCACTTGGTTTCTTCCTTTCTGGCACTGGGCATAGTGTTCAACTGGTTTGCACTTATGGAGATGACATTTTCCTTTCCTTGTTACACACTCTGGTGATATATCTATTCCTGTATATATTCTTTTATTTTATTTTCCTTCTATGCTCCGCTGTAAAATATGTACTGATGCTGTATTTTACTATAATCATAATATATCTTGTTGTCCCTACAGACTTATGTAGTATGTATGTATATAGAGCCCCCTATACTGCACATTCAGGAATTGTGCATGTACCTCGGATGGCTGTTGGCCACCGTTCCAATTTATTTCTCAGCGCCCTGATGAAGGACTTGGCTGGAAACTTCTCACCTCCGAAACACGCGTCAGCGCATTTCTTGTGTATTTGTAATTTATATGTACTGTAAATTTTATGTATGTCACTGTATATTGTTTTGCTGCTTTTTACATATTGATTAATTTCTTTATGTCTGTGTTCTGTTCCTATTTTTGATATGCACATTGTCCATTGTTTCTCATCATGTTTATGGGGCTCCAAAACAATTGATGTCCACTGTTGCTGGCTTTTATGATAATCTTATGTATCTGTGTGATACTTAAATGTTATTTATACAAATGATCTATACCCGTTGAAAATTATAATACATTTTGAAATCTACTTGTCTATGGGACATGTGTATTTATGGATACGTTACCTTTTTTGAAAGTAGTTACTAGGGAGACTGTTCCTGTTGTTAGCTACTGCACAAGGCAGCACACATGGAAAAAGCAAAAAAGAGGAGAAATAAAGCATTTCTCCTCTTTTCGCCATCTTAAGACCAGGATTTTCCTGGTTTTAAGTTCGGCGCTGCCACCTATTATCGCCACCCTTGATAATAGGTGGCAGCATCGAATTCAATGGGTGTTGCGGTGGAACGCACACCGCAACACCCACTGCACGCCCCTTTCACGCTAAATTTAGCGTGAAAGGGGCACTATTATCAAGGCAACGTTAAGCCACTTAACGTGGCTTTAAGCCACGTTAAGTGGCTTAACGCTGCCTTGATAATAGGGAGCTGACCCTATCGCCACCACAACGTCACCAAAAGTGATGTTGTGGTGGCGATAGGGGCTTGATAATATGCCCCATAATTCTGTGAGGTGAAAGGAGTTATCCACATATCGAAAGCTATTGCCCAACTGGTAATGAGGGCTTTTAATCTTTGAGTCCTTGGACTACAAAGACTCAAAACACATCTATCACGAAGCAAAAACACTTCTACCATGAGTTGCTGTTAGGGTGCTTGCAATTAGAATATTTCCCAAATAATATACTTGGTACTGCAAAACAGGTTATTCATGGTCTATGAGGCAGAGCATTCAAGACTAAGCAGAATGCTATGCGGAAATTCATTTACCATCACTGTCCTAGGATAAAAAAATGCATTTTATTCTTTTGAACTGGGCTTAAGCCAAAAATGTCTCCAATTTAGCAATCTGTTGGAGTTGAATGATTTTATAATTATCTAAGTGGTCTGACTTTCAGAACTCTCAGCATGCACTGCCTTTAGAAGTGACTTCATGAAGTGTGTTGATACTTATTTTTTGGAAGCCTTGCGGTTTGAAAATGTAGGCTTGCTGTTTCCTTTCTAAACTTCTGGATTTAGACATTCAGCTTAAAACCACTACAACACTGTTACAAAAGGAATTTGTCAACTATAAGACAAATTCAAATTTGCAAAGATGAGTGGTCATCTGGCTTATTGGAAATGTAAAGTGATCCACTGTAAGCACTGTCCTTGACCTGCTTAGGTAACTTAAGGAGGCGTTTGATCTATTAATTTTCAACAGTGTGTTTTAATAGATTATTAGATAATGTAATCAAATAGTTGAGTTTCCCAAATCAGAAAATAATACACTCCTCTGGAACAAATAATGTGTAAAAATACCCTTCAGTTTTGAACATCTCCATGATTTAATTCCTGTATTCTGCATGTATATCTGACATGAATGGAGATCTTATAGTTATCCTCATCATTGTGTGGGCTGTTGCTGAAAGGTCTGATCTGTCCACTAAGGTGAATTTTTTTAAACTTTCGTATGAATATACTTGGTTTGCACATATGTTTCTATCAATTTTCTAAATTAACTGTGCGCTCGGAATGATCTATCCTTTGTGATCATGGCCAGATTTTGTATGTCCGTTTCTTTTCTTTATCTTGTGTTTAGCCTTGCCTTGCTTCAGAAGTTAGTTGAGCACCACATAGTACATTATGTTACAGAGCACGACAAAGACTAACGAGTATATGCAAATCAGCTTCACAATTTCTGGGTAGGCCCCGTCTCACATTAAATGCTGCCTCCTCTCATCTGGATTTTTGACCCCTCTGCTGGTCCAACTCTCCCTTTTTGTCAAGAATGACGAGGAATCTTGGCTTCCATTTGGTAATAGATTTGTCTCTTGTTAAACAGATAAATCATCTATTCTTCACCTGTTATTTGTTCTCCAGGTGCTGAGAAAAATCCTTCCATGTCTCCCACTTTGCGCGCGCTCTGGGATGGTCCATACTACTATATTGGTCACCTAGACTATTGATTGCTCTTTTCCTGGGTGTCTCTACAGGTTTGCTGGCTTTATTATCCTGGAAACACAGGTCTGATATAGATATTAAATATTTTGATATTGTGACCAGTCATATATATAAAAGATCTCATTTGAACGTCAGGACTACAGTTGTCAAGAACTGATAAAGAACTAAATACATCATTGCAAGTCAGGTGATAATACCACATGAAGGTATGCCATTGTTCTCTTGGAGGCTGAAGTAAAGACTTGATTGCTGCTTTCAATTGCATAGTTTCATAAAGGTCCCGCTGTAATAAGTAAAACCAGCTTGTGACTTCAGTTACTGCTCATCAGAGAAGCTTAGATATGTCCAGACACAAGTGGACCACTTACCCATTAGAGCCAAAGCCACATGCCTGCAAGTATAGGATGACAGATAAGTTATGCAGATCTTGTCAGGGGACATTGCATTTTTCTTCTTTTTTGCAGAGTTGATCAACACTACAAGCTGGCAAACCTCCAATACTTGTTTTTCTATAAACATTAAAAAGATTAGGATCCGCTTAATTAACTGTCATGCAAAGTAACAAAAAAATCAGAAATGCTTTTGTCCTGTACGAGCAAACTCTTAAAGTGTGGGATTAGCTAAAGTTCTATTGTGAAAACATCCAGGTTGCAGGGTCCCATGGCCATCAGCAATTAATGAGCCCTAATTGCAGCAACTGGTGTATTTTGGTTCTTATGCTGTGGGACACCTGTACTGTGGACCCTCAAACTATGGGCCAAGTAACGTTTTTAACTTAACCATTATGATCTCAATGCTCAGAAATCAGCACTGAAACAAATAACACTTACTAAATCAATGCGCAGTTAACACATTTTCTATTAAAAAAAGAAAAGTACTTTAATACACACAAAATAATTACTACACAGCATTTTGCTTCCTACACTGGCCAAGCAATCAGTTTCAGGCAGTCGTCGGAGAAGTCAACAGTACCCCAATCTCTTGTACCAGTTGCAGCGAGGAGTGGGAAGCACAGTAGTTCCTCTCACATCTGACTCCCCCTGCACAAAGTCATAAAGATCAGGTATGGGGACTCTACAGAGGCTGCAATACCTTGAGTCCCTCCAACACTAAGTGGCACTTTTGATGAAAGCACAAGGGTGTTCCTGGTTCCCCAGGAAGATCCAACTGGCCATAGGTTTCCTATGATCCAGCTTGGCATTTGTGCAATGTGATGGGTGCCCCTAGCTCTCAGGACTCATCCTGCAGGTTGCAAAGCACACAATATGAGTGGCTCCTATTTTTAAAATGCCTCTAGGCCAGTCACCCAACTTATATGCTTTTGTTGGCCTGTAACCTTGGTGCATTGCTCCAGCCATCAGGAGAGCTCTGTAGGGGTCTCATGAGCCCCGAATGTTAGTGGTATATTTTTTGATGGTTTCAGATGCTCAGTTTGCAGCCCTTGATGATACTGCTTCCTCTTCCACAGCAACAAATGGCTATAAAATCCTCGGCCATCCCATTGTTCCAGTCCTTTGCAGTCTGCTGACCTGCGGTCTGCTTAGCAATAGCATACCATGTTCCTCATTGGAGACCACTCTCCCTGCCTGCATTCTTCAAGCATGTAAGGCATACAGATAGTTGCAGTGTGAATATGTTTCCAGTTGAAGCTTGTGTTACCATTGCCTAGCGCACCCACAACTGAGTTCAACATTTGTCTAAAAAACACAAGTCCAGGAAGAACCCACTCTACACTGGTTTAATCACTGAGTAGATTCAGCCTACGCCTTCTATTAGTTCTTTTCTTCCCAATTGTTTTTTCTTGTTGCAGTTGTTTAAAATGGTGGTGGCTAATTCAAGAAGGTGTGAGTCCTTACCCCAACCTATGATGCCACATTACTCCTGTAATACAAACTGCCACTTCCAGGGAGCAGCACTCTGGCTGATCAAACTTCTGCACAGCATTCTAGGAAGAACAAAGATGGTGACTTAAATGGACATTGGAGCACACATATCATCAGAGCCAGCCCCTCCCCCCCGCCCCCGTCTAGTTTCTTACTTCAGAGAGTACAAGACACTTCCCTGCTTTGACTGGAACCAGATGTCTGCCAAACTTTTCTATGTTCAATATACGAATATCCTGCCAGTGTTAGGTAGTGCAGCTAATTAGCTAATGGAGATTGTACCCCACCTTCTTCTTCTGCCAGGAAAAGACTAAACTCCTAGGATGGGCCTATTGTTCCTAGGGGAGCCTTGAGCAACGTACCGTGTTGGATAGCAAAGAAAATTACAAAGAAATGTAGACATCTGAGAGACAGTGTTATACTTTCGAATTTCCTGTATCACTTAGATCAATGGGAAGATGAGACAAGAAGTAGTGTTAGAGCCCCTCCTTCTACATCTCCCTGGTCATTTACCTCTTTTTATTTCTGCCAGATTGGTTTTAACTGTAATAGGAGAAAAAATGAAGGTGCACACCAGGGTTAGCTCAATTAGGCAGGCAGTTTTCTTTTCCTTTTCTTTTGTTAGGTGGGTCTAGGTGCAGCACTGGTCGTTTTATAAAGAGCATTCTCATTCTAAGAACAGCTGAAAATTGCCATAGACTTTACAGCCAGGAAGAAGACATTTTGTGGACAATTTCCGACAACATATTTGACATTGCTTGCAGGAATCTCTAGGAATCTCTGCACCTCCAGGGACATGCCTTGGCGTTTAGCAAATTGACTGCGAATAAATGTGGTCTCCTTTGGAGCAGGCCCCTTTAACATGCTTCGTGTCATTGTGGTATGCAAAAGAAAGTTTTACCTAAAAAAGTCATTGGGCAATATTGGGTGATTCGTACCTTCAGATCTGAGGGTGCTGTACAGGCTAGCTGAGAAGCTTCACAGTTTACATTGAGAACCCCCACTCCTTCAGATGAAATGTGGATTTGGAATAAACGTGTTGCTCAAACATCAGCAAAACATGGATGTATAGAGAAGACATCAATGGATTACAAAAACTGCAAGCATAAACAAGATTAAAATGCTGCAGCACAATTATCACGGAAGAACAAAGGTGTAGTAATAAGCCACAACACAAACGGCAAAACTTTCAAACTGAAAGATGTTTTCAGTGATACAGGCTCGTTTTTTAAATGCTCCACACAGACACCATTGAAACACCAGTTCACTATGGTACTGACTTCACAAAAGACAATGAATGGCATTTGCCATAACTATTTTAACATTGATTTTATTTCTGGCCTAGAAGTATAAATTGACAGCTAATTTAGCAGATAGATATTGGAGCTATGTGTGCTTAGTCACTCTTGGAAATATGCTTCCCGGATTCATCAAAGGAAAGCAGACATGGAGCTGACGATCAAAAGGTGGATCTTTTGAAATATGACAAGCCCAGAGCCCTAGTGAAACAAATATGCAGCCTCTATTTAGAAAAGTGTAATAGATGCATTATTTCACTAACACATCCACCATTAATTAAAGATGGCACCTATCTGTTCGAAAGTGAAACAGACATTTTGACAGTAGTCAATCAGCAAGAAGTTCAGTTTCAAGGTTTAACTAAGATGTGGCCTAACGGCTAGGGCGGTCGACCTCAAATCTAGGGAACTGTGTTCGAGTCTAGGTAACGATTGCGATCGCAAACGCTGAAATTCGCAGAATTTCAGCGTTTGCGATCGCAATTTGGCTGTGAGCAATGTAGGTAGGCAAATACCCTCACGCAAAATAAGGAATCGCAAAAATTGCGATTCCTTATTTTGCGCAAGCATTTAGAGAATCGCAATTTGCGATTCCCTAAATGCTATGCTAGTAGGCATCGCAAATTGCGATTTTGCCTTAAGGAATCGCAAATTACCACCAACTTCAAGCTGGTGATATTTTGCGATTTCCTTTAAAAAAGCACTTTTTGGCTTTTTTCAAAGTGCCATGTGGCACACATACATGCCCTTAGGGCATGTATGTGCGCCACATGTGCACACCTTTTGGACCCCTTGCACCCTTGAAATTGCGTGCGCAAATCCCATTCATTCATATGGGCCTCTTGGCCCATCGGAATGAATGGGAAGGTATTCCTTGATTGCGAATCTCAATTTGCGATTCGCAATTAAGGAATATTAAGGAATCGCAAATATTTTTGCGATTCCTACATACATTCCATTTTGCGAGTCCTTAATAGCGATTCGGAAAAATCGCTATTAAGGACTCGCAAAATTGAATTTACCTACATCTGGCCCTTAATCTCCCCGTGCGTAACAAAAAAATGAATGTGTCCTCATGTAACGCAACTTGTGCTCATGTAAAGCGTTCTGATACCTGATTTCTTCGGGTCAAGTTCGCGCTATATAAAATTAAAAAAAATGAGGGAGCCAGAAAAGTGGGTAATGGAAAGAGAGTTGCATCAGAAGAAAACGGTGCATCATATTGAACCATTAGTTTCTCCAGCTATTCATATCTACTGCAAATCCAAAGTTTTTCTCATAGTGTACATTTGGTCCTCTAGTGTACATTACCTGTGTTTGAACTCGTAGCTGGTCCTGTTCCAGCATTCTCAGTGCCAACACAGATTGTTTTTACTGTAAACATCGGTTTATTCATTGCTGCATCCTACCCATTTTACAAAGTTTAAATTTCCGCACTTTGTGTTTATAAGATCAGTGTTTTATTTAATGGGGAATTACATTAGGAGATTGTAGGCCCTAGTCTAGTATTTGTCATTTTTGTTCTCAGGACGAATGGATTCTTATTTTTAGTTGATTTAGCCATTTTTATATTGTCTAGGTTTCACTAATTGATTGTTCTTTTCAACCCTTCGAACCCTTTGGACAGACTCCCCTTTTGGCTTAACATTACTTTTCAATGTATGCATCATAATTAATCTGGCTGATTTATATTTATGATGAACTGACCTATGCTGAATGGGGAGAACATTGGAACCATAAAATGGCAACAGTGCTCATTATCCCTTCTAAGGACATGTATTGAGAGTTTAAATTCAACACACTGCGAACATTGGATACAACTTCAAACCTACCTGCTGTTTATTTTGTTGACTGGCCATTAATGCTCAGCGAGGTGATTTCTAACAGGTTTATTTAATTGCTTATATTTCTTCTTAGCAAATTGTAGGCCGGACCTCCTGCAAAAATAAATTCCAAATAGTTTAATCAGGAGCTATCATATATAAAAGACAGGAAATAAAATTTGATACATTTCAAAATAGAATGCGGGTCAGAACGAAGTCATTTGTTGTTAGCTAAGTTTAAAGTGCATATTGAAGTCTCAAAATAATTTAAATGAGTTCTTTAGAAGGTACATGGAACTGAGATCCCAAGCATTGCACTCTCTTAAAAAGAAATGACATTTCATTGACAAATATTTTTCCAAAACATTCCTCAGGACATATCAGAGCACATTTTATCCCACACAATTCAACTCCACTAATAGAATATTTGAGAAAACTGTGTTCATTCCCCAGATTTACGTGTCAGGCTAATGTACTAGATTCACTAAAGTTCTGGAATATATAGGGAAATTTAATTTTCCATCAATTCTTTTTATTCAAGATACACTAGGAAATGTATGCCCAAACATGGGTCCCATGCTCAATGGGCCACAATCAATCAATCAATCAAATAATCTTTATTCGATTATTTCCCAGATGATCATAAAAGACGTACATGATTTAAAACACTCACAGATTAATATAAAACAGTCAAATAATTAAATGTTTTAAAATACAGCGCTAAACATAGAATGCATACCAGGCCACAGTATTGAAGCTTTACAGCTCTAACAAGGGCTAACTAGGCTGAACCCAGCTTGGGGTTGCTTGTGTTCTTGTTCAGAGGAGACCTGGCAGTTTGTGCTGGAATATTTCTATTGGTACAGGGCCAAGACTGATTTACCTATGGCTTGTTTCTGTCTGAGGGAGTATAGTGGGAAGAAATCAAGGGACAACGATGTGGCCTGAGTATTTATCAGGGATTGAGAATAATTCATGAATTCTACCCACCACTTTCTTGTTTTCCTCAGTCTTCCTCTGAAGTCACCTATGGTGCATCACCCCCTTTGTTGTCTCTTTATTCTATGTACTTCCATTAAGCAGACCCTTCACTCAATATTGTGTTACCATCCAACCTCAATATACAAATATACAAAAACTCCCCATCTCCTAAAATGTTAAGGCCTCCAACAGACAAACACCTACAATCCCAAACTCTAAATGAGGCCTCTATACGTGTTCTGTAAGCCAAACCTATCTAGTCGGGCAGTAAAGAATGCTGTTGCTGGATTTCTATAAAACACGTATGTTGAGTCTGGATTCCCATGAAAGCCTTCAATTTTGGCACCCAAAGCTAAGATTGGGGCAAAGCTGGATTCTGTAGCTGTTGAGTTCACTTCACTGCTAGGTGGCTTTGTCTCCTTGTCCCACCTCAAAGTTTTATCTTCAGAAACAGCTATTTTTTGGGTGCTTAAAATCCTCTAGCAGGACAAGGCTGAATATTTCAACTGGGCAAGGCTCTATAAGACTGTATATCATAACTGTGAGGACCCACTGAAGTATTTTTCTTCATGGTACAAAAGCTGGGTTAAACCTGGAAATGTTGCCGGATGAAATTGCTCCTTCCCTGGATAGTCTCACCATCTTGTCCCAGTCCAATGGAGGTCAATAAAGTGAATTAGTCTCAACGTTCTCCAAGTGCAGAAAAATCTCTTTTTCGTAGCTTCCACAGCTTCCAGGCTTTCTGGCCATTTGGGGAGGCTCATAGGACCAGGTCCCACTCTAAGGGGTCCACTAGGGTCCAATGCATCTAACACCTTTAACTTTTTATATAGAGTATTGCAATCCAGCAATCAAAATTAATTTACAACAACGCCCCAAGAGAGGCTTATCAATGTATATCAGTGTAAATTTAAATTGAAAATTGAGCAGATCAAAATAAAGGAACCGTGGATCATGGCAGTAAAAATAGGCGGATGGTCTCAGAAACAGAAAGCCCCACTAATTCCTGCAAACATTTACATTAACCCAGTGCATAAAAAAAAGTTATCAATAAAAGGGAAAGTGACCAGCTTAATTATGGAGCTGAAAGCTGTGTCCAACAATGCAGAAATGCACTTTACCGGGGACTTCAGTGGAAACCTTTTCTATGCCACCTATATGGATGAACAAATTCCAGCTGAAGATCTTGCACAGAATATCTCCTTCCAAGAACTGATGCCAAGTAAGAGTCACAACAAATTGAGAGAAAACCTTTTAAACTCATGCTTGACAGCCAGTTGAGAATATTGAATGGCAGATTTACTGATGACGAACCTCCAGCTTGAACTTATTATAAATAAACCTTACCAGACTACACCCTGGTAAGCCTGTCTTTGTTTGAATACCTCACGCAATACAGAATTGGCCAGCCGCCCAAGAGCGATCTCCACCCCAGATTTTAAAACTGAAGTCCAGCATCAGTCTTTTCTCAAACGCTAATATATTTTATAGCAAGCACCCACACAGAAATAAAAAAAAACTTACATGGAGTGATTCTCTCCAGATAGAAATAATTCTTGGGGGGCGGGTGCGGGTGGGGCGCGGGCTGCTTTAAAAAAAAATATATATATTAAAACTTACCTTGCTGCCGCCAGGTCCCGCGTCTTCTCTCCTGCTCGCCTGTGTCCGACTCCAGGACGGAACAGGAAGCAGGCAGCCAGGCTCCTACCCCAAAGCCAATCACGACGCTGCAATGCAGCATTGTAATTGGTTTGAGAGCCGTGACACGGCGCTCAGCCAGGGGCTGGAGGGGTGGGTATGTTCTCCATGCAGGCTGTATTGCAACCTGCATAGAGAACAGGGAAGTGCGCATAACGTTTTGGGCAGCCTGAGAGGGCCGACCAAACAGTTATTGTGCACAGGAGTGTTCTACCACTCCCCTGCAGCTCCACTTGCCCCCTCACGCACTGCTCAGCAGGAGGAAAAAATAAAATAATAATAACATTCAGTTATTATCATTTTATTTTTTCCTTTCTTTGCTGCGCCTGGCAGTGGGGCGACACTCCTCCGCCTTAGCGGAGGAGCCGCCACTGCAATGCATGCAGTTACTAAAACATCACCTCACACTCGAGGAGAACTAAATAACAAACTGGAAACAATTTATTATACCTGAATATGACTGTGACCAATGGTCAAATCCTGGATAAAGATTGTTAGACATGGGGGTCTCTAGTTGGCAATGGTTTGCACCTTTGTCCAAATATGCACACTTCTTCCTAGTCAGGGTAAGGGAGTTACACTCCTAAAATAACCCCTGCTCACCCCCTTGGTAGCTTGGCACGAGCAGTCAGGCGTATCTCAGAGGCAGTGTGTAAAGTATTTGCACATAACCAACAGTAATACAGTGAAAACAGTACAAAAGGACACCACACCAGTTTAGAAAAATATCCAATATTTTTATATATCCAAAACAAGACCAAAACAACAGAAAATCCAACATACAGTACTTGAAAATATATACTTTACAAGAATATGTTATGTTATGTTAAAAAGGTTTCTAAAGCGCTCGAATACCCATAGGTGTCTTGGCGCAGAATACTTCAGAAAATAGTTCCTTGAAGTCGGTAGCTCTATCCAGAGCTACCGCTGCAATGAAAACAACAGAATCCAACAGTTCTGTCTGATTGCGTCGGTCGGGGATGTCAACAGACTCATAAACAGTACCTTTTGTGTTGCGGCTGACTTGCTGGTGCGTGCCGGTCGAGGCAACCGTCGCGGTTGCGATGTGAAGCAGAGCGATGAAGCGTCCGGTGTCTTCAAGTCGCAGTGCAGGCAGCGGCTCGGTGATGGTCGTCCAGCGGCATCGGTGAGACCAGGGCTGGTGCGTAGTGAAGGTGGTGCTCGATGCAGTGCTGACAGATCACAGGGCAGGCGACAGAGCCGGTAGCGGGGAGCTGGTGTCGGTCGGTCCGGACTGCGGTGTGGCACGGGGTGGTGCGTCATGAGACTTATGAGCGGTGCCCCCAAGCCACGATGCAGTCATGGAGGTTGCGGTCAGCGGGCAGCTACGGTGAGACCAGGGTGGTGAAGTGAAGCGAGGCAGTGCAGAGTGCGGTGCCCACACGTCACGGTGCAAGCAGCGGCTCGGTGGTGGTGATGTCGGTCGTCGTCGGTGAGATGAGGGTTGCGGTGCGAGATGCGGACGGTGTCCTCTGTGGTGCCTTCTGGACACGTAGCCAGCTATAGACACGGTGACAGAGTCGGCTGCTTTCCCCCCTCTGTGGCAACTGAAACAACAGTTCCAGAAGCGGTACCCAGAGGTCGGTGAAGTCTTTGCTGTTCCTGAGACTTCTTGAACAGGAGGCAACCAATTTCAAGCCCTTGGAGATACTCAGCACAAGTGTAGAAAGTTCAGTCCAGTCCTTTCACTGCCCAAGGCAGAAGCAGCAACTGCAGGCCAACCCAGCAAAGCAACTACACAGCAAAGGGGGCTGTACTCCTCCTGGCAGTTCTTCCAGCTCTTCTTCTTGCAGGTTCCTTGATTCCAGTGACTTCTCTGAAGCCTTTGATTTCCCTGAGACTTCCAACAGGAGGCAAGCTCTACTTCAAGCCCTTGGAGAAAACTCTACAGCAGGATGATGAAAGTACAACCCAGTCCTTTCCCTGCCCAAGACAGAAGCAGCAAGCAGCAGGCCAACACGGCAGAGCACACAGCAAAGTGGCAGTTCCTCCTGACAGCTTTTCCAGCTCTTCTTCCTGGCAGGTTCCTTAGTTCAGCAGTAATCTAAAATTCTGGGGTCTGGGCCCCAATAGTTATACTCAGTTTCTCTTTGTTCTTTTGGGCAGAGAGTGTCTGTGCTCAGCCCAAACCAGTTCTGTCCTTTCTGGTCCAGCTTCCCAGCAGGAGGTGGAGACAGCATTGTCCAAGGCAGACAGGGCCTATTCAGGTGCAAGGGAAATCTCCTCTCACCACTCTAAATGCAGACCAGGCCTATTCAGCCCAGCCCTGACTCATTCAGCAAAGGTAGGACACACATCAACCCCCCAGTGGCTGTCTGACAGTATGCACATCCCCAGCTCCTGTCACTCTAAAGCCAGACAGTCAATACAAAAACCAGCAGAGGCACACAGGATGGCAACGGAAGAAAATATCCTCTTTCTGAAAGTGGTATTTTCAGACACAGAACATAAAAATCATCTTTACTAAAAGATGCATTTTTACATTCTGAGTCCAGGCATACTAAACTCCATCTTTCTATCTTGTCCCAATGGAAAGTTATATCTATAAGAAGTTATAAATAAACTCCCATTCTATCCTATGGGATAGATAGCCTTTGAATAGTGAAAAACGAAATACACTGTAATTCACTACCAGGACATGTCACATACACCAGTGCATGTCCTACCTTTAACATACACAGCACCCTGCCACAGGGTTACATTGGGCCTACCTTAGGGGTGACTTACATGTCAGAAAAGGGAAGGTTAGGGCCTGGCCAGTGGGTGCACTTGCCAGGTCTACATGGCAGTTACAAACTGCGCGCAGACACTGCAGTGGAAGGTACGAGAACCCTTTGAACGGCTGCCTGTGTTGGTGGCACAACCAGTACTGCAGGCCCACTAGCAGCATTTGATTTACAGGCCCTGGGCAAGCACAGGGCACTGTACTAGGGGCTTAAAGGTAAATCAGATACGCCAATCATGGAAACACCAATCCATAAACACAATTTACACAGAGAGCATGTGCACTTTAGCACTGAATAGCAGTGGTAAAATTCCCATAGTCCAAAAAGCAACAAAAATAGGGCCAAAAACAGGAGGCCAAAAAGCAAAATGTCTGGGGGTAAACCCGCTGAAAAAGCCAAGTCTAACAATGATCTTAAAGAACACCTGCACCACAAAACTTGTATAAATATAGACAAAGACATTAAATAAAGAACTATGGATGTTCAAGAAAAATCTGCAAGATCAAGCGCTAAAAGTGAAAGAGACCAAGAAAATATATGAAAAAGCATTATGGGAAGTCAAGAAGCAATTCCACGCCTGTTATGTTTCATATAGGTACCCTAATATAGGCCTGGGTAATATCTTACACCTTCACCTACATTTCCTCCCCTATACTACACAGTAATGGACCTTTTAGGATTGAACCTTTACCTAGTTCTAGTCCTGGGCACAGAAGGAGGGTTTCTCCCTGAACAATAGTGTCCTATACCTCCATCAATAGACTCACACAGTATGAATGAATATTCATAAGGGTTCTGGGAAACCAGGCTGGGGCTACACCACCTGCATAATATCTACGTACAAGGTTCATCCCATACGTCATCCTTAAACCCAATATTGGCTAACACAAGAAACAAGGGACAAAGGAACCCTAGATACTTTCTGCATAAATACCACACATCTTGCTAGTGTTAGTTAGAGGGAACCGAGACTTCCAGGCCGACACACTGACCAGAGACGCTGAGGCTCCTGCATGCAAACGCTCCAGCTGACAGTGGTCTAACACATCCCTTGTGGGGTGTCCAACTCGAGACCAGGACGGGGTCCCACACTCTCTCTCTCCAGGTAATGGGGTTCGACCAAATCCTAGAGGGATTCTTGGCTTCACACCTACTCACATGCTAGGTACACTTAGGTACATCTAGATAGGCATCGTAGGAGTACGCGCTTTCTTTTATCATGCATTTTATATCCATGTATGCATTTATGATTATTGCAAAATGTTAGAACTGTACTATCCATTTGTATTCATTATACTGCTGATTATATATATCTGCTACTGTCTCACAATTATTGCAGCACATCTATTTTACACTAGAAAAACAACTGTACAATAAATACTTATTGTAACACGCCCGACTTCTTCTTCTGTGTAACTCTCTGAGACCGAATAAGTGAGCACGAGTGACTGAGCGAAAAGTAGTATATTGTTTCCACGGTCCTGAGGGATCAGGGTTGTCATGTTCTAAGGTTGCCAGAGACTATTCTCTCCCTGATAAGAGGAGAAACTAGTGGCACTGTGAGCTAGCTAATGCAAACAGGCTAACATTTTCGGTGGGGGTGTTCAGAGTCAGTCTGCCACCAAGCCCACAGTTCATGTTATCGAAACGCGCAGATTCTGTATAGGTTATATATAGGAACGATACGACATGGCGCCGCCAACATTGGTTGGATACTTATTTAACAGCAGAATCTGAGTACTTCAGTCGTGCTAATTCTCAGAGACCCATACTCACAAAACGCCAGAGACGTCTGGAGTGGGTAGGCACAAATTCCGCCACAGCTGAGTAGGTGAAAACATCCTATTTATTAGCTGTTGGATAATCAAGCTTGAAGGACACAGTGTTCCTAAAATTGTGCATAACACCTTATCTTAGTTCCCTTGAACAAACTTCTTCTTTGAAAAAATGACTGAGACAGGAGATGACCCAGTAGTAAACCTACACATATCAGACGGAGAAGAAGATTTAAACGCAATTCAAATTGCACCTAAATTCATACGTACAATCACCCTGAAACTGTTAGAAAATGGTTTACAAGCTAGGGGTGGCTTAGTAGTTTTCGTGATTGAGGCACACGAATCAAACAAAACAGAGGTATTTTATTCGTGGGTTACATTCCCAGCAGCAGATGCAAGAACACAGACATTTCACTACTATACAGAAGGAGATGCATGTGTGGAATATGGTCCGTTCGAGGACATAGAGGTTCCACTCACGTACCAAGAACACTTATACTGGTTTAAAGGCGCCCTACCCCACATAAGAAATAGAGTAAGATTAGGCCCGCTCGGAGGCGAGGGGGCGACATGGCCAATATTCGCAGCCTATACACCACATCCTAACATTGACATAATGCCACAGGCAGATTTACTCATACACAACAAAGATTTAATTAAAATCTACAGAAACCTGACACAATTTGTCATGAGGACTTTCACAGTCCAACCAACAACAGTTGCAGCTAATGGTACTCAGTCGCAGGGTACAGCAACTAAAATCACACCACAAACATTACACGGAGTAATGGGTAAAATGCCCACGAAACGTGAACAAATGCCATTCTGGGTAGCTCAGAAAATAACTCAGCTCGAGGCAGTATTCCCGAATACTACCCCATATGAAAAACACAGAATGTTAACGGTCTGCTTGCCCATGGGGATATCACCACAAGTAGAAGATTGTACCACTTGGGGCACAGTATTTGCTGCCATAAATACAAGAACTCATGATATTCCTTCTCTAGCTGTAGTACCAGATGTATTAAGACAAATACAAAATGAGTACGGAGCAGAACCTGCCCTAAATTTAGGGATGAAGTTACTAGGTAACTATGACCAGGTATAAGCCATAATACTAGCTAATATTAAAGGGGAAGAAGCTTCAGTGGCAATCCGCCAATGCCTAAGGGAGTTCAGTCCTATAGACCAACAACACAAACTACCCAAAATAATTGAAACTGCATATGCAGAATTAGGCAGAGACAGTTTAGGTGGGAAAGCATTAAAACCACAACTGATGGGCAGTTCTGAAAAGGACACTTCCAAGCAGACACCTGCTTCTTCTAAAAAGAAGTGGGATAATAAAAAACAACAAAACTTTAAAGGAAACAGATCTCAATCCCGAGGCAGATCTCCCCCCCAGGAGCCCTCTGAAAAGAGGTATAACCTCAGGAATAGGGATAATATTAGGAAACGTGACAGGTATCAGGATACTGATACACATTCCTCTCATTCCTTTCAGGGCTCGACAAAAAACTCAGAGAGAGAAGGACGGTCAGAACACAAAGAAGAGCGTACAAAGTCCAGAGACAAGCAGCACGCTCAAGACTATACTTCCAAAAAAGAAGAAAAGCCAAAATCAAAACCTCAGTTTAGGAAGAAGAAAGTTGCAGGCATAAAGATCAGAAATGCCCAGAATTCTGAGGACACAACTTCTGAACGGGGAATGGGCTCAGACGATACTAGACAGCGTGGCAGAAGTAACAATAGCTCGCCAGAACCTGATGGAATTTCTGGTGACAGCGGACTTGAATGATTACATCACGGTGGAAACACCAGATACAAGGGTGAGCGTCCCACATAAGTTACACGAAATAACACTCCGAATGGAGGGGGACAAGCCCAGGAAAGTTAAAGGTCTCTTTTGGGAAAACCTATCATCTGGTTATGACATCCTATTAGCTGAACAAGATTGGCCACCAGCATTCGTTATGGAGTGCCCTAGGGGAGAAACGGTAATTTTTCCAGCATTTTCCGACCTCGTTCCCATTCATCTTAAACATGCATATGCACGGGAGTGGGCAGTTGCCCTAGCTCCAGCATTGTATAAAAATCATGCCGGATGGGATGAAGATTCAACCCACCACGTGATCCCGTCAAAAGTTTCACCAAATGCACGGAGACAATATCCAATAAAGCAAGAAGCTAAAAAACAGGTCAGGGAGATCTTAGATCTTAGATGCCAAGGGGTGATTGAAACATGCACCTCACCAATGAACAATCCTTTGTTTCCCGTATCAAAACCGGACAACTCATATAATCTAGTTTTAGATTACAGACATTTAAACACATGCACAAAGACATTCGCTGTCCAAAACGCACACAGTGCCGCATTAATGAATAACATTGTGCGGAAAAAATACAAAACTACACTCCATATATCAAATGGATTTTTCTGCTAAAATATAGCGCCTGAAAGCAGGTATTTGACCGCATTCTCAGCATTGGGGTCCCAGCGAAAATGTTGTCGTCTCCCTCAAAGAATAGCCCGGGGGTATTTTCAGCAAGAGTAACTGAGTTACTCCAAAATTTTGATGAGGAAGCATTGTCCTATGTGGATGATATTTATCTGACGGACGATGAATTAAAAACACACTTGACCAGGGTGAGCACCATAATTATGGGATTCTCCTCTGAGGGCTACAAATTAAATTTAAATAAATCAAAAATCGCCCACCTCAATGTCCTGTTTTTAGGATATGAGCTGTCAAGTGAAGGGAAAAGTCTGGCAGCTAACTTTTTAGAAAAGTGTGCGCTGCTCCAACCTCCAAAATCATTAAAAAATTTACAATCAATACCGGGATTCCTAAATTTCGGCAGAACATACATTTTGGATTACGCGGAATGAGTAAAACCTTTCTACGACTTAATAAAACCTGACTTTTCAGTTAGACAATGGACACAGGAACACACAAACTTCCTACGTTCACTACAAGAAGAGATTATAGCTTCAAAACACCTACAGACGAGAGTAAACGTACGCAATTTAGTGATCCGTGTAATAGCGGGTCAATGCGGGTACACTTATTTAGCCTTCAATGAAGGAGAAACAGTACCAATCGCTTACAAATCTCAGCTGTTACAAAAGCTAGCATTCCAAATGCTAAAGCCTTACATCCGAGATGGATACAATGGGCTAATTCCCTTACTGCAAAGGATGTTGAATACAGATTTGATCCAAGTCTAAAAACACAGGCATTCCTGCAATATGAACAAGAATATCCTCTACCAAACGAAATCTTGCCTCTAGATCAGTATGAATATATTATTTACACTGACGGATCTGCTCAACCGGCCATAGGGAGTAAGCAACAATACTGCGCAGCATGTGCAATCGTTAAAGGTCACATGCGGGATGGAAAACTCCATCCAAGTTACACCAAAACGCAATCTCTAGGAGACTGCATGGCTCAGTTGGCAGAGTTAAAAGCACTAATACTAGCACTGGTGAATACAGATCACGAATTCCCCACACTTATAGTGTGTGATTCTTTTACTGTGTACAATCATACAATGAATATTTACATAATTTGGAACAAAACGGGTTCAAAGACACAAAAGGTGGCACAATTAAGCATAAAATGCTATGGGAACAGGTAGTTGAGTTGAAGAACGAACTACCGAGGGCTCACGTAATTCATACACTGAGTCATCAACGTGATGACGTTCACGTTGAAGAGAATTCATTGGCTGATGAAGCCGCGAAGGGGGCTGTACGAACGGCTTCCGTAGCTGCAATCACTTGTTCAAAAACGAGGATAGACGGTGAGATTATGGTCGCTGTCATTCCTTCAAGCAAAAACAGCTGAGCTTTACCAAAGAAATTTCCACTCAAGTACTCCTACAAGATAGATGCGAACAACATTCCATATGCTCAGATTCCTGGAGTGGGGGACAGAGTAATACCAAATATGAATCGTAGGCAAGGTTTAATTCCAGCAGCACACGAGGGTTTGGGCTCTGCACATACAGGCGTTACAGCGACTATTTCATTGTTGAAACAACGCTAATGGTGGCCAGGTCTAACAAAGCAAACGAAGGACTATGTCTTGAAATGTGACATCTGCCAGCAGATGAAAGGCTCCACCATAGCACGCCCGGCACAGACACCGTTATTAAAATAAGACAGACCTCTCGCTTGTGTATATCTGGACCACTGCGGCCCCTTACAATTAGATGGGGCTTACAAGTATATCATGGTTGCAGTGGATTCATGCTCAAGATTCCTAGGGGTTTGGCCTCAGCGCTCGGCTGACGCTCGAACTGTTATAAAAGATTTGCGAGTCTTTATCGGGACATACGCAGTTGGCACATTACATTCTGACCATGGCCCAGGGTTTAGCTCTCTGGCTTGCAAAGAGGCCATGGAAAGTATGGGCGTAGCATTGCGGTACTCCTCTCCGTACCATCCTGAGGGAAATTCGGTTGTGGAGAGGAAGAACCGGGACCTAATGCAATCTTTAACAGCTAGGGTATTAGGCAAGGGCGGTAGTTGGGTCAATCACATATATGGGGTACAGCGAGCTCTAAAAAACCAGCAAAGAAGTTCATTAGGGGGCGTCATTCCTTACGAGGTCCTATTTGGGACAAGAATGTGGGTACCTGATCTTGATTGTGAAGGCACAGTGGCAGATGAGAAACCATTTGATATCCATGATCGTTTGGCTGTTTTACAGGATCTAAATGAATCCAGGACACAACAAAGTAACGTCCACCTGAAACAGACCGCCACTGGGGAAGTCAAGGCAAACACGGCAAGACCTGTCTGGATCCCAAAGGTCGGGGATCTGGTCAGAGAAAAAATAGCAGACAAAAAAGAATGTTGACCATTATACAGAAATCCTGTACCTGTCCTAGCAGTTCAAGGAACAAGAACTGTACTTTTCCCGCCTCTTGCCGGAAAAAAGGAGAAAAGATTTGTCTCAATCAACTTAATCAAACCACACGATGTGGCCGATACTGAACAGTAGGCCTCGTGGACTCTACAGTAGCAGACGCCCTCCTCTAGCTACAATCCAAGAAGTTCAAACAGAAAGACTCATCATGTTTGAAGAGCCTCCTGTACGGAATGAAGGACTATGCAACAATGCTATGGAACTCGTTCCCCTTGAACTGGAAGTTCATCTTCAAAATTCAATTCAAAATAACACACAAGTTGCAATTAGACCTAATACAGACGTCTACGTCAAAATGCGATTTCAACAAATCCCTATGCAATTCCTACAATTGATCGAACTGCTTCTGGCTACTTCATGAACTTTGATACGTTTTCTTTGGATCCAAGTGAACCTGAAAAGATGCCAGCCCAAAAATCACGTAAACAGCAAGCTAAAGACTTTCTGAACTTTCTCAAAAAGACTTACCTGGTATCGCCTTGGGTAGAACTATGGGTAATTACTGGGATACTATTTTTTCTTTTCTAGCTAGGCTTAGTTATAACTTTTAGCATGCTTATTAATGGACGATATCTTCAACAAAGCTCCGCAACACAAAAAGTTAATTTGATTCTGAGGCCACACCAATCGTCCCATCGTGAGCCGAGAGACTTGTCATCAGTGAACATTACAGCAGTTCCTATACCGGATGGTATAGTTTGGGACAAGGTTGATTTCGAAATATTCGGTCCTACTGAACTTTTAAAAATTTCCCATGTATTTAAAATTTCATTAAGTGATATCATTACCTCCAGTACATTTTCTGATGATTGGGACTCTGAAACTGTTAATAACATGTTGTCTGACTTAGAGAAAATTGCCGCATTTCCGAACAATGAAATGTTAGAAGGTACTTCAGACTACGACACATTGTACTGTTATCAACATTATGGTCATCATTTCCTGCACAAATCTATATCACCTAGAAATGTGTTTGAGTACCACCAGTGGGAACATTGCCCTACACCACCAAAAGGTAGTTCGCATATATTTGCACAGAAGTTTTCATATTTTTCAGGGTTTAACACCACTGACCCGACCTCGTATTATTACAAGGTTGCATCGGCATCAGCACTGAAAATTATGTTGACAAACACCAAACAGATATACTCTGCTTCCTTTATCACCCAATTGTCTGAACAGGGTTTTGACCTATGGAAGGACACAATAGATTTAAAATCAGTCTGGGGTTCTAGAGACTGGCAAGTCCAGGGAACAGAAGCTCTATTTAGAGCATGCCTCATTCCACAGCAGATGATATTCCTAAATGACACTGTGCAACAGACGTCCTGTGTTGGCCTAGCCAAAAACAAGGACCTGAACACATCTCGGTTTCCAACACCATCACAGATGGAGGGGTGGCAAAATTTAACTTCACAAGATGGAGCAACAGTAGATGACATTTTACAGTACAATAGAACAGACCCTGATTGGGAAAAATGGGTGGTTTGGCCCATAGACACGAACACATGTCAGAAAAGATTCTGGGGTATAACCGAAGGTTTTAAAATCCACAGGCCAGACCCACGCTATGTACAAAGAGAACATCCAGGGGTAGTGACATCCTACAGTGTTGAAAGTTGTGCCTTGATTGGCTAGAGACATTCAACACTCACAGAAGTGAAACAACACTTATCCTTACTCACACAAGACATGGATTTTAGGGATTTTTTATTAGGTCCCAGGAAACCCCGTCAAAAACGTTTCATATATGCTGGCATTTATGCTGCCTACAATGAAAACTGGAAAATATCCCAAAAAGAGGCCGCAGAGAGGATACGGGAAATAGACCGTATTAACTTAGAAAAGGCAGTAGCAGTAGTGGATAATGGGTTAACAACTTTAACCTCCAGGATATATTCCTTGGGCAACATTGTATCTTCTGCAATAGACATACTGGAACAAGATTTGGTCATGTTACAACACGGGCAATCTCAGTTACGTTCTATTATGTCGTTAAGCTGGACACTGCAATCTTTGCGTGAAGGCTATGTGCCTTGGCGTTTTATCAACAGTACGTCTCTGTTTTCTGAATACAATCTAACAGATAAACAGGTAGAAATGGCACAAAGGGGAGCTAAATATACAATGTTGCGCATTGAAAAGCTGGTTAGATTACCATTTACGGTAGCAGAATCACCATCAACGGAATGGCTAATCCATGGCCATATAACTCTACCGGTCACTACTTTTCAGTTTCAATATTGCCTTGAGCAAAGGCAGGCAGGCAAATATGAGAAAATGGGGAAGGAATACATTAAGGAATCTTGGGAGTTACCATACAGATTTTGATGCCGGAGTGGGGATCGAGAAGTGTTTCTAAGCAGTACAAATTGCAAGAACGCTTTAAGCGGTTCTCTCATGTGCCACGATATTTCCCTGCAGGGAGCTTGTAATGGCTCAGTGGCGAACTTGTCCTGCCACATGAAAGGGACTCCAGCAGCCGTGATTACACCGGTATTTGACCTGCTCTCGAATGGGAGTTACTTGATGCTGAACGATCAAGATTGCTGTGGGATGCTTCCGGGCATTGCCTATCTGGTCATTGTGAACTCCAGGGTTACTTGCTGTATGCAAGTATTGTTTCCCCCAATAAATACAGTCAGGGAGGCACCGTTATGGCCTTCGTTGAATGTTTCCTTTATACAGTTTGATACTTTGAGCAGACTGAAAGCCATGCTTTTACAACAAACCGTACCCTTAACCTCCGCTCGAGAGACCTTTGATCTTCAAATCGCAAGGACCTCGGCTGAGATACAGGCACTTATATGTACAAACTGCCCCTTTCATTTCGCAGAAATGGTGGGTCGTATCTTTAACATGTCTGATACGAGTGGTATTGTACACCTATTTAAAACCATAGGGTCAGGATTTCTAAGCACCTTTCAGACAATCCTCTGAGTTATTCCAAATTTTATACACTCCGTATTGGGAAGCGTTTTTGGAGGTCTTCCGCTGATCCTGCTCTCCCCAAGGATCTGCGATGTAACTCCTCCTACCTCAGCTTTAAAAAAGACCTCAAACATCACCTTCTCAGCAAGCATTGGGGTCCATAATCCTTGCCTCTGACCCTCCACCCTGCTTCCCCCGTCCCGAATTCTCCTATACCATCACCATCTCTCTCCCCTCCCCCTCTTTTATTTCTCACCCTGTTCACTCTCTACCTACCCCCTTCTCTCTCCTCTCCCCATCGACTTCCCTTCACCCTCTCCTCCAAAAATCTCTCTCTGTCTACTTTACCTCCCCTCCCCAATTTTGGTTCTTCCCACCTCTTCTTATCTAATTTTACCTCATCCCAGCTCAGCCACACTCTTTTTTTTCTCTCACACCCTCACCCTCTACGTAACTTTACCTGTGCTTCCTGTTACGGTTTAAAAATTGCCCTCCGTGAGCGCCTTTTCATGTATTTAGCTCTTTGCCCACTTTGCTTAATTAATTTGTTTTACATTAACTGTATGAATGCCCTGCTATTTAATAACTGCGCTATGTCCTGTAATCTTTTGTGCACATGTAAAGCGCTCTGATACACCCTGGTCTAGCCAGCGCTATATAAAACCTTTCAAATAAATAAATAAATCCTGCTTTCTATCGCAGGAATCCTGATTGTCATTTTTCTGCTCCGCAATGTACGGCCCAATTATCAACGAGATGGCAAAAGCGCTCCTGGAGCGCAAATACCGTGAGCTCATGGTACAGCATCTGGGCACACCTCGCCTACGGGAACTAAGTGCCTCTTGGTTCCTATCGTTTAGACTAGTCTGGATGGACTGCATCTTACCTGTTCTCCGATGCCTGTTTTGGGGTGAAGAATGCGTGTTGGATCTCTGTCTGACACTTGCAATGGACACGCCTGCAGACTTGAATACCAGGCTGGAACCTCTGAGGGACCATGCTCGGCAATGTCCCCAGCGTATTCCTATATTAATGTCTGCATTCCTTGAGAATCCACAGGTGCCTTTTACAACTGGGTTGAGCATCAGCTCCTCCACTAGCACTCAGGTTTCGACAACAGCACCGGCTGCCTCTACACCAGCTATTGGCAGCTCTGAATATCATTTATGCTCCATTGACTTACTCTGTGAGGTGTTGCAAGGACCGTCCCCCACAGCGGCAAGCAACGACGATGTTGCGTCTCACAGCCAGGACACTGAATCTATAATTGGCTCATCATGTGCTGGGAAAGAATTCAGTTTTTCTATTTTTCCAAAACTCGACTAAAATTTGGAACATTTCCTTTAAATTGACACTTTTGCTGGAAAAGCATGGCCTTCTGATGCTTGTAGTGGTTCGACTTATAGAAACAAACTCAATTAGGACTTCGGCTTAAGTATCAATCCCAAAAAACTGATTTTCGAAGTAAAAGATTTTTCTATCTTCGTCTTTATCCACCTCTTAAAACTGTTTTTAAATGATTTTACGACAAATGTTTTTATAATTTTTATGCGCTTTTACCTTGTAAAGAGAATAGTTCGATGGTATTTTATCATTGTTGACTAGTCGGAAGAGGAGTGGGTGTTATGTTTCATATAGGTACCCTAATATAGGCCCGGGTAATATCTTACACCTTCACCTACATTTCCTCCCCTATACTACATAGTAACGGATCTTTTGGGATTGAACCTTTACCTAGTTCTAGTCCTGGGCACAGAAGGAGGGTTTCTCCCTGAACAATAGTGTCCTATAACTTCATCAATAGACTCACACAGTATGAATGAATATTCATAAGGGTTCTGGGAAACCAGGCTGGGGCTACACCACCTGCATAATATCTACGTACAAGATTCATCCCATACGTCATCCTTAAACCCAACAATGGCTAACACAAGAAACAAGGGACAAAGGAACCCTAGATACTTTCTGCATAAGTACCACACACCTTGCTAGTGTTAGTTAGAGGGAACCAAGACTTCCAGGCCAATACACTGACCAGAGATGCTGAGGCTCCTGCATGCAGACGCTCCAGTGAAATAGGGCCAAAAACAGGAGGCCAAAAAGCAAAATGTCTGGGGGTAAACCCGCTGAAAAAGCCAAGTCTAACAATGATCTTAAAGAACACCTGCACCACAAAACTTGTATAAATATAGACAAAGACATTAAATAAAGAACTATGGATGTTCAAGAAAAATCTACAAGATCAAGCGCTAAAAGTGGAAAAAACCAAGAAAATATATGAAAAAAGCATTATGGGAAGTCAAGAAGCAATTCCATGACAGTTATTGGACCAAAAATCCTGCATGTCAGCAAAAATGCAAAATCTTCTTGAAAAAAAGTAAACCAAATAGAAAAAGACACTTCAAAGGCCAAAAACGCAAACATTTGCAAAACTGCGTGGATGAACATCTTTCAAAACACACAAGATGATGGACGGAATGTTGCACATTGGCAAAACATTCACCCCCAGTCACAGATCTGGGTTTAATCCATCGTTATTTTGCTCACCACGCCACCCCAGTTCAGACATGGCCATATGCAAATCAGTCTTGACCCTGTGCCTCATGGGAACAGTCCAGCCCGAACTGCCAAGCCATGTCTTCCCTGGACCGGAATCAAGCATCCTAGGACCGGTTTCTGGCTATCAGCCGTCATCAGCCAGGATAGCTTGACTCCAGTGGCGTAGTGAGCACGGGACCCACGTCTGGGCATACCCTTCCCACATAGGGTGAACAGCAAAACACACAAGATGATGGACGGAATGTTGCACATTGGCAAAACATTCACCCCCAGTCACAGATCTGGGTTTAATCCATCGTTATTTTGCTCACCACGCCACCCCAGTTCAGACATGGCCATATGCAAATCAGTCTTGACCCTGTGCCTCATGGGAACAGTCCAGCCCGAACTGCCAAGCCATGTCTTCCCTGGACCGGAATCAAGCATCCTAGGACCGGTTTCTGGCTATCAGCCGTCATCAGCCAGGATAGCTTGACTCCAGTGGCGTAGTGAGCACGGGACCCACGTCTGGGCATACCCTTCCCACATAGGGTGAACAGCAAAACACACAAGATGATGGACGGAATGTTGCACATTGGCAAAACATTCACCCCCAGTCACAGATCTGGGTTTAATCCATCGTTATTTTGCTCACCACGCCACCCCAGTTCAGACATGGCCATATGCAAATCAGTCTTGACCCTGTGCCTCATGGGAACAGTCCAGCCCGAACTGCCAAGCCATGTCTTCCCTGGACCGGAATCAAGCATCCTAGGACCGGTTTCTGGCTATCAGCCGTCATCAGCCAGGATAGCTTGACTCCAGTGGCGTAGTGAGCACGGGACCCACGTCTGGGCATACCCTTCCCACATAGGGTGAACAGCAAAACACACAAGATGATGGACGGAATGTTGCACATTGGCAAAACATTCACCCCCAGTCACAGATCTGGGTTTAATCCATCGTTATTTTGCTCACCACGCCACCCCAGTTCAGACATGGCCATATGCAAATCAGTCTTGACCCTGTGCCTCATGGGAACAGTCCAGCCCGAACTGCCAAGCCATGTCTTCCCTGGACCGGAATCAAGCATCCTAGGACCGGTTTCTGGCTATCAGCCGTCATCAGCCAGGATAGCTTGACTCCAGTGGCGTAGTGAGCACGGGACCCACGTCTGGGCATACCCTTCCCACATAGGGTGAACAGCAAAACACACAAGATGATGGACGGAATGTTGCACATTGGCAAAACATTCACCCCCAGTCACAGATCTGGGTTTAATCCATCGTTATTTTGCTCACCACGCCACCCCAGTTCAGACATGGCCATATGCAAATCAGTCTTGACCCTGTGCCTCATGGGAACAGTCCAGCCCGAACTGCCAAGCCACGTCTTCCCTGGACCGGAATCAAGCATCCTAGGACCGGTTTCTGGCTATCAGCCGTCATCAGCCAGGATAGCTTGACTCCAGTGGCGTAGTGAGCACGGGACCCACGTCTGGGCATACCCTTCCCACATAGGGTGAACAGCAAAACACACAAGATGATGGACGGAATGTTGCACATTGGCAAAACATTCACCCCCAGTCACAGATCTGGGTTTAATCCATCGTTATTTTGCTCACCACGCCACCCCAGTTCAGACATGGCCATATGCAAATCAGTCTTGACCCTGTGCCTCATGGGAACAGTCCAGCCCGAACTGCCAAGCCATGTCTTCCCTGGACCGGAATCAAGCATCCTAGGACCGGTTTCTGGCTATCAGCCGTCATCAGCCAGGATAGCTTGACTCCAGTGGCGTAGTGAGCACGGGACCACGTCTGGGCATACCCTTCCCACATAGGGTGAACAGCAAAACACACAAGATGATGGACGGAATGTTGCACATTGGCAAAACATTCACCCCCAGTCACAGATCTGGGTTTAATCCATCGTTATTTTGCTCACCACGCCACCCCAGTTCAGACATGGCCATATGCAAATCAGTCTTGACCCTGTGCCTCATGGGAACAGTCCAGCCCGAACTGCCAAGCCATGTCTTCCCTGGACCGGAATCAAGCATCCTAGGACCGGTTTCTGGCTATCAGCCGTCATCAGCCAGGATAGCTTGACTCCAGTGGCGTAGTGAGCACGGGACCCACGTCTGGGCATACCCTTCCCACATAGGGTGAACAGCAAAACACACAAGATGATGGACGGAATGTTGCACATTGGCAAAACATTCACCCCCAGTCACAGATCTGGGTTTAATCCATCGTTATTTTGCTCACCACGCCACCCCAGTTCAGACATGGCCATATGCAAATCAGTCTTGACCCTGTGCCTCATGGGAACAGTCCAGCCCGAACTGCCAAGCCATGTCTTCCCTGGACCGGAATCAAGCATCCTAGGACCGGTTTCTGGCTATCAGCCGTCATCAGCCAGGATAGCTTGACTCCAGTGGCGTAGTGAGCACGGGACCCACGTCTGGGCATACCCTTCCCACATAGGGTGAACAGCAAAACACACAAGATGATGGACGGAATGTTGCACATTGGCAAAACATTCACCCCCAGTCACAGATCTGGGTTTAATCCATCGTTATTTTGCTCACCACGCCACCCCAGTTCAGACATGGCCATATGCAAATCAGTCTTGACCCTGTGCCTCATGGGAACAGTCCAGCCCGAACTGCCAAGCCATGTCTTCCCTGGACCGGAATCAAGCATCCTAGGACCGGTTTCTGGCTATCAGCCGTCATCAGCCAGGATAGCTTGACTCCAGTGGCGTAGTGAGCACGGGACCCACGTCTGGGCATACCCTTCCCACATAGGGTGAACAGCAAAACACACAAGATGATGGACGGAATGTTGCACATTGGCAAAACATTCACCCCCAGTCACAGATCTGGGTTTAATCCATCGTTATTTTGCTCACCACGCCACCCCAGTTCAGACATGGCCATATGCAAATCAGTCTTGACCCTGTGCCTCATGGGAACAGTCCAGCCCGAACTGCCAAGCCATGTCTTCCCTGGACCGGAATCAAGCATCCTAGGACCGGTTTCTGGCTATCAGCCGTCATCAGCCAGGATAGCTTGACTCCAGTGGCGTAGTGAGCACGGGACCCACGTCTGGGCATACCCTTCCCACATAGGGTGAACAGCAAAACACACAAGATGATGGACGGAATGTTGCACATTGGCAAAACATTCACCCCCAGTCACAGATCTGGGTTTAATCCATCGTTATTTTGCTCACCACGCCACCCCAGTTCAGACATGGCCATATGCAAATCAGTCTTGACCCTGTGCCTCATGGGAACAGTCCAGCCCGAACTGCCAAGCCATGTCTTCCCTGGACCGGAATCAAGCATCCTAGGACCGGTTTCTGGCTATCAGCCGTCATCAGCCAGGATAGCTTGACTCCAGTGGCGTAGTGAGCACGGGACCACGTCTGGGCATACCCTTCCCACATAGGGTGAACAGCAAAACACACAAGATGATGGACGGAATGTTGCACATTGGCAAAACATTCACCCCCAGTCACATCTTTCAAATGCATTATGCTCCCAAATCTTTACCAATGGATTACACTTCCTAAAGAGATGAGAAATCAGACTTTAACAAAATCGGCAACAAAGTTTTAAAACTCACAATTGAATGGGTCATCAATTGAGAAAAATGAGAAAAGTGTACCAGAGTATAACGACAAACAAGTTCTAAAGGTAATTGCAAACAGTCACACAGATGGATCCTCAAGCCTTATTCAAAGCGAAACCAGCAATTTGGGCCAAGGAATTAGGCAAGTTATACAGGTATGTATTACATGATGCAGTTGTTGCAGACTCACTGAGGGGATCGATAATTCACCCGATCTACAAAGGGGATGTCAAATTCAATCTAGGATACTACTGTTTAATTAGTCTTTTAGATTTTGAAGCTAGGACTTTCCCAGGAACTTTACACATGGGCAATAATATAGCCTTATAGCCCACCGTTGCGGGCTATACCGGCCATTGAAAGGCCAGCTTCAGTGTTAAATGCCCGAGCCGAAGGCGAGGGCCTTTAACAAGGGAGTGGGACTTTAATGGCCGGTATAGCCCAGCTACAAAGGGCGATAAGGCTATTAGAACATTCTGCCACTAGAGGACAGAATGTTCTAACAAATAAAACAAAGGCCTCTCAGAGCCGGAGGGGGTTTAAATCCCATCGGTCTCCGAGAGGCCTTTGTTCACAGCAACAGCTGTGAACAAAAGCAACATTGGAATGTTGCTCTGCCGGCTTTTACCGGCCCGTAGAAGCACGGAGCACTCCATTGTATTCAATGGAGCGCTCCACATTCCAATGTTCTAATAGCGCAAAAGATAATGCCTTGGAACCAGACAAGTTTCCAACAAGGAGGGGGAACAAAATCAAACTGGCTAACTCTTTCCTTATAAATGGATAACACTTTACAGCTTGGCCTTTATTGTACACATATTTCGTGGATTTAAAATCTGCATTTGACTGTGTTCTAAGGAATTATCTATGGATCCACCAAATCTGCTCTAGACAATTCTAATATTATTTTCCAAAACCTGGGTGCAAGTAAAACTTTGTGACGGTAGTAGGCTGTCTCGAAAAAAATAAGACGTCTGGATTAAAACAGTAATGTGTACTAGCTCCAGCATAATTTATCATGTACATTGCAGATTTATCCAATCAACCGGACAATAAAAATGCTCACCAGCCAAACATATTTGGAAGATCATTCTCGAACCTGCTCTATGTGGATGATCTCCTGCTGCTTAGCAAAGCCAAAGTAGGGCTACAGAGGTTACTCAACAAGCTGCAAGAATTTTCTGAGGATAATAAATTGGAGATAAATTTAAATGAAACAAAAGTGCTCCAGTTGGGAAAAAAGATCAAAAGCCTGAAACCTGGTATATAAATGACCTTAACATTGTCAAAACAACAGAGTTTAAGTACTTGAGTGAAATCATAGATTCTAGAGGTACTTACCTAGTGCTCAAGCAGATAAAAAGACCTAAACCAAATGTATTATCAACAACAGCCTTCCCAATGCTGTCCAAATCCCTGTGGGATCTCACTTTAAAAACAATGGAAAAATAATGAGCTCTAAACTGGTTCCAACTATCATGTACACTAGCGCCATTGAGGCCAAACCTTTTGATACTGCCTCAACAAGCAGAGCAATATTCCGCTTGCCAACACAAGCTTGGCAGGTACCAGTGTGGCCCAAGTTTGGCCTTAATGAACAGGTCTGGGTGGGACCAGGATCTTTTCTGAAGATGTGCCATTGACTCCGCCGAGCAACAGAACACACATTCGGCATCTACTATGGGTGGAAATTATAAAAATTCAAACGAGAAGGCTCCATACCTGTGATTTTTGGAGAAATCAGTAAATAGTCTTCAAGCAACGGATATTTCAACAAACACAATTAAAAAATATCAAACAGGACTGTGCGTAAGATATTCGTTCCTTAGGACAAAAAGAATTAGCGTGACGCTACCATCCTGGCTGATCATAAATACCAACTCTGAGCCAAAAACGCAATAATACTTAGATACATGCTTAAAAGGCAAATTTATGTTATATTACTTTGGAACCCTACCAAAAGGTGTATTTCTCCCCTCAATGGACAAAGTGTTGACATGTTTCTGTATGTAGACTATGAGAAATGGAGAGGGACACTACTATTTACACTACCTGCATGTGTCCCACTCTTTTAAAAGAGAGTAGAGCTTTTCAGCATTACATTTTCAGCCAATTGGATGAACCCACATGCAGACAAGTCCTCATTGAAGCACTGAACGCAAAATTCCTGGCCTTGAACCTTTAATTAGTCAAATATATGGGATTATTCGAAAAAATATAGGCACCAGCCTGTTTGTAAATAGTTCTTACCATGAATTCTAAATGTGATTAATCAGATTGTAACCTGAGTTCTAAAATATTTTATTTTTATAGATGCATTGATTTTAAGCAACTATGCATGAGACTAATAAATTGATTGAAAATTGAACTCCAAGCAGCCCACTGCCCACTGGTCAGCTGGATCTTCCACACAGGGACAGCCACTCTTCAGACTTTTCTGTCTCCATGGCCCAACTGAAACTTGGAGAGCACTTCCAGCCTCTGTGTACAAATAGCTCAGGATACCTCTTAAGTCTTCCCTTCAGGAAGATCCAGACAGAACTTGTTTTTCTGAATCTTCACCTAGCCCAAAAAAGTTCTAAGCGGGTTGGTGGTGGGAAGCTAATTTTTAATGCACAATAGCTAGTGATTAGTGACCACTCCTGATCCAATCTCTAAAGTAATCACAGCTTAGCTTGCCTATTTTTTCAGCAATTCCTCTGTGTTTTCTTGTGAACTCTTCCAGATTACCCTGCCCTGCTGTCTTCCAACATGGCAGGATCTTGTCTCGAGGTCCAAAGTTCCTAAACTCAACTGAGGAGTTGCCTTATTGGATTCCTCTCTGCTAAATCTTCCCTGACTGGTTCTGGCAACAGGTTCCCCAGATCGGTGGACTGAGACATGCTAGCTCGGCAAGTTCTAGTTCAAAACCTTTCCTCACACTAGGACATTTAGTGTAAGCATATAACAATGGCTAGGCTCCATTCTGGTACTTTGTGATAACATCTTTGTGACTATCCGCTCCCTTCTGACACATTACAGGTTAAGTAGCCAGTAAGTACTCCATTCAGCCTTTCTGCCTGCAGATCCATGGCTATTTTCACTGGGCAGAGAGGTGCGGTGCACTTCATCAAGAGCTAATCAATATCAGGAGGAAAAAGAGCAGCAGATTTGAATTATTTCCTGCTAAAGCTTCCAGGCGTGGGGGCTATGTGAGTTTTTGTAAGGAAGGTGTTTGGCCACGTACAGCTTTCACTAAGCTTTATGGCTGAGACTGCTTATGGGTGAGCGGGGCACAATGGCATGTATGTGCAGCCCGCCACGCTAACAGCTATTGCGCTGCTTCCCCCTGATTCTACCACGTTTCAATGTTGCCGAGACCCAAGGTACAACCGGTATCAACAGCTGCATGTAATTCTTTTGAAAGAGTGCCCAGGCTGCCTGGTTTTCTGTGCTGACTCTGTGCTGAGCATACTTCCAGAAGAAGCACGCCTTCTTCCAGCACGCTGCCGGCATTGAAAGCATTCTGTATTTCGGCTGCTGTCGAACCCACTGCTGCTCCCACCCGAGTGTTGATACATGGTAGCCTAAAGACGGTCGAGGAGTGCAGGAGTTCTTGACCATAGGACCTCATGAGCCGCCATGTTTATTGTGGTGAGTAAATAGCAGCTGAAGTAAGGGGGACAGCCATAGCATTTTTCCAGTATGGCTGATGGAGTGGGGGTTATATCATGCATACCAGCCTTTCTTCTAAGGGAACACGGCAGTAGCATCAAGTGGGGGAGAGGCAGTGAAGGCTTCCAAGGTGACCAAGGCTTTTTATGCATTAAGGCACTGAGGTGACTCAAATTCAAGGAGTGACCTGTTTGGACTCATAGGTGCCCCTTCAGGTGTGGCGAACCCTGCATGTGTTACAGAGGCGGTCCGCTTAGCAGCTGATGTGGCTTGTGATCCCCCTGGCTACCCCTGTATACTCCCCAAACCTGTCTCAAATACACCCGACTTCTCTAGCCATGCACTGAAGCACCCCAAAAAGCATTGGTCCACAATCCGTAAGACGGTGTGACACCACCTGTAATTCTGTTCTTCAATTTTGCAACTCTGTAAGAGAAGGGCACAACTGCATTCTTGGCAACAATGAAGCGACTCTTAAAGGATATTGCTGTTAAAGCTGGTGCAACTGCAAGGGGAACAAAGCACCACACCCACACAACTTCTCTTTTCTACCTTTGGGCCTCACCAGCATCCCTCGCACACCCTCATTTTGTGCTGCTGCTATGCTCAAAAAGCTGCCAATATATCCTATGTTTACTGTCCCTGAATCTAACGGATCACTGAGGGAGGAGGTCAACCTAGTGGCTGATCAGATTGTAACAGAGGATGCTAATGAAGCTGCGGAGAACCCCATTGACTCATGCCCAGGACCAACCTCAGCAACTCTAGATAACCCCATGGAGAATATAGCCTCTCACAAGGTAGAGGAAACTCTCTTTGGGAAAGGAATCAAGTCAGTCTTGGACAATAGTCTTCTACAGATCTAGCTTTCTGCCACAGACCCAATGCCTTTGCCTCATATGGCCAATCCCTGCCAATTGAAGCAATTCTGCAGCAAATATTGGGCAAAATCAGAAAGATGAAAATCTCACAGGAGACAAGTGGCCGGCTGGGGCAGATCAACATTGACATCCAGCTACTTACCTCACAGGTCACGCAATTTGAGCAAAGAGTATCCGATCTTGAAGATTTTAAGAATAACTAAGACTCTTCAATCCTACAACTTCAATCGAAACTCATCGAATTACAGTTGAAACTTGAGGATGTCGAAAACAGGTCTCACAGTTCCAACTTGCGATTTGTTGGGATCCCCGAGGGCCAAGAAAATGATCTGACTGTTACCGAATGAATCTGAGATCTAATTGTCAAGCACATGATTCCTGAGATGGCAGACGAGGATATGGACCTTACTATTTCACAGGCTCACTGTGTTCCAGCGTTCTAGTCGCCCAACCTCAAGTACCCGCAAACTATACTAGCAAACTTTGGTGATTTTTATTTGAAAGAACGGATTCCGACCAATGCAATAAGCTTACCCTAGCCCAGACAATTACTCTTTCAGAATCTTTTGGGATTTGTCTGTATCTGCATCACAACGCCACAAAGAGTTCAAATCAATGATAGATAGCTTCAAGAGTTAAGGGGCGTCAGCAGGGATTGTCCAACAGTAAAAATTGAAAGTTCTCTAAAAGTGCCAATCTTGGATCTTTCACACTATGGACAGGCCAGGGTACTCCTACATTCCATCCAAAGTCTGATGCGGCATGTGGGGTCGGGCATACGTGACCCCTGGCAGTTGCATAAACATACCTCTGTTTTTCAGTATTCCTTCAGATTTACACATTTGTATTAGTCCAGGTGCATCTCTCCAATTTGCAAGCCAGCTTGGCATGATGGAAGGGCAAATCAGCAGGCAGAACTGCTCACGACAATACGCAGTTGCAGTCACCCGAGTTCCATGTCAGGGCACTCATCTAGGGGAAGGGTGTTCAAGGGGAGGAAAGGCGGACACTCATGGGTGGGTGGGTAACTGCTTCATGGGGGCCCAGTGTGGGTGGGGCTCCTGGGGTAGGAGGGACTGGGGGGGAGGGCTTTGGTCACTGCAGGTAAGACAAAATCAGGTAGAGTAGTCCAGAAGTTTTTTCTCTTCGAATTTGCCATCTATGCATTGATGTAGCAAGCTCTTCACCATGTGGGGCTATAGGAGATCTGGGGGAAGGTAGATCACAGTGGCGGCTCGCCGTGGGAGTGCTGCGGGGTGGTGGGGTGGGGCGGGGGAAGGGCAGGGTGGGGGGTAGTGAACTCAGACTTACGATGGACAGAACTCCCTCTGAGTTCTGTCCGTCGTATGTCCGAGTCCACCCCCCCCCACCCTGCCCCTCCCCCGCCCCACCGCCCCGCAGCACTCCCTCGGCGAGCCGCCACTGGTAGATCAAGCTTCTAATGTGTTCTGAAACCATGGATTCTAGGTGCTTGAGGATTGTATCCTGTAACACTAATGGCATAAATAATTGTACCAGATTTAGGTAAATTTTGGTGTGGCTCAGGTCATCAAAAGCAGAGATTCCGCTCTTTCAAGAGACTCATGTTAAAGCCTCGGCTAAACTACCAAGTGTCCCTGGATTTATTTCACATGCTTACTATGCATCCGCCAGCGCTGCAGTAAGGGTGGTGGTGGTGGTCCTGATTTCACAAGATCTCTTGTGTGAGGTCCATCAGGTGCTAAGTGTTCCTAGGGCATGGTAGATTTTGGTGAGACTAAGGCTCCATGACTAGCTCTTCCACCTTTTAAGTTATTATGGTCCTTTCGAAGATGACAACTTCTCTCTGTGAAGTCTACGATCTTATGCGATCACTCGAGGGACTCGTAGAATTAGAGGATGATTTCAACATTATCCAGGATATCAAACGGATTGCTCACATATTAACAGGCAGCAAAATAAGCTGAGATCATTCAGTTTGTTGACTAAATTGCAGTGCTTAATTTGTAAAAGAATTAGTTTTGTAAAAGAATTAGTGTCGGGGTTCTCGTCAGGAGGCCACTGCAGCTTGCACTACACATTGTCCCTGCCAGCTGCCAATGACAATACAAACACAGCTACTAACCATCACACTCTTACAAGTGTGACAATTCATACTATTCCAGGCACCCCAAGCTATAAGAATGACTTGGGAGGCAGGTATTAGTCATTGTAAATGCAAATTGAACTAATAAACAGCTGTTGTTGTACTCATACCTAAATTAGCCAGACACCGACACCATGTGGCAGACTGTCATAAGCCCCGGTGCTGGCAATTAGGTGCCAGTTCCAAGTACCGGAAGCCACCGGCTCAAATTAAGCACTGCTAAATTGTGCAGCGATTTTGTTTTATTGGACCCTGGGCGGGTCAATCACACTCAAGGGAGAGAATATAGATGACTCTAGAAATGTTACAACTTTGCCTCAGGAATTGATTTCTTTCTGATCTCCCATTTGTGTAGCAAAATCGGTTCAGGTATATTGTTGAATCCCTTTTCGGACCATTCAGTCCCTTACGTTGAGGTACCACTGAGGGATCAGAGGCCTGAACGACCTTGTTGGTGCCTCGACCGATCATTATTAACAGATGCAAGCTGGGTTATGACCATGCAATCTGTTATAGATTAATTTTTCAACAAAAACATAGGCTCAGCTTTGTCTATTTCAGTCTTGGGGGCTTTTAAAGCATTATACGGGGCGAGGCGATTTATTTTAGAGTGCAACGTAATAAATTTAAGGAGGGAACGGGCTGCGGCTTTACAGTATGAACTCGATCTGGCCACGCTCACTCAGTCTACGGTTCACTCTCCGATTATGAAATTTAAGGTCCAACAGGTGCACCAAAAATTAAAAGATTATTATATGTCTAGGGAAATTGTCAATCAAAATACATGTTTTCAGAATTACTATGAGGAGAGCGAGCACGTAGGGCTTTTTTTGGCATAGTCAGTTAAGAAAAAAGGAATGACGAGGTTATCAAAGCAATCTTTGACGAAGCGGAGAGCTGAGTGGTAACTCAACCAGATTTGATAGGAAAAATTTCCTTGACCACTATACAAGGTTATACACCTTAACTAATAGTTCTTCTTCTAAACATATTGAGGAATTTTTGCATTCCATTCGGCTACCAGCTCTATCCAGTGAGCTACAGCTACCGCTACAGCATTTATTTCTTTGGCTGAAGTACAAGATGCAATAAAGTCTTCCCCTAATGCTAAAGCCTGTGGATGTGATGACTACTGGCCGAAACCTTTAAGGTATTCAAAGCCCAAGTGGCTAAGTTTTTAGTCACTCTCTTCAATGAGATTCTTGAAGAGTGTGAGCTACCCAGTTAATTTACGGAAGCAGTGATTATTAGTTTCTTGAACGAAGATAAGCCCCCGACAAACCAGGCTCGTATTGTCCAATTAGCCTGCTGAATAGCGAATATAAAATCTTCACCAAAATCATCATGGCCAGGTTAGCCCCCCTAGCACAAAATTTGGTCGATCTAGACCAAAGCGTTTTTTGCCTGCTAGGCTGCTCTCATCCAACACTAACTTTTTGTTACAGGCGATTGATTAGTACTCCAATAATACTACAAAGGGGGCCATTATCATGCTCAATGCCGAAAATTACTGAATTACGTTTTTTCACGGAAAATAGCATGCCTATTAGAAGATCTATGTAAGAAAGCTCAGGCCCTAATTATAATCAATTCTCAAACAGCAGTGTGTGTTACCATTAAAAAAAAGAGTCTAAACTGGGGTGGCATCTCGAAAAAAATAACAATGAATTTAACCCAGTTCTGTTGACTAGGGGTGAATGTTTGATTTGTTCTGCATTCCATCCATCATCTGTGTGTCTTTTTCTTTCTCACACTAAGTGCGCCGGGTATGCCCAGACGTGGGTCCCGGGCTCCCTGTGCCACTGGATTCAGGCTAGCATGGCTGATGAGGGGTGATACCCCGAAACCGGTCCCAGGATGCTTGTTTCTTGCCCAGGGAGGACCTGGCTTGGCAGTTCGGGCTGGACTGTTCCCATGAGGAGCAGGGTCAAGATTGGTTTGCATATGGTTGGGTCTAAACATGGGTGGCATGGTGAGCAAAAGAACGATGGATTTAACCCAGATCTCTTGAATGGGGAAGAATGTTTGATTTGTTCCACATTCTGTCCATCATCTGTGTGTCTTTTGCTTTCCCACCCTAAATGCGCCGGGTATGCCCAGACGTGGGTCCCAGGCTCACTGTGCCACTGGATTCAAGTTAGCCTGGCTGATGAGGGGTGATACCCCAAAACCGGTCCCAGGATGCTTGTTTCTGGTCCAGGGAGGGCCTGGTTTGGCAGTTCCGGCAGGACTGCTCCTATGAGGAGGCGGGTCAAAACTAATTTGCATATGGCTGGGTCTAAACTGGGGTGGCATGGTGAGCAAAAGAACGATGGATTTAACTCCGATGTCTTGACTGGGGGTAAATGTTTGATTTGTTCCGTATTCCATACATCATCTGTGTGTCTTTTGCTTTCACACCATTAGTGGAGGCACAAGGCAAGGGTGCCCTATGTCACCAGTTCTGTTTTTCTTGTTTACTGGGCCTTTGGCTGCTGTATCAATGCAAGATTCGCAGAATAGGGCTCCCATTCAGGGTGCACCCAAAACTCTTCATAGGTGATATTATTTTATATCTGGCCACCAAGGAGCAAAATATTCTCAACACCAAAATTCAGGCATTTATAGTTATGGGGAGCTATAACTTTAATCACGCCATATTTGAAGCTCTCCTCTTCAATCGTACTCCTGCGGTTCTACCCGCCACAATGAGACCTCACTATTCTAGCACTTGTCCCATCAGATACCGCGGCATCTTTGTTACACAAGGGGAGAGGATGTAGCCTAAAATGGCTAGGGTGGTCGATCTCAAATCTGGGTAACTGGGTTCGAGTCACGGCAATGACGCCCATCATCCTGTGATTATGGACCAATCACTTAATCTCCCCGTGCCTAACAAAAATGAAAGTGTCCTTCTGTAACGCAACTGGTGCTCATGTAAAGCGCTCTGATAGCTGATACCGTCGGGTCAAGTTCGCGTTATATAAAACTACGGGGGAAAAAAAAAAATCAGATTTATTCAGACTTCATTTTACCACCACCCTTAACAAGGTGTGCAGGCTATTAATCCAGTGGCACTCTCCACCGCTTTCTATTATAGGACGTGTAGCTTTAGTCAAAATGGCTATTCTTCCACTATTCGTTTTTATCTTTTTAAACATCATGATCCTTTTTCAGTGAAATCGACTCGATGCTTCGCCACTTTTTATGGCAGGGGAAGAAAGCCCACACTAATTTGACGACTTTACAGCTGAATGTTGAAAATGGAGGATAAGCTCTCCTGCACCTTAAAAAGTATTCTCAAGCTGGGTTCCTCGACTGGCTCGTGCGTGCGTCAACGATCAGTAATCATTTGAATTATTTCTACCTACAGCAGATGCTATGTAAGGTCCATAACTGGCTTCTTGCCTTTTTAAAAATACCAAAACTTCCTAAACCCACTAGACATAAGCTACTTCACATCGTGGGGGCAGATTTACAAGTCCCTTGCGCCACTTTTGTGTCATGCGAAACTAAAAAATGAATTTCAGATTTCTCAGTTTCATCCCCACATTCGTTTGAAGGATTGGCCCATGGCGGCTAGGACTACAATTAGAGAATGCAGTCATAAGGGGATGGGCGAGGGCAGGATTTTACAGGCTCGGTGATTTTATGCTGCCCGAGCCGGTGAAGTCCTGGGAACAGCTGACTACTGATAATTCAACCATATCTTCCAAGCTGGTATTCTCTTATACGCCAATCAGTCATTTGTTAGGGAGTAGCAAGCAACCTCCTAATTCACTATCCAGGGACATTAGTCAAGCATATTTCATGACCTGCCTCACTGGAATAGGGAATTGGAACTGGTTATTTTATCAAAAGCTAAGCGAGGAAGTGGTCCCTGCATTTTTGTTTGCTATACAGGCCTTCGCAGAATGCAAGATTGATTTCTGGTCATGGGTCCAGTACAAACAAATGGCCCATAAAGCTGTTCGTGAAGCGAATTTTAAAAGTATGTCTTTTTATTCCAAATGACTGCAGTATTATACTTCCCTGCAGTTGCAAAAAATGTTTCCCACCATCTCTGCAGCATGTTTTAGATGTGGCCACCTAAAGAGCGATTGGCTTCATGTCTGTCTTACATACCAAGTTCTTCGCAGTTTTTGGCAAAAAATATTTTGTTCTATTAGCGATAACCTGCAGGTTAGGATTCATCCAGATCCCCATGGAGCCTTATTTAGCATGTGTCTTTCATGTATCCAAATTACACTACGGCAGCAACAATTCCTTTTTATTACCACGCTGATTTCTAGGGGCCTTACTACGACTAGGGCGGTTCGTCGTGGTGGCGGTCCGACCACCGCCACACTGCGAGACCGCCCCCAGTATTATAAGTGTGGCGTTCGGACCGCCACTAAGCCGCTGCTACCGCCGTGGATCAAGGACCCTGCGGCAATCTGTCAGAGGTTCGAGGCCAAAATATGCAGGTGGTGCCGCAGCAGCACCATCAAGCATATTTTGAGTTGCCTCACAGTCACCCTTTTCATGGCAGTCGCACTGCCATGGAAAGGGTGGCACTGACGCAACAAAGAGGGCCCTTCAGGGCCCCCTTGTACCTCTGTGCACGGGGGTGCATACAGGGGGGCACATGTTTTGCCCCCTGTAGTTTTGCACCCCCCAGTTCCTACACTGGAATGTAGGAACAACATGATGCATTCCTTCCCGTGCAGGAACGTGCACTGGCGGTCCTGCATCGGTGCTGTTCAAGGCTCACAATGAGCCTTTAAACAGCACCGCCACAGGACCACCACGCCTCCCACCCGCCAGACCACAAAATGACTTGCAATCTGGCAGGCGGCCAGCAGTGAGGTTCGGCGATCCTGGAGTAGGGCGGTGGCGTGCTGCACGCTCCAAGACCGCTGAAACTCGTAATAAGTCCCTTAGGGGCATATTAACAAGCCGGCGATAAAAAATTATCGCCGCTTTAGCGTCTGTTTTCAGACGAAAAGCGGCGATAATTTTATCGCTGTATTAGCAAGGTCACGCTATCGCGTGAATCATTGCCCTATCGCCCTTTCCCATAACGCCCATCCTGCATCTCTAATGAGATGCAAGGTGGGCGTTACTAGGCGTACCCCAGATGGGCTACGTTGTAAATATCGCCGATGTGCACATCGCGATATTTACAAGGCAGCCCACAGGATGATAGCAGACGTTAGATTTTGGCGAAAACTGCCGTTTTCGCCAAAATCTAACGTCTGCTATTATCCCGACTTAGCCATCCCTAACATAGGGGGTGGATTGTGCTGATACGACCACAGGGTCGTATCAGCAAGGTTATACGCCGTTTTGCAGGGAACATCGCTGGAAAACCAGCGATGTTCCCTGCAAAACGGCGATAACCTCGCTATCTCTGGAATTTTTATCGCCCTGGAGAAGCGTGTTGTTAATAACGCGCTACCAGGGCGATAATTTCCGGAGATAGCCAGCGATAAGATATCTATCGCTAAGCACGGCCAGCGATAATTATCGCTGGCCGTTGATAATATGCCCCTTAATCTTTAAAATTGCAAAAGTGGAGATCCTCCGAGGTACCTACCTTTAACCAGTAGTTGGGGAAACACCTTGAAGAGCTATATGCACAAAGAGTAAGTGCTTTGAAAATATTTGGGGATATGTGGCATGATTGGTTGGAATGAGCCACTTTATCATGCTTTTAAGTTTCGCCTCTCATTTTAGCTGTGTCAGTGTTTTATATCATGTTTGAGATTTTGTGACATTTGCACTTATGGTGACAATATATCCTTCTTTTTCTTACATACTCTGCTGGATTTATGCTGTACTTTCTGTTTTGGGTTGAACTCTTGAATCATAATGGATATCAGTAATATTAGTATGAACTTTTTCTACCTGATTAATAAAAGTAATTTAAAAAAAAGGTTCCAGGCAGCAGAGCAAAGTAGCATTTTATATTCACCTTGACATTACATTTAGCAAAAAGGTACCTTTAACAATGAGCTGAATTTTTGATACATATTAAAAATAAAATCTGAATGCAGTCTGTAGCATTTTGTCTAAAATAACCTATAAAATAGTTAGTTTTAATCATAAGTAGGCCTTTTCAACAATAAAAGCCAAATAAGGCTTTTTGGTTTAAGTAACGGGTTTTAGGGAGTCACTGCAGGGATACGTTTCCTAATAGTAACATGACCGACTTTTAAACATTAGTCATCCAGCCTTGTGGGCTACAAGACAGACTTAAAGGTGACTTTGCTGTTGTTTTAAAGTAGGTTTAGTTACAAGTCCAATGGGTCTCTTTTACCATGTGCCATTGCAGTGTTTTATGGATATAATGGCATGCATGAGGTCAGTCATCTACAGTCACACGTGTGGGTAGTGTAAATGTACGATGCTGCCTACACATAGCATTTAACTTTTATGCCACTGTGCATTTCCACATCAAAAGAAGAGGGTTCCTTCCGGTTAGATTCTGCAGTATTAAAGTAAATTAGTAATTATTGGTGCCTTATCTAAAGAGCAAGAATATACTTATATAAAAGCATTACAATAGTTGAACGAGCAGTCAATAACTTTATACATTAACTACAATCAATTTTCAAATATCACAAAATTGCTTTTGGGACAATTTGATTGAATCTTTAGTGATACTTAATGGAAACACTATTTGCATCAAATAATAAGTACTACAAGATGACTTGTGGGGTTGTTATAAATCAATTAGATGAACTGCACGCAAAAGGAGTTAGAGAAACTGTGACCACCCAATCAATTACTTACAACCGGGACAGAGTTGAAAATGTAAGTTCCATTTTTATGGAGTCTCGGCTCGATTGCTTTTTGTCAGGGGCAGCACAGAAGCTAGCGTTTTCTGGGTCAAGTTACTGTGACATTATATAAACATTAAACAAGCTAAGTGGGGGTACGAGACATGAAATGGTAGTCCTCCGATGCATTCAGTTGGAAATGGATGCACTTTCCCACACATATCCATTGCTCATTTATTGAAACAAGTTTTTTCATTAACTTGACAGTAGTCTAACACTTCCATCTGTAAGTTCAGGCCTATTTGTACAAACCCTGGGCCCAATGTACAAAGGAAAATCTATGATAGGAGCTCATCATTCACTTAGATTAGCACCTACGTCTGCATTTATATCGCTGCAAAGAAGCATTTCAGTAAAGATGGAAGAAGATTTACTCCTAGTAGGCAGGTGTGTCACCACCTCTTACATCAAGGAGTGAAGATGCTTATAACTCCAAATGCACCCAACTGTACATTTACTACTATTAACTTTACTGGCATATTTAAGGTGTAAATATGTCAAATTAAGTTCTTAGTAGGATAGGTGGAGATCTTTACCTGTGCTATGTAGAACGTTTATTTGAACGGAAAAGGAAAGCAGGCATCACCTGAGAAAAATCAAGCACTTGACAGTCATCACAAGCGAAATCACATAAATACAGACCACAAGGGGTGGAGACTCCTGCGACCAAATTTACAACTGTAAAGTTACCATTAGCCGCATTCATGATGTTTGTGGACATCTCCACCACCACAGCAGAATCCTTTATATAAAAAGTAATAAGGAAAATTAATGCATTTTAGGGAAATTTCCAAAAACATATTTATTAACTGAATTAAAAAAAATATACAAACCTTCCGTAATAATTAAATAGGATGCGAAGTTTGTGAGCTGATGTGTTGTGTCTTGTTAGTGTGATAGTCATTGGCGTGAAGGAGTTAAAGAAGGATGAGGTTTCGGTAATGCATTTTGACCACAGTTGTAATTGAAAATAGGCACGCCACTGGGACTAGCAATTAGGAGTAAAGGGCCCGATGTATCAAGCGTTTTACCGTTCGCAAACTGGCCAATTCGCAGAATTGGCTCATTTGCGAATGGTAAAGAGCCTTTTGGGATGTATCATCCCAAAAGGCATTCGCAAAATAGGGAATCACAATTTTTGCGATTACCTATTTTGCGAATGCATTTAGGGAATCGCAATTTGCGATTCCTTAAATGCAATGCAGGAAGCAAGAAAAAATTGTGACCTGGCTTTAAGGAATCGCAAATTACCACTAACTTCAAGTTGGTGGTAATTTGCAAATTCCTAGAAAAATGCACATTTTTGCATTTTTCTAAGTGCCATGTGGCGCACACACATGCCCATTGGGCATGTATGTGCACCACATGTGCATACTTACCTTTTGGGGGTGCATCAGGGTGGCCTTTTGGCCCCTTTGCACCCTTGAGATGCATGCACAATTTGCGACTACCTATTTGGTACTCGCAAATTGCGAATGTAATCCTATTCATTCCTATGGGCCTCTAGGCCCATAGGAATGAATGGGAAGGTATTCCTTAATAGCGAATCGCAATTTGCGATTCGCTAATAAGGAATATGTAGGAATCGCAATTTTTTTGCAAATCCTACATACATTGCAGTTTGCGATTCTTAAATAGCGAATCGGTAAAATTCACTATTTAAGAATCGCAAAAGCAATTCTTGATACATCTGGCCCAAAGTCTCTTTCTCACTCTCTCCTAACTGCGATTCGGAATGGGTTGCAAAACCCATTTTGTCAGTCATTCCACATCCCTTTACGAATGCTGTTGGGCAACACTGAGGGGAGCAAGCAGTGGTCCAGGAGACCACTGCCTGCTCTTTCCTCTGTAGCTCCAAATGGGCAACTTTTTTGCTGAATCAGCACTAGTTCCCATTTGCAAATGCAAACACAGTAATGGCGGTCTATTGTTCCGTGCAAGTCACAATCACTGTGTTTGTAGCCAATCAGCTGGGATGGCAAAAAGTTTCCTGCCTAATTAATAGTAATTAAGCAGGTTGTTCTGCAACCTCCTGTTAATGAAGGTTTCTCACAGTGACCTAATAATAAATAGGTCGTATCACAAAATCAGAGCCCGCATCAAAAAAAGTGGCCACCAACCTTTTGTGACCTGCCTAATAACCTTAGTTAGGTTTGAGCTAAAAGTTGCAGTAAACAGATGCAAGTCTGGTACACTGATTAACTCTTAGAAAATGTAGGATAGCATCTATATTGCTCCACCAAAGGATAACTATAATATTGATGAACAGTTTCTGGATATACATATTTTATTTAGTGTCAGTGATTCTGTCAGCTAGTTTAAGGTGTGTTGACTAGGTATGAGTTTATATTACATTGTTTTCACAATTTAGTGTGTGCAATGCCAATCATTTTTTAAAATTTACCTCCTGCATGGAGGTATGGCCTGATATTGCTGAAGGCAGTCAAATGTCTTGGGAGAACTCCGGTGGAGGGATTAGAAATTACCATGGGAATCAGGTGTATCATTCCCTGGTTGTTCCTCATGAAAATAATGTTGTGGTAAGGTTAAAGGTACTTAAAGAAGAATGACAACACTTTTGGAAGAAAGATAATTGTAGAGTCAATCGAAGAAAACTGGAAATATAGTGGAGCCCACCAGCCTGCGCTCTGCACAACCAGATACTGATCTTCAACTGAACAAACCGTCAAGATCTGGAACTAGTACACAAGACAAGCAAGCAGAGTCCACAGGATAAGATACAATAAACAGAATACAGTACATAGTCAGGAAAAAATGAAATGATGCAAAAGAGCACAAGAGTGCAACAGATACATTCTGCATACGTCTTGTAACCCTTGGTAATTCCACCACACCGCAAAATTTACTAATGCCCCTGGTATCTGTAATTCCGGAGAAAAGAAATGTAAAGAAACCCAAGATGCCACTGGTGGTGAATGCTTCACTGAATACAAAACTGTATCACAACATAACGTTGCACAACTTAATATATAAGAAAACAAAGCAGAACAATGTTCCTTTAATTTTGGAGGATTATTATATCAAATGTGGTCAGAGATACATGGAAAGACAGAACTGAAGTCACAAATATGTTGCTTTGATTTACTTTTGTAGTGCTACTGACTTACTCGTGAATTCAGGAGTATCTCTAGAGTACTACAAGGTTAACTCAGTTTAAATCAGTCTGAGTCAAAGCTATAGAGCCTTTACGAAGGTTGATGCTACTACATTCTTTTAAGCGAATTGCCATTTTTGTAACTCTTTCCCCAAGCTGAAGTTCACATTAATGAAAGAGTTTTGCAAGAGGAAACGTCTTCATTTTGCCGATAAGATTATTTCACAAGAACGACGTTAGAGTCTGGGAAGAGGTGAAATGGACCCAGGACACCCCAGTGATTTCCCATGAGGAGGAGGAGAGCCCTGACATTAAGCATGAAGAGAATGAGGCTTATGCAAAACATATGGAAGAGAAGAGATTGGCCCTTGAGAAAATTGAAGATGCCAACTAACAGAGGTAGCTTGAGAAAGAAATGGCTAGAAGGTACATGCAAAAAGACAGCAAACCAAGCCAGAAATGATTCAGCAACAATGAGCTTCAGTGAGGTGTTTTTGAGCTTCTTGAAAATGAGTAAGAGGTTCCTGACTGGACAAACCCACTCCACTTTGCAAGACTCAACAACTAAACACACAAAAGAAACATTTGTGCCAACGTTTCTGAACCACTGGAACTATCGATCGGAGCTATTTTCCATCACACACTTTTTTTTACCTAGTCTTTGTCATTACAGAAATGGGTACCTTACTCTAATCAGTCCACCCCATTTTAATGAAGTTGTTGTGCAATACTACCTTCTAAACAAAACCGCTAGATACCTCAGATGCATTGTGGTCACGGGGCTCATCGTAACGGTCTGTGCAGCACCAGTAATTCTGCCTAACCCTTTCAGGCAGACCCGCATGAGACGATGTGTATATGTGAGGAAGTCAGCCTGAGTGAAATTTTAGTCAACCATCACCAAATCTTTGCAGCAGTTTAACCATTTAGTGAAATACCTCTGGTGAAGTGTAGCTTGAGTCTCATGGCACAGTGAGCAAGACTGCAGCGGTTTGGCTGATCCAAATTAATTCAATTCAATTCAAAAGCATTTCTTAAGTGCATGGCTACCCAACGGTCATCCCAGCACTTAAAAGTCTGCCAGACTCCAAAGAGATCATGATTACACAAACATGTATGCTTTAAGCTGTTTCCTGATCTGAGTAAATTATCATTCTGGCTGAGCACTAGAGGAAGGGAATTCCAAAACTTGGGAACCAACTGTGCAAATGAACACCCGCCACTCCTGGCCTTATTCTCCTTTGGGACGGCCAGCAAATTTAGGTTCCTGGATCTTAAATCTCTTGTGGGACACTAGGTAAGAATCAAATCATGTAGAATTTGCAGCCCCTTCCTATACAGAGCACGGTGAGTCAGGCCCAAAGATTTAAACTGAATAATTTTATGTATTGGGAGGCAATGTGGCGAGGCTAATGCAGGAAAAGATGTCTCATGCTTTGGGATTCCCAAGAGAATCCGGGCAGCAGCATTTTGGAGCACTTGGAGATTCTTAATCATGGATTTTGGACAACCTGAATATAGGGAATTTCCATAGTCCAACCATGAAATTTTCAAGCCCTGAACAATCACTCTTGGGACTGGGCTTGGCAACCAACTCAGTAGCTTCCTGAGGGTTCTCAGAAGACTAAAGCAGGTTTTTGACAGTTTTCTAGCCTGAGTTTCCATGGTAAGATTGCTATCAATGATGATGCCCAGACTTTTTACTTCTGACTTGGAAAATGGGAGATTTCCTAGGGACTTGGACCAGCTGAGATCACCAAATAAGGAGAGATTATTCCCAACTTTTAGTACCTCTGTCTTATCACCATTGCGTTTTATGCAACTGGCCACCATCCAATCTACAACTTCAGTTAGACAGGAATTCTGTTGGTGTGCTTCTGTCTCGGAACTGGAAGACAGGGAAAAAATGATCTGTGCCATCTGCATATGACACCATTGAGAAACCATGGGAGCATATCATGTCTCCAATTTGGTGGACTTAAAGATTACAAAGTGTGGGGCTCAGTGAAGATCTCTGTGGAACCCCACATTTTAGGTGAAGGGAGGCTGAATTTAAAGGTCCTTCACTGACTTGAAAACTTATGTCGCTAAGGAAGGAGGTGAGCCATTTGTGTGATAGACCAACAATCCCCACTTCTTCCAGTCTTTTAAGCAAAATTGGATGGGAGACCATATCAAATGCTGCAAGTCCAGCAAATTGATCGCAGCTGATACCCCCTTGTTCGAGGATCCCTTTTAACTCTTCTGTGACCGTTAAGAGAGCTGTTTTCATGCTGCATCCAGGCCAAAAGCTGTTTGAGTAGGGCGCAGAAGGTTGTGGGCTGTAGAGATGTTTATTAATAAATGTCTCCAACAATTTACTAATGCCAGGAAATAGTGATATTTGCCTGTAGCTCTCTGCAAGCCCCAGGTCAATGGAGGGTTTCTTTGGCATGTTTCCAGGACCCCAGAACCATTCCATTCTCTAGTGACCGGTTGTAAATATCAGTTAGCGCTGGAAAGATTATGGGGCATATTATCAACGATCTGCGATAATTATCGCAAAGCGCGCTTAGCGCTGTTTTTTTTATCGCCGGCTATCGCTGGATTTCCTTGCTGTGATAGCGCGGTATTATCAACGCGTATCGCAAAGGCGATAGGAAATCCAGCGATAGCGTGTAAAACCAGCAATAGCGTGAGAATTCCAGCCCTAAATTGACAGCGCTAATGAAAAGCTTGCTAATAGGCAAGTGCATACTCAGCCCAACAATCCACCCCCCATTGACAAGATGGTTAAGGCAAGTTTTTTTCAGGCGTTAAATTCCAGCGATAAGCGCGGTTAGCGCGACTTTTCTTATCGCTTCGCGGGCATTGATAATAGGGGGAAGTTGTGTTTGCGACTGTTTCAATGGAGTTTTAGTCAGGGACGCCTACTTTGCATGTCATTAGCGATATATATCGCTGACATGTAGAGGTAAAAACGGCCGCTATCGCTAAAAAACTCACGCTAAGGCCCGTTAGCTGCAGCTTGTTAATAGTGTGATAAAAATATCGCCGCATTAGCGGCAGAAAAGTGCCGCTAACGCGGCGATAGAGGGCTTGATATTATGCCCCTATGTCTGCTTCTTTCAATAGGAATTCAGGAGGTGCTGGATCAAGCCGGGAGCTTGATTTCACAGATTTAGTTAGAACAATTATGTCTTCCCTTCCTATTGGAGGGAAGGAGGCTAATTCCTCTTTTGTCAGGGCCGCACACACAGATCCCGACTTTAGCCACGAAATTGTGTGGTTGTTTACTTTAGGATAAATTGTTCTGAAAGAGTCAGCTGGAAAGGTTTTGTTGTAAGAGTGGCACTCAAAAACAGAATAATCTTATTAAAAAAATAAGCACATGAGCTCTATCATTGTTCAATGCCATCAAAAGTATTCCTTTATATTTAATTGCCTAGAAATTCAGCAACAGAGCAGAATAGAAACAATTGAAATCAGAAATAAATATATTTTTCTTCAACTGCTCTTGGTGGCACTTGCATTTAGCAGTAAAGAACCCCAGAGTTGGGGCCAGTCTGGCTATGCTGCCACATTGGCATTCTCCCAATGGGCTGCAGGCTAGGAGATCCTTTAAATGCAGTGTGGACTGCCATGAACAAACCATGGCCCAATTGCACCTTTCTAGTTGTGGCACCTTGCAATGTGGGGCCGATTTGAACATTTCTAATAGGGTTGGTTGTGGTTTCCTGCCGACCTTGAGAGCTGTACTTTAGGGCGACTCTTGTCCCTGGACGAATGACTTAAACATGCCTCCAAAGTAGCTCAGAAGTTGCTAGAAATGTTTCTGTACTTGCATCCCTAAGTTAAACTTTCAGTGGCTTCAAGCATAATGCATCAAGTGCTTCAGAACACACTTTGTAAGCTCTAATCGATTGAAGCCAGAAAGTAAAAGAGAACAAATCAATCAGCAATAAATTCACCTCCATCACTACATTCCTGGTAACCACAGATAAGCTACAATAACCCAAGTCAGTGTTTTTCCATTACATTCAAATGTATTTTCTCCGGGGTCCTGCTCTCTGTCACGTTCACATGTTTTATGATCTCAGTTATTGGAACATGGAAAAAGTTGCCCTCTCTAGATTTTAAAGGAATTTCTCATACTCAAGTTATTAACGGCATACTAACAACAAAAAAAACGTTCTAATGTGCTATACAGTAATCTAAATATCGGTTCCTAAATGCAATATGCTAGAGTTGTCAAGATTCACGTGTGAATATAAGGAACAATATGTGAGTCATATGTATGTATTTTTTATGATTTGGGGGCATATTTACTAAGGCCAGTGTGGCGTAAGAATATTATTTTACTCACCAGACCTTTACAACGGATATCAATATAAGCTACGTTTTGCGTCACGTTACGTCAAATGCACACCTGTGCAAACTTTTGGATTTCTACCCTATAATTGGCTGCAAATTATGTTGATGACTACGCTTTTTATTAGCAGTAACTGTCCATTTAGTCTACTTCAAACTGACTTCAAAATTCACTTGAGGAATGAATAAAGTAAGTATGCAAACATTAAAGTTTAGAAAACACTTCAGAAAGGCACCACAGTGAAAGGAATCTCATATAAAATGAACATATTCAAAATTGTAACAAATCCTTTAATTTTCCACAATTTAAAGCAAGCCAGGATGTTGTGACTGAATAGACCTGATGACTATGGGGCATATTCACAAGGACTTATCGCTGAGTTATCGCCACCTTAACGCATCAAAAGTGGAGATAGATTTAACGCCCCATTCACAAGAATGTGCAAACTGCAGACATCGCCAGTATTCCCACGATAACTGCCGCAAATTTTATCCCCACGGGTGACACCACCAACTAACCCTAATGTGATGCAGAGTAGGCGTTCCCGTGCAAAAACACACGAAAACACCACTACACCACTTTCACAACGAACTGCCAGATCCGCGATGCGAGTCAAAACCACGCGATAAGCCGTGGTAGCAGCAGGTATTTAACACCTGCCTCTTGCTGGTGTTAAGCAGGACGACTACCTGCAGTATGCAACGGAGCCCCGCACACAGCCACACCCGAAGAACAACCGACGCCATGGAGCTACTCATCATGCAGCTTGGAGCCCCAACAGGGCCACAACACCCACCGCCACCACCCCCAGGACCGCCACCACCCCCAGGACCCGGACCGGCACCCCCCGGACCACCACAGAGGCAGCGCAGAGTAAGACAGCGGACCTACCGAAACGCACCAGTCTCACAGACCTAACGCCCGAGGAAGTCATTGCCCACTACAGGCTCAAAAGGACAACCATCCTCCGCATCATGACCCACATCGGCCACAGGCTGACGGTCCCAATACAGCGGACAACCAACATCCCTCCGCAGGCAAAGCTGCTGGCTGTGCTGCACACGTTGGCCTCTGGTACCTTCCAACCAACAACGGCCAGAGTCGGAGGTGTCTCACAGCCAGCCCTATCAAAGTTCCTCACACCTGTCCTGGATGCCATCATCAGCTTCATACCCCAGTACCTTCACTTCCCCCACACTGCGCAGGAACAGCTGGAGACCAAGCAAGGCTTCTACGCCATTGCTAGATTCCCATACGTGTTGGGGGCCATTGACTGCACACATGTCCCACTTGTGCCCCCTGCGGACACTGCACACATCTACCGCAACAGAAAGCACACGCATTCCATCAATGTGCAGGCAATAGTGGACCACCGGGGAATGTTCAACAATATCGTCGCAAACTACCCAGGGAGTGTGCACGATTCCTACATCTTCCGACAGTCCATCATCAACCAGCGCTTCCAGGATGGCACCTATGGAACTGGACTGCTCGTTGGTAAGTACCAAATCAACACACCACACACCTCAAAGCCACCATCACACAACGCACAACTGTGGGAATGCACAGGTGACCAAACCACATACAACATGTCAATCAGCATGCCCACCTACCAGACACGACAACACAACTCCATTGGGATCATGGGCTTCCCAGGTACACAAGCCAGCTATATCATGGCACCACAGCCACACAACAGCTGAACGTGTGGAGAGGCGGAAAGCAGGCATGTGCGAAGGATGCAAGTGACCCATGAATGGGAATGTACACAATGACAAGTGTGGCGTGAATGTGCTGGACAGACCTGGGTATGCAAACCACAGATATGTCCATGCAGACATTAACTGCTGGTGTCTGGAGAGCAGTGAACAGTGGACGCCACCATGTCACCCCAGGCTGTGGGTTAGATCGCGGAAATGTCGCTCGCTGCGTCCCCCCCTGTGTGCATGAGCGTAGTGGGTTGGCCCGGCTTACGCCAGGCCTGCGCAGGGGTGTGGATAAAAAAAAACATGGCGCTGAGCATGGTGCTCTCCCAGAATGGCCAACGTCATTGCCAGGGCGGTGCCTCTCAACCCGCCACGAGGCCGACGCCATGAGCAGCGGGGCCTGCGAGCCTGTGTGCCTGCTGCACCCCAGGCTGCTGATACCCAGACCCGGCTTGCCCGCCCCAGCGCTCCAAGGCCGCACTGCTCACCTGCTGACACCGTCGTGTGTCAAAGAGGGCCCACCACGTGTCGGTGCTAGCTCCAAGACCCATGCCCGCGACCTTGGCAGCCTCCTCAGACCATCGCTGTCCTCCGTGACACAGGCCCCCAGGAGTCCTCATTCATTGACAAACTCCACCTCTGCAGCCGGCCTACACTGCAGTCCAGTATGTCCCACATCTAGAACTGAGTCTTCATTAATCAATGGCAGAGTTCATGCCAGTGAACGCAGGGAGAGGAGTGAGAGAAAGATGCGTTTCAGTCTGGTGGAAACACGGATCACCGTTACAGAGGAGGTCAACCAGTAGCAAGGACTGACCTGGTGCCACTAACCCTGTGCGCCGTGAGTCACCGTCAGCCTCCGGCAGAACATTGTTGGTGTCTGAGCCTGTGGCCTGGGGGTTGTCATCAGCAATGGGCAGGTACGGACTTGGTGTTTGGCATGAGTCTGTGGCATTCATATCCGCCATGTTGCCGGACACAGCTGGTATGTGCCCTCTGCATCATACCCTGGGGGTACACCTCCCACTCTCCCCCGAGACACTCCGCAAAAACCACCTTTGATACATTCGAGACCCTGCTCTGCCCTCATGACCCTACCACAGTCTCCCGCAAGTCAGCGTCCCATGGCGGTGGGCCCATGTCGGCCGCTGTGCATCCGGGGCCACTAACTCTGTGCAACTCAAGTCATGCTCCCTTGCTGTTCAAACATTGCATTCCTGAGTGCCTGATGACTGTTGAAGTTGTTGCCAGCACCAGCTACTCCTTGAGGGCTGGCTTACACTCACCCCACACACAGCCAGGACAGGCGTCACTGGACTAGTGGGCCTGCCAACACATCATGCCGAACCAAGTATTGACTCTTTTCTCTCTGCACTGTCACAGGTGATCAAGGATATGCACTCTGCCCTTGGATGATGACACCCCTCCGAGACCCGAACACACCCGACCAGAGGCAGTACAATGCGGCCCACATACGCACCAGGGGCATCGTGGAACGCACATTTGGCGTGTTGAAGTCACGTTTCAGGTGCCTGGACGTCACAGGTGGAAGGCTCCTGTACAGCCCAGACATCGTGTGCAAGATGATCGTTGCATGTTGTGTGTTGCACAACATCTGTGTACACACCAATGCCCCATGGATCCAAGTTCCAGAAGTCCCGGACGAGGATGAGGACGAAGGGGCAGGTGGCCCACATCCCACTGCAGCTGCGGCAGGAATGGCCCGTAGGAACACCCTCATTGCCAATTTCTTCTCATGAGCACGTCACATTGTGGCTGTCCCTGGCAATCATGGGACAGTACAAAATGTCGACAAGCACAGCATTGTGAATAAAAAATATTTGCAGTTTACAGGTTGTGCACATATGCGGCACCAGTTGTGTCCTGTGTTCTGTTGTGGAGGTGTTGCTGTTTGTACCAGGATGTTGTCAATGTCGAGGTGCACTTATTCTTATGTGCATATGTTGCACGGTGGGTGAGTCGCTCCTGCGGCTCTGATTTGGCTGCCACTTATCCCTTTCATGCGGTGTGCCTTTCAGTTCTGTGCTTCCACAGTGCTGAGATGTTGCAGACTTGGGTAACTTGTGCTCTTTGTCGAGTTGTGACTCTTGGGCATGGTTTGTCCGCAGATGTGTCGTTGACGTCAGGGGTTGTTTGTGCAGGTGGTTGTGTCCGAGTGTGACCTGCTCCTTTCCAGTTGTGGTCCGCACTCAGCCACCTCAGTGTCGTGCCGTGTACATAGTCATGATGATTGGACTGCAGCCATGCTACTCGTCATGTGGTGTCTCTTGCATTGTCAGTGTGGCTGACGTATATGCATGTTTGCTGTGTTTCACATGTGTGCATGTGTTGGTTGTGTGATTGTTGATGTGTTGGGTGGGTGCCCATTTGGGCACATGGTGTACGTGGGACTACTTGGTGTTTGTGTGTGTGCTGCAGTGTACCCGTGGGATCAGGGACATGATCCAGAGTCATTGTGGGTGTGCAGTGTGCTCTGCTTAATTGTGCATGTGTGCCATTGGGCCCATCTCCCCCCGTCCCCCCAATCCCTGGTCGGTACGCACTCTGTTGATGTAGTGTCGGGTCATGTTGGGCAGTGTCCAGATCCCCAACTCCTGTCACCGTCTCCCGACTGGTGACTGTGGCCACCATCTTCTCCATGTCATTCAGCTCCTGGTGTTCTGCTGGCCCCCTTCCTCCGAAGTGCTTTGCTGCTTTCGTGTTGGCAGCGAGTTACTGCTTGGTTTTGCCATTCACATCAATCCAGCGCCTCTTGTCCTCTTCCATTGTCCTCCTCGGCGCTGCGACGGCATTCACATGGTCCGAGATGGTGTGCCATCTTTGCCTCTTTGTTGCCAATGACACGTTGGAGGTGACGTACAGTTGGTGGTGGTGTTCTATCTCATCCGTGACGATAATTGTGTTTTCCTGCAGACTGTACCCCGTCTTCCTCTTCCTCTTCTCATTGCCCTTCCACGAGCCCTGGATTCCTGGGTGTTCCTCCGTGGGGATTGTGGGGTTCATGTTGTCCTCTGCAGTGGGTCAGGGTGCATCCGTGGTACTCCGCAGTTGATTTCCTTTTTAGTGGCATTTTCCGTATGCTGTTCTTGTGCTTTTCCCTGCATGACGCGTGGGTATTGCTGGCCTCTCGCTGGTTTTCACTGTTTTCTTATCGCGTTTGGCCCCATAGCGTCTTTTTACGCGTTGGGGTTTGTGTTTTTATCGCCGTCGCGGTGGTTGTATCGCGGACATTGGCCGAGGTTTCGGGAGGCTATTGCATGGTACCGCCGTGTTGTGAATTCCACGTTAACACGGGGTTATTTTCCCGCGATAGGCTGCGATGTGTGAAGTTGCGTTAAGATTTTTTGGAGACGTTCTTGTGAATATCCCCCTATGTCTCTTACCGAAGTACAAACTAGATGAAATGAAGACTTTTTCCATCTAAGGTAACCCTGGGGAAAATGACTCAATTTTTAGGTCCAGCCTACCGATAGTGCAAGCTATCTTGCTGAGAAAAATCTATTGTCAACATATAGTGGACCTACAGCCGGTCCATTGCCATCCATTTATTGTGGCAATCTCAATTGCTTCCTACTTGTTCAATGGCTTGCCTTCCTCTTCTTGTGTTTTTCCCTCTCCT